>NJDD01001542.1:3129-76225 GCA_002245505.1 Calephelis nemesis | reverse complement strand
TTATCATAAAATTGAGATGTAAGCTATCCTATATCTCAAGTTGGACCAGACTGCTTACGGTGTGCAAATTTAATTTAAAATCGGTTATGTAGTTTAGGAATCATTCGCTAACAAACATCGTGACAGGAGATTTATATATATTAAGATATGTTTTTGTGAAAGTACCCTCAAAGTAAAGTATTCCCTTAAATAATTTAGATCTTGACTAAGTGGTTTGTTGAGAGTTTCAGTTAAAAACAAACCCATTCAAATAAGAAATAAGACAAAAAATACTCTCTTGTTGTGGAATTGAGACTTCCATTGTTATTCGTCATTAATCAAAGTATCTGTTATTTCCCAATACACTTTACGGACTTGAAAGGCATATTTCAAAAAAGTATCAAGAAAAAACAACTGAGAAATCGCTAGAGTTTGAACGGTTGACTGTGAAGTAAGTTTGTTTGGATGGTTCGTTCCGTAAACAGCTAAGCTTTCTGAAATATTTGCACAGAAAATAGCTTTTATAAAAGTATTTTTAACATTTTTAATGTTCCGTCATTTCTGTTCTTTGTGTGGATTTTATTTACTTATCTGAGTACGCACCGGTACTCTACCTAAGATAACCATAAGATGCCACCGAAGGGAAAAATGCTTTCTTTAAAAATTTTAAAAATTAAAGTTAGATTATTACTGCCTCTGTGTTCTAGCGGTTTAGGTGTTAGACTTGGCTGCGTGAGGTCCCGGGCTCAAATCCCGGGTCGGGCAACAAAAAGAGAATTGTGTTTTTCCAATTTTCTAAATAAGAAAAATGTTGCTTGGATATGTGTCCGGGTGGACATAGGCTTGCCACCTATCACGTTGTGGGACTTAGTGTCTTCGGCTAGTCGTGGGTGCCCTGGTTGTACCTCTGCCTACCCCTTCGAGGATATGGGCATGAAGATGCTTTTTTTATACAACAAATTCTAATATGTAGACATCGGAGATACCTAGTTCTTTGAATATTCGTATTGCTAAGGATTGGAAGAGTCTTCTGAAAGCAGTGTTTTCAAAGAAATACAATTTGAGCAACAGTGAAACTCCTCAGTATATCACAACCTTAAACCCTAATATCCCTTTTCGTCAAGTAACTAGTACCACAACAGTGACTAATGCCCGGTTCCTATAATCAAAAAACGAGTCGTTTTGATTACAGATGGTAGTATTTTGTACGCTTAGTAAGATTACTGACAACGGTTGCTCGTTTCCGACTATTGATTCTAAACATTTTTTGAAAATATTGGTAACGCTCCGTTACTTTTGAACAAACTACGAATGGTTTAGCTGACGAATGACGATTCGTTGATTATAGGAACCGGGCATAAGTAGGTAGATTTGAACGAGTAGTGTGGATCAGTGGTAGACTGATGTATTTTTGCAATAAGTGCCCACAGATGGCGTGTTCCGCTTAAAGAGTAAATTAGTGGATACATTTATAATTGCAAGTAAGTAGCACAAAATTTGAGCTTCAGTCAACGCACCCCTACTATCTTACTAAAACTACTACTACTTACTTTCCTTACTTACTTACAATCTTACTTTCTACTAGAAAAGATGATACAATGAAAATTATACATACATTTACACGCCAAGTCCCTTACGACATAGGCAGAGAGTATCGAATGCCAAACTTCACGATCCGGACAAACCTGTCTGGCTTCCTTCACATTCATTACCCTTTTCACACAAACACGCCGGCTTTGGAGACTCTTGACACCACCCTCGGATATGTGTAATATCTAATATATAATATGAGTGAAAGTTTGTAGTGTAGAGAGAAACTTATTATAATGGCAAAGAAACCATTTTCTTAAACTCTAATAGCACAGTTTGTCTTATCATTATAATGGTAAGACCTGATATTGTCTGAAAGGTAGAGTTGCCAATTCAGAGCAGACTTACAAGCAAGATATTCCATTAGCTATTTATTGTTCTTTACAAATAAAGGGAACATTCGAATTTGAGGCTTATACTTAATGTATAAAGTTTAAATTTCTTATCCGGAATGAGAAGAACAAATTAATCGTAAAATTCAGATATTTATTAAAGGTTTATGATATTAAAAAATACTCCATTAATGAAGTTTAAAAATTGAAGCTTGCCTTTTTGAGTTACAAAACCTGTATCTTAATTCTAGTAATAGGCAAATAAAGGGGAATTTCTTAGGAATTGTATATGGTCTTGACACTTGACACTTGAATAGTGTATTGCCAAACTGAAACAAGGGTCTTAACCCTTTTTTAATAGTTTACCAGCTACCGTACATCATGGGACACGAAAAGACTGGGAAAGACGCTATTTTAGTATTTTAGACGAAAAGATATAACTAATTACGGTATTGTTACCGAAAAGACTGGTAGTCGAGTATAATGCTGGAACTTCTCCAGGTAGTCGGTAGTCTTTCACATTAAGGCTTACACGCCGACTAGTCCATCAACACCTGTTACAATCACGGTCGTCTCTTACCACCAGGGGGCTAATTACGTATCTTTTAGTGATGATCACTGGGTAAAGTGTACATCAAAAAGCTGTCAAATGACGTGTTTTGTATTGCTATTTCTATCGTATTTCTGTTGGTCACAGGAGATAGCAAATGTAAAATGCGTCATTTGTCACCTATTTGATGTTTACCGAGTTTACCGAGTGATCATCACTAAAAAGAAACGTAATCAGCATCCAGGAGATCCGTATGTTTATTTTGTATCTTCACGCCCATATCCCCGAAGAGATAGGCAGACGCACAAACCAGGGCACCCACGACTAGCCGAAGATACTAAGTCCCACAATGTGATAGGTGGCAAGCCTATCGCCAACCGGGCACATTTCCAATTCCGACCAACATTTTTGTAATTAGGAAATTGGAAAAATCCAATTTTCTTTTTGTTGGTCGACCCAGGATTCGAACCCGGGATCTCATGCAGTCAAGTCCAACACCCGGACCGCTAGACCACAGAGGCGATCAATGTATTATGGCTTAAAAAGAAAGATCAAATGAAACCACAGTGTTAATTTTATAAAAATCTTTAATAATACTTACATCTCCTTTGTATCTAAATACAATATTTACAAAAACTTAAAATTACAAGCCTAAGAATTATCAGATTCAAATCCTAAACAAAAACAGGCAGTGATATTGCTGATTGAGTAGTCCTCTATTCACTAAAAGCATTACACTAATTCCATTTACACGTTGTCACAAAGGTACACAATAGATTAGTATTCACGAGGCAGAATTTGGAAACAAGAGTACACTTAACAAACATAGTTATAATTTGTAACAGTTTGGTAAATTAAGAGCCTAAAATATGACAAAAATAATTTTCTTATTAAAAGAAATGACATTTGAAATTAGTCAAGATCTAAAACTTCTTAAAATTTTAAATTGTTTATTCACCAAATATTAAGTAGTTATGTGTTTTCACTGATCATATTTTATGTTCAGTTAAAAATGTAATATTCTATACCTTTGAGAGACCAATTTAACCTAACATGGTAGGAAGACGATTACAAAAATAAATTATCGTTGGTCTAGGACCGCTACTTAAAATTTAAATACAACAAACATAAATCTACGTTTACGGATTTCTGAAAATTTTAACGACTTTAAACACCAAGCTGAATCTAAAATGTTTAAGAAAGAAGAAGACATAAGGACATAATTTATTCAAAATTTAAACTAAAGCCTAATCATCATCTTACTATCAAGTTAAGAATATAATAAAATTCAAATTATTTTCGATAATGTTAAAAATATACATTATATCACACAAGCCTTTCCATCTAATCACGAAGATGAATTTATCGCCGATGCCAATAAATATTCTGCACTGGAGTTTGTTTCACATTTCTTTCATTATTTTTATTTAAATTGGACCTGTTACATATAGCTATGGAAAAATTAATAAAGTTTGTTCCATAAAAGTCTATTACATGCTTAAATCTATCTAATTTGAATAGATTTGAAAGTTATAATGATCAAAGTAAATTAATAATTGTAATGGGCTTATGTCAAAATTCAATGAATAAGTTAGAATGTAATGAAACAAATGAAAAGCTAATTCATAAAACAGGTAAATCTAAAACCAGGACTTATGGAAAAGAGCTAATTATAAAATATTTGTAAAAGTCATAAAATGTTACTTCAAGGCCCTGAAAATCATGAAATCATTATTTTCAATGACAAACAAAATAATTGGTGTAACGTAATGTGTAAATGATATATAATCTAATTTAAAGTAAAAGTAAAAGTTTTTAGCAAATTTAGATTTTAGATTAAAATTTAGAACAGCAAAAACATTTTTCAATTTGTTCGGCAAGTTTACATCTACAATATTCAAAACAAATATTTACATATGCGTACGCATTTACACATTATTACTTTAAAATCAGGACCTTGAAATAAATTTTGAGAACGGTGTACTGAGAAATATATCTATGGTATTTGTTGCTACTAACTTATCTTCTTGCTGGTGCTTGAGTGTGGTGTGAGCATCCTTCGACGTTCTCGGGCCAGTCACAAACGTTTTCGTTAGGGTTGAACACGAGGTTTGACGGGCATGGCATATGGTGTTTCCTCTCTCCTTCACACATGTAGTACATGGTGCAGTCAGCTTTGTCTGGGTGATAAGATATGTGACCATCTTCTTCTTCACATGTCACTTCGTTAGCTAGAAATGAAATGATTAAGTTATTATTCTGCAAGTTTGCCTTTTTAAGTTTCTGTTACAACTTATTTGACTAATGATAAACATGTCATAGTATTTATTTCGTAATTTATTTCAATAATGTATGTGGTTATTACAAATATTACATATAGTTATATATGTTATTATGTGTTATTACTATTTCGTCTTAATTAATTTATTTAAACAAGCACTTTAAATTATTTACTTTCAATAACTTAAGTTATTTTGTTGCAATATAGACCAACGTTAACTTACGGTCTTTTGTAGTATATTGTCCGTTTGGATTAGAAGACTCATATGGGCCGTCGTATTCCAGCTTCACTTTGTAGTCTCCCAATTCTTGTTTCATTGCTGTGATAAGAGGATACTTTCCAGTTCCACATGAGCCTCTGAAGTCATCCATGTCTATGGACCACACCATAATTCCACCGAAACCTTCTTCTTTAAGCCACGCCATCTGATGAGATTTTTAAATTAGTTTAAATATTTATTTACGGACTAAAACTAGTCAAAAATATTCTTGCAAGCAAAATATTCCAAAGCTCCAACATACTCACAATTTTTTTGGTACTTCCATACCTTAGTCTTTAGCGATCTTTCGTCATCAAAGCCGACCCACTGGTCTTCTCTGTAGGCGAAGGGCACCATCTGCTCGTTGTCCCATACCAGCGTAGTGTTGTCCTCGCGGAGGAAGTCACAGATCTCGTAATATGACATGAACCCAGCCTCATTTGTGTAACGTCCAGCTTTACCTGGAAACATGAAAACGTGTAAAATTTTTAAATAGCTGTTGCCTACAGATTAAAGTTAGGTGGTTCTCTAGCAAAAACCCGTTGGGATAATGGGATGAAAGCAGCCTTGTTCTTCTACAAAGTCTAATCTATTTTTATATTGAAATCAGTTCAGCTGTTATGTCGTTACATGCGCATGTACGTTCGCATTTGTAATTTTAGAAGGTCTTAACTGACCGAGATTCCATATAGAAATTTCGTCAAAACTTATTTGGAACTAGGTATATTTTTTTAAAGATATTATAGTATATCCTATTAATATTATAAATGCGAAAGTTTGTACGTATGGATGTATAGATGTTTGTTACTCTTTCACGCAAAAACTACAAAGCCGAATACGATGAAATTTGGTATGTAGGTAGTTGAAGACCTAGAATAACATATAGGCTATATTTATCCCGGAGTTCCCGCGGGATTGGGACTTACGCGGGTGAAACCGCGGGGCGCAGCTAGTAAAATATATTTCTTTTATAAACCCAGGGCTCTTCTATCAAAATTACGTATCGTGGAATACAATAATCACGTTACATTTATACTGATCGTTAGTTTTCCTCTTGAAGCTCACACTGACGAGTTGAATATTCGTATTTATTCAATGTCAATTGTGACATTGGGTAAACAGGACCATCAGAGACAGTTGTGCTGGCGGTATTTGTTGCTTTAATAAAGGATTACGACGGGCCATATGTTGGTATATGTCCATCAACTGTTTCTATAAACTTTCTGGTTATGGTGGCGTTGGTTTCTGAGGTTAAATTTACTGGTGTTATATAATATCAAGTTGTTATAGAGCGTTTCTCATAACTAGATAGTATAAAGCAAAGTCGCTTCCTCTGTCCTTATTTCCCTTTGTATGCTAAATCTTTAAAACTACGACAACTGATTTTGATACCCTTTTTTCAATAGATAGTGATTGAAGGGGAAGGTTAATATGTATATTTTAAACCCGTGCAAAGCCGGGGCGGGCCGCTAGTTAGTTATATAATGAGTATCGTCATAATGGCGACAAAGGTAAAACAATCTTCACGCCCGCTTCGCTCATGTGCTAGGCAGAGTTGCAAACAAAACACCCGCGATTAGATAAAAGTGGTTTAGTCCCACAACGTAATAGGTGACAAACCTATCGATATTCGGACACTTGTCCAATTCCGCGCAACATTGTCTTTTATTAGAACATTGAATACCCCATTTTGAGTAGCCTGAACCTCAGACCTCATGTAGTCAACTCTAAATACTGCTTCTCTATGGTCTAGAAGCAGTATTTATATTAATACCTGCATCTTTACATATCCCCAAAAATAGGCAGAGGCACAACCAGGGCACCCACGACTATCTGAAAACGCTAAGTCCCACAATATGATAAGTGGTAAGCCTATAGCCAACCGGGAACATATTATCTAATGACGAGAAACGTTAATTTTAGTAGAAAATTGAAATTAAACATTTCCTATTGTTTTGGACCCGATACCTCAAGAAGTCAAGCTCGACGCCGGACTGCTAGACGACTACAGGTGATACCTGTACCTGCTTTATATAATTGTAAGTATAAATACTTACCACCACCAGAGGCCGGTGCCCCGATGTCGAACTGCGTATCGTTGATGAGTGAGAAGGATCGTCCGTAAGTTGGCATACCAATCATCAGCTTCTCTTTCGGAGCTCCTTGACGCACCCACTCGCGGGCTGAATAGTCCTTGAAATAAAAAAGTTGTGTTATCCATAACAAAAAACGTGTCATTGCGTAACAATTACTATTGCGTAGTAATTAATTTTAACTTCTTATTTCTTTATTTTACACGGATTATACAACAAGAGCAAGAAAGAAGAAACAAATTTGCTTTTTTTTCAGGAGTGACCCGCCAAGACAAGCAAAGAGAACCATATTTTCTCGAACTGTTTCTTCGTTATTTTGAATACTCAGAATTTCGGTTTGGATAAAACAAGTTGATACTTTACAAAAATGAGCGTATATAAGACATATCTTACTGCAAATGTAAGGCAACGTGTATTGACTTGTGAATTCCTCCTTGGACTTATCATTATATAATAAATAAAAAACGTATCATAATGAAATATCATAATTTTTCCTCTAAATCAATGCTGTTATACGTTTGAAAATTTTATACGAACAACTGCTATAAACATACAGGTAAATGGAGGTAGATAATGAATAGTTCAAAAAAGCTAAGCCAACCTAAAAAGATACGTGTCAAAAAAAGACAGGCAAAATGACTTACGACTGTCAGTTTCTTCTGGTAACTAGTAGCACTTTCTAATGGGAAGAGGGGACTGTTGTGTCCAACTTGACGTTCCCATTGTCCATGGAAGTCGTATGTCATTACGTTGATGAAATCCTGTAAAAGATTAAAATGTTAGTTTATTAGTAAGTATACTTATATGTGTATGTTAAATATCTGGGTGGATTATGGTTGAAGATTTATTCTTTAAATAACTCTTTATCTGTTGTTTTAAAAAGTCCCAAGCGCATAAGTACCTACTATACGAAAAAGTTATAGAAAATACCAGCCCTTTGTAATAAGGACAACGTACAAATTGGCGATTCTCCTTGTACGTAATCGGGGGTATCATACAAGTACAGAATATGATATACTGCGGTATCTTCTGAGTTGCAGTGTAGGGACAGACTCTTAAGGGTAAAGTTACAGACTCTAAGCACGATTGACATACAGACTCATCACTTATAAATAAAAACTGTAGCTGAATTAAGACCTGAATGTCATTCTGTCAGAAATTCTGCCGCTTCTTCTGCGCAAGTTTCTAATTGGAATACAGCAATGGCCAATATTGATATGATTGCGGAAAAAATATGTTAAGGCGTTTAGCTCCAATCGTGTTTGCTATTACAGAACTTGCAGTTCACTTACAGTTTGGAAAAAAATAACTTACCAAATATTTAGAAATTTCTGGCACATCATATCCAGCAGCGATCGCTTCAAAGGAAGCGGGAACGGCAGCAGATAGAAGAAGACGAGGTTGACCTGAAGTCTTCGCCTCACCTTCAAAGGCTAAACGAAGCTCCTTGAGTAGGGATACGAATGCTGCTCTATCATCTGCACCTCTGCAAAGAGTAAAAATAGATTTCAGAATTCTTATCCAGCACACAAGAACTGAAACTGAAAAAAACAAGAAGATGTTTCTTAAATTAAATAATATAGATAAACAAATGTGAACCGATATTATTGTTGTTTTTAATCTAAAAATATGTATATACATACATATCTTTACGATAAATCCATAACGTGGTAGACAGACAGTATAGAGTACCAAATCCCAAAATCCTGACTGACCTGTCGGGCTTACTCCATAAACATTGTGTTTTTCATACAAACACGTCGGTTTCGGAGACTCTTAACACCACCCTTGGATAATACATGAACAATTTGTTCGTGGAATGTCAACCTAGGTCTCCCCCGGCTAGCTAAATATCAAAAATATGTATTTTTTTTTTCCTATATTATTGATGCTTTCTTAACAAATTAACTTTGTATAAACTTAAACCCCCTTTTTAAATGTTATAGGAAGGCAAACAAGCAGACGGATTTCCTGATGGTAAGAAATTCACGCCGCCTAGAAACACCAAAGATGGTAATGGTGCGTTGCCAACCTGAGGTCAGGATGTTAGGCCTCGAGCAAAAGTAAGTTTACCGGCTACCTTACACTCCGAACCGGAACACGTCATGACGTTATGGCGGCAGGAATAGCTAAGGCGGTGGTACCAATCCGGGCGAGTCGCTGCGAAACTCTATTACCTAGTCAGATATCACGGTGTTAGTGATGATAAGCCTATGCTCGCCTTTTACAAGCTGCCTGGCAAGAAAGGCAGATGGTCTATTCTGCAAAGGAACCCGGACCAACACGGGGGAAAAGCATTTTGGCATTAAATCTTTTAATAAATACTGCCAATGCATTAAAGCCATAGAAACAATGCCATAGACTATAAGGCCCGTGTATTTTAATCGATTTAAAGCATTAATAACGTTTGCGTCAAAATTATATTTTTTTTTTACTGACATTTTCCAGATAATAGTCTACGCACCAAAAAAATATTTAGCAAAATTTCCGAATTGCCAAAAAAAAAATATGTTGCCGAAATCGGGAATTCAACCCGAAACTTCATGAAGTCAAGTTCAATGTCGGTCTGTTATTCAAGAGATGCGATATACTACTAATATTTTTTGTATTAATAAAAAACAAGAAAACACAAGATAAACGAAGCCAATGTAACATCGAGGAGACAGAGACACTCGTCAGAACAAAAGTGGCTAACATTCTCCTCTTAACCCCGTCTCGAGAGTGCGACGACACCAAAAAATGTTATGTCTAGAAATTATTTATAGAATTATTTGATTTTATATTACTTTTAAATTACTAGACCATGACCGCGATTTCCGCCGAATTTATTGAACAGATCATAGCAAATTAGGTATTTAGGTACGTTATGTTTCCAGGAAGATTATAGGATTCTTTTTATCTTTCTTACGGAAAGGGTTCTCGAAAAAGAGAAGTGAAAGTCAAAATGTAAGTATAATGTCAGACATAACGAAACTTTGTATAAAGTGATTATGAATTTGTTATAAATTTCAGGTCACCATACACATCACGCTATTCACGCCAAGACACCCTGCAGGAAAGCAGGTGTTTCGTGTACCAAGTGAACGAAGTTCGCCAGGTCGGCCCGTGTTAAAATATATGTCGTTTTTCAAGTAAGCAACCATATATTAATAAAAATTTATTTTTGTGTTATAAAACTCCACTAACATAAGAAACCGCAAGCTAAACGGTGCAAATGTACCATCGAGAGTGGGACAGACACTCGTGAGACACAAGTGGGTAACATCCCCCCCTTAACCCCGACTCGACAGTGCGACGACACGGAAACAAATTGCTATTTCTTAAAAGAACTTTCTAGATTTGTTGCATAGTAATGTTAAAGTGAGTTTTGTTTATAGTAACTGTATTACATGCTCGTTTGCCTGTATATATTATCTATTAATACGTGATGCCAAAACTTTGGACCCCTTTTTATGAAAATTGCGAGGACGCAGGAGCATAAAATTTGGCACACTTATAGATTACGTGTAGGAGAATCGCAGAACGCTAATAGTTTTTAATAATAATGCTCCTAAAGTACATTAAATCAATAAATAAAACATTACCCACACAACCATGCACTTGACACACACAAACAAATATATTGATGATAACCATAAAAGATCACAGATGGCGCACTAAAAAGTTTGTAAACAAATTAGTTGGTCTTGAGAAATGAAGATGGTGTTCTTATCAATTAGATATTAAAATTTATTATGGTCGAATTTCGACCAATGGGTGACCTACCTAGTATTTCTAAATACTTGAAGTTGCTGACATAATTCATCGGTAACAATATCTTACCTTGGGTATTCCCAATCAATATCCAATCCGTTAAACTGATAGTCTCTCAGGAATTCAATGGCTTCGTAGACGAACTGGTTCATGCGGAATACGTTGGAGGTCAGTTCTTTGAACGGTGTAGAACCAAACGCCCACCCTCCAATGGCCAGCAACACCTGGAAAATTTTATTTTTTTAATAAATATGGGAACGCAAGTAAGGTACCTACTAGGTACAGCTGCGTATACCATAGACGCATCACAAGTGCCTTTGTATAGTCTAAGAGACATAAATATTTTTTCTAATTGTAATTCTTTTCTAGGTTTATACAGACGTATCCTAAGAACCTCATGTGGTATAATAATATACGAAACAAATGTTTTAATGTTATTTACTCCGCTTTTAGACACCAAGTTTGTTGATGGTGGTGACAAACTTAACTATGAAATGAACATTTTTTATTTGTAATACATGATCATACAAATCCACTAGTTACGTTTCGTATTTACCAGGAGCCTTTTTTTAATAAATTACCTTCAGGTTTGGATTTTTCTCTCTCAGAGCTACAACTTTTTCGTACATGTCACCATCTTTCTCATCGCCTTCGGCTAATTTGTGGTCTTTCAGTGTAGCAAAAGCGTAGATCACATGAGTGCAAAGGGTAGGATCGATATTTTCCGGCATAAATCTTCCAGCGCTGGGCCTCTTGGATGACCAGGATGTCAAGTAGCACAGGATTTGAGGTTCTCGCTCTGTAACAAAAAAAATAATTAAAAAATATCCACTCGTGTCACATTTCTTCTAATTATGAGTATGTAACAAATTTTTATAACTAGCAGGACTCGGATGCGCGGCAAAGACACAATATGTAGGTATTACTTAGAGTAGGTAAACAAATGTCGATGTACAAACATCTTAAAATTGTCGCGAATGTCAATATTTTTAATAACATATCGTATGTAGAGAGGTACGAAAGAAGCATTTTTTATAATGTTGGGAAGCAAACAAGCACACGGATTTCCCGATGGTGAGAAATTCACGCCGCCTAGAGACACTAAAGGTAGTAATGGTGCGTTGCCAACCTGAGGTCGGAATGTTCGGCTACGTGCAAAAATAAGTTTACCGGCTATATCCTCCAAACTGGAACACGTCATGACGTTATGGTGGCAGGAATAGGTAAGGCGATGGTACCAATCCGGGTGAGTCGCTGCGAAACTCTATCACCTAGTCAAATGTCACTTTGTTAGTGACGGTCAGCCTATGCTCGCCTTTTACGAACTGCCTGGCAGGAAGGCAGACAGTCTATTCTGCAAAGGAGCCCGGACGAACACGGGGTAGCTCGTAAGGGGCGAATATAGGTTAAATGGGTTATTATCAATAAGACCATTTCTGTCGACATTATGACACTTTCATATTTCAGTCCGTTGGGTACAGTAGTCGGTAGACTTGCACAATATATATGTCTAGCATCCCGGGGCCAACAGGAAAGCTGTGCACCTATGAAATCCATAGTGTTTACAGGACTCGATTGTCTCTTACCATTAAAAGATCCGTATGTATATTCTCTGCCTGAATAAGTACAAAAATGTGGTTGGATGGTAGGGAATTACGGTTGCATAAAAAAGAGTTGTTATACTAAATTAATATAAAAAACTGATTCATGCAATTCTACCTATTTGACGAACACATACATAAAATAGCTTGTCTGTGATAATGAAAAGAGAAATTGAAGAGATCGGTATAGTTAAAATCAAATGAAATCATTATTATTTTATTAAAAACAACTGAACGACAATCAGTAGCATTTATTTGTTGTCAGTAATTGTTTTTGCTTGTTGTAAAAAAAAAAGAAAAACATAGTCAATTAATAACGCAAATCAAAGCACATAAAAACAATCTTTCATTAGAAACCATTCGTACATAGAAAAGAGGTAAAAAGCCACGCAGGGAGGTCGCGGTAAACTCAATCGCAACTCGGACTATTGTTCACTGAGTGTATTGTGTATTCTACAGATTAAACTGCTTTTATTTTCATATAACTATTTTTACATTATTTGCAGTCAGTTTTACAGCGACTAGTCGGCACAGTTAAATATATTCATCATTATGTATTAATTTCAATTTATCCAATTATGTTATTTATTTGAAATTTAGAAATAAAAACTATTTTGGTTTATGTCTTTTTTTTCTGGGACAGTGAATTTAGTACAGCAATTTGAAGCTTATTAAGGAACTGAGATGAAAGCTACATGCCCACAGAAGTAAGTAACTTCTGCGGGTTACCTACTGCTGTGGGTATTGACTTAGCTTAGCTTTTAGTAGTTATTAAGTAAATAACTACTAAAAGCTAAGCTAAGTCTATTAAGTAAAGTCTAGTAAGTATAGTAAGTTTATTAAGTAAATAACTACTAAAAGCTAAGCTAAATCAATAGCTTTTTTATTTAATTTTTGACTATCTGAACTATTATTTTAATTACCAGCAGAGCTATAAGTTCATCTCTTGTGATGAGAGTGAAGTATATCGTAATAATAAAGGTATCTCTTCTACTTTAATTCTACACACATCCAATTGAAAACATAACTTAAGAGTAGGTATTATAAAAATAATAATCTATTCTGAGATTGCCATCTTTTGTATGTCTGTATAATTTGTAGCACTAGCTGTTGCCCGTAGCGTTGCCCGTGTGGCGTCCGGTCCCACGGGAACATTTTTTCCGGAATAAAACTGCCCCATGTGTTAATCCAAGTTACCCTCTATGTGTGAGCCAGATTTCAAGAAAATTGGTGGAGCAGTTATTGTACTAAGGAGTAACCAACAAACACAGAAACTTTCACATTAAAATATTGATTTGTTACTTCAATAGTAATAATGATTACAATACTATTGCTCATAACTCTTTCTCAAACGGAACCAAATTCTGGTATTCGAAACTGACACACAACAAAGAGAGCGTGAGAATACTTGTCACAAGTAACGTCGACATTACTATAAATAAAAAAAATATACTTTACTGAAAAAATCTGGTATCTTTGATGTGCATGTTTAAAAACATCCAATTAAAAACGTAAATGAGTATGAAACAAACTTCTCATTAAAAAGTCTTTTATTTTGTTATAGGTAGAAAAGGAGTAAAAAGCCACACGGAGAGGTCGCGGGAAACTCAATCGCGACCTGGACTATTGTTCAGTGGGTGCATTGTGCATTCTACGGATTAAACAGCTATTATTTTCTTTTCATTAATTCATTCTTTCTTTTTGATATTTCACTCAATTTTAAAAAAATCAATGCAGTTATAAGTTTTGTGTGTACATTAAAGACATTCCAAATAAAACGTTAGACATGAAAAGTTTCGACGGTGAAGATTCCTAACTTACCTTTTATATTAACTAACTACTTTTTTATATTAAACCCACCCGGCTTCGCACGGGTATTAAATATACGTATGAACTTCCTCTTTAATCACTTTATCAATTAAAAATAACCTCATCAAAATCTGATACGCAGTTTTAAAGATTTAAACATACAAAGGGATATAGGGATAGAGAAAGCGACTTTGTTTTATACTATGTAAGATGTTAGAATCGCGATTTAAGAGATATTACATAGTTAAATATTATTTTTACCTCCTTCACACAGCATTCCAGGATTAAATTAATCTTGAAACGTTTTTTATAAATTGAAATTCATCGGTCGCACTTCAAATCTAAGCAATGTCTTGTCAAAATTTTAGTAAAGAAAATAACTATCATTTGATCAAAATAACAAGGTTTTTGCTTAGTTATGAATAAGGAATTAATTGTTTACAACTCTTGAACATTTTATTAAATCTTGTAAAATGTAACACAATAAATGAAACTTGTTTTTCGTAAGTACTCATGATGATTTTTTTAATTTGTTTGCAGATAGTGTGTATTCCCTTTATGTCATCGAGTTTGATCTAGAATTGGCTTATATTATTATATTATTAATACTTATATTATTAATATTATTATACCGTACAATATATTAAGGTGGAAATCAAATCACTATGAAGTAATCATTAAAAGTGTTTTATGGGAAATATATTTTAAAATGAAAAATCATTCGATGTCATCAATCACAGCGAAATGAAAGATTTAAAGTCGATCGTTTGAATTAGAATCAAATTTATTCATCATTACTTTCGTCCATTTTGAATATTGAACTCATTTTTCATTTTGTTTAACCCACTTAATAAATTCCAATTCAAAAGGAACTTGTCCACATCTTAAAAGTCTAATGCTACTAGCACACCGATGCGTTTCTTTAAGGCAGCAAAATTCGGCGTAAATATTAATGGCAACATTTCGCTCAACTTCAAAGTAACATTAAAGAAGACGCGTCTTTTGTTGGAACTATTTGAAAACTAACGGCGAACAGTTAAATCACACAGATACAAAAGTACTTAAATAAAGTTTCGAAGTACAAAGTAAAAAAAATGCGTACAAAACTACTGTGTAATAACATTTAACATACTTTAAAATTTTTTGTTCTATGCAAACGCATTGGTGTACTACTAGCTTAAGACGACTTGAGAGATTACATTGGATTATTATGTACGTTGCGGTCATATCATGTCTTCCAATTATGCGTAGGTAGGTGCTTCAATTAATCAAATACCGCTGATCAGAGATTGTAGTTAGTTTGACAAATTCCATTAATACAGTTTCAGTTGCCACAAATCTGTACTGTATAAAACAAGAAAGTTATAAAGTATGGGGTTTTCATCAGTCATTTAGATTGCATTTACGTATCCTAAAAAAGACTAAGCAATATGATTTAGGTTTGGCACTCGATACTCTCTGCCTTCCCGATACGGCACTTGGCGTGTAGATATGTACGTATGTATGTGTGAAACATCTTGTTAAAAATACCTATTGCAATCAACATAAAAGCGAAAGGAAGCCGAACTTTTTTCTTTATATTAAAAAAGTTTTGAGTGATTACTTTGAAATTTACGACGCATTTCAGTATTTTGTCATCAGAGGGAACTTTCCAGAAAATATTTCGATAATATTACATTCCTTGTTACAAAATATGTTATTTATAATCAGGGTCCTGTTACATGTACAAAACTTGGCACCACTTGTAAAGACTTTCACTTTACTCGTAAATGTCTACATCTAAATTACAAGACTCGTAAATTCCATTTGCTCCATCCACCAAATTATCGAGACCCTTCTGACCCTTTTATTTCAATGGCAAAAGAATAAACTGTTTCATATTCGCAGTTCTAAATGGTTTGGACGCTAAAGGCTTCGGCGTAAAAGCTCTCGATGTCTGAAACTTGGTAACTATGTCGCGGCATGTCGTTTTTCAAAGACATAGAGGTTAGCAAGAGTGTAGTATCTAAAAGTGACCCTTGCGACACTCCTGTATAAGATTGCTTGGTTTTAGTGTCACATCCAAGTGGGGTTTTAGTAAAGTGTAAGTTCAAACTAAACTAATGCAGTAGTTTAGCTTGTCTGACTATATCTGTTTTTTAGTTTTGTAACAAAAAAAAAAATAGTACTTAACACTGCCATGTTCCGGTATGAAAGGATAGTCGGTGAACATACTCCTAACGTCTAACTACAAAATTTAAACTCGTTGAGCACACGTTATAATAAACAACATTTAAAATTGGATTCTCAATCGAGAACATTCTGCCAAGTCACGTGTATAACTTTAAGCATGTAGTAGGTTGGATGTCAATTTTAGACAATGTTTAGTTAAACAGTCGTCTTTGTTGCCATAAGAAAATTTATTTATTTAGTTATTTTAAATGCGACTGGGATCGTCTACTTACTATTTGTAGATTTTTCAACAAAAATTCGTACGAATTAGAAAATTTATCCATTGGTGGCAGTCAAATAGATATATATTATATACATAGAGAATATGTTATCATATTATTTCAATCGAGCATGACATGACAATTAGTCATAACTTGGTGGTAGGTTGCTGTGTAGCAGTTCTTCTATATTAGTACTCGCGCTTTCACATCTACACGGACTCTCAGTGTTCACCATCAAAATGGTCCATGCTAGAGGACGTGCAGATCTGCCCAAAATCTTGGTCATGAGATGGCATGGTATGAGTAACATCCAAGGTATCGATAAGCACCTATTGCATTTTACTATATGGAGATATATCATTACTATGCCTCTGGTGGTAGTATAGACAATAGTATATTGTTACCATTGTCGTCTAGTGGTTGGTTGTAGGCGTAGATTATATGAGGATCAATTCCCCGACTCAATTCTTTTGTCATGCAACTCAATTTTTTTACTATTTTCTAATATAAGCAATGTGGTCCTAGATCAGATAAGTTCCCGGTTAGAAACTGCTTAGCCACCTATCACATTGTGCGACTAAGGATATTTGGTTCATCGTGGGTGCCCCTTTTTTATATCTGCCTAACTCAGCGAGAATACGGGCGTAAAAATCTACGGGTGTAAAATATTGATGATGATTGTATAGCGAAACCGGTTGGTTAAAAGATAAAAATATATTGTGAAAAGCACAAGCAATGATAAATTGTGTCAAAGTCGAATTCCACCAAATGCCGACAGATGAGTTCATCTTATAAAAAACTAGCTGCCCGCCCTCGCTTCGCTTCGGTTATTTAAGAATAAAAATCCTACTAATATTATGAATGCGAAAGTTTGTGAGTATATCTGTATGTCAGGATGTCAGTATGGATGTTTGTTACTCTTTCACGGAAATGCAGTAACGCTATTTGCTTGCTGCACCGATATTTAATTTTGAGCCCGGAGATTTTAACTTTTTGATTACTCATTAGGTAGTTATTTTTTTTTCTGATAGTGTAAAAGGCAATTTTGATCTAAATTACACGCATAACGTATCTAACAGATTTATTTGATTAAGGGTTAATACTGTATTGATAAAAATATGTTCTAAAGTAACCCTTCATTTTACTGTTTTAAGTAAACGCAAAAAAACGGTTATTGTGGGTTATTCTTTAAAGATAGACATATATCACCGCTCACTTTTTTTGAGATCTATCGAAGAGGAAAAATCCGACCATACATTGTTTTGTTAAAACTCAAAACGTTTTTAAAGCGTTCGAGGAAATCTTCCGATCGGCTTATTTTTTGCCGACATATTGAACTAATATCGTTGTAATATCGTTAGTTTGGACGAAACATAAACTTACTATACACTACAACCTTTCTCAAGAATTGTTCTATCTATTGTTGAAAACCGAATGAAAATCCGTTCAGTATTTTTCGAGTAAATCGCGAACAGACGGACGCGGCGGAGGACTTTGTTTTATAATATGTATTGATAATAAGTTGTATTCATTTTAATCTTCGCAAGCACTTTTACACTATCGGGACAAAGCACTGGTACCTCTCACAGTCAAATTGAAGTTTTATGAATAATAAAGAGAAACATAAACTGAAGTTTTGGTATTTCAGGTTTATTATCCATTACCCGACCAGCAGAGTACGTGATGCAACGAGCAGGGCATTCACTTATACAATTCAGTACTCTTTCCTCAGGGTTGTAAGTTACTTAGTAAGTTCAGCTATCTCACGCTATCTTCTGTTTAGTAAGTTCTTCAAAAGTTTCTCTGTTTTATCTTTAAGTGAACGTTACCAAAGATGAATCTCTGCAACTTAGTTACGTTTATAAAAGAACCAAAAACCTTTTAAACTTTTTGGCGATGGAGTATTTCTTTCTTTGTCCAGAAACAGATACAAGAAGTAGGCTTTGAAAGTTGCGTTGCTGACCTTTCAGGAATCAATAAACTCTCTCTTTGAAGATCTTATGTAGTTTTGGAATCACTTTTTTAATTTTTATTATCAAAAACTGGTGTTGTCTGGGATTTGAATTCTCTGTCTTAGCTCTTTTCACCTAAATAGTCTTTAGAAAAATTAAAAGGGCACCTCCTAGCTTAGTATACTTCTCCTAACCCCTTTTCACTTATCTTCAGATGAGTTTGTTTTAATATTATCAGACAGCGAGCACGCAGGTAGCCCCTGATGGTAGACAGCCGTCGATGACACTAATTTGAGGTGGAATCTTAGAATATGGATGTAAATCTACTGTCAGCCGTAACCACCGGTACGGAACATGACAATGGTAAACACTGACTAAAAGGAAGACGTACAAATCCGATCTAGTTAATCATTAAACTAAGTTAACTTATGATAAGTTCAGTAGGGAAATGCTTCTGTGTGATCGGCAATGTGGTCTAACTGTCAGGCATTGAACTTGACTTCTAGAGGTCCTGGATTCGATTTCCGGGTCGGGCAACAAAAATGTTAAATTTTCTACTTAAAAATATAACGTTGGCCGTGTTTGTCGATACGCTTGCCACCTTTTACATTCTGGGACTTAGTGTCTTCGGCTAGTCGTGAGTGCTCGGTTATGCCTCTGTCTACTCCTTCGAGGGTATGGGCGTAAAGATGTTAAGATACTATGTCAGTACGTAAGTACATAATGATAAGACAAGTTTTTACAGAGACTTGTAAATAACTCAATTATATTAATAGGCATTAAACCAATTAAAATTATAAATAATAATCGATAAACCGCATTACAATGGCTGCAATTACCTAGTCTTGCCATAAATATTGTAATAAAGAAAAAAAATATTTTTTTAACTGCAAATAACATATATTACTTTTACAGTGTGTTAGTTTAATACATAAATATACAACAATTAAAAATATAAAAAGCTTATTCGAAGTGGTCTCCATTGGCTGCAATACAGTCCTTTAAACGTTGAGGCCAGTTATCAATAGAAGCACGCACTCTTTCCATGGGAAAATTCTTCACTGCCAATCGTATAGATTGTTTTAGGGACTCCAAATTATCATGGCGTTTAGAGCAAGCTGTACTCTCTAAAACTGACCATAAATCATAATCCAGCGGATTAAGATCGGGACTAGACGACGGCCAGTCTTCAGCTCTGATGAAGTCCGAAACGTTCGCTTCCAACCAAGACTGCGTGGACCGAGCTTTATGACCCGGCGCCGAGTCTTGCTGGAAGGACCATACTTGGTTATTGAACATGGTGATGTTAAGGGGCTTAACTACCTTCTCAAGAATGGTATCTTGATACACTTGTGCCGATGTTTTGATACCTTTTTCACAAAAATATGGCTCAGTCACTCCTTCATAGCTAACACCCCACCAAACCATCACTGAAGTTGGATAATGTCCACGTTGCACTCTGTCGACTAATTGGGAAGCTTCCTTAGAGCTTTGAGCATAAATACGGTCATTTTGTTTGTTAAAATGTTGCTCAATTGTAAAAATTTTCTCAACCGTAAACAAAATTTTTCTGTGACCTCCCTTTGCGTACCGCTTCAGTAATTGTTTCGATTTTACGACCCTATTCTTCTTTAAATTATCAGTTAAGAAATGACCAGAGCGTCTCTTATAGGCTGCAAGTCCTAAGTCATCTTTTAAAATACGCGACATGGTTCTAGGTGCTATCTTCATTTCCCGAGATAAAATCTTTTGCTTTCGGACAGGATTTCTTCGAATTCTTTCCCTTACTGCTTTGACCACCTTTTTCGTACGAACACTACGTGGACGGCCAGATCTTTTTCTGTCACAAACAGAGGAAGTCTCATTGTACCTATTAATAGCCCGGTACACAAACATTTTACTAAAACCAAGTGTATGGAGAGTTTTAAAAATTGCATTTGGCTCCATACCTACTTTGTGTAATGCAATCACAGCGATTCGGTTCTCTTTATCACCCCACTCCATTTTAATATCGCAAAATATTGTACAATGTATTGGCGCCAAAATGAGAAAACACAATGAACAATCGTATAAAAATGACAGATTCGAAATTCAAATGTAATATTTTTTTATTTTTAAGTGTAACAGTATTTATGGCCAGACTAAGTATTTACTGATTTTAATAAAACTTGTACAATCATTAATCAAGTAGGTAACTTTCAATGACGTGTAAATGATAAAATACATTTTATGTAATGAGTCCAACAGGCAAACCAGAGGTGTAGTCGCAAGAGGTTTAGAGGCAATAAAATTATTGAAGTGAAAACTTATAAACTCGTGTCAGGACAGACTTCATCAAACATTCGTAAGTCGGCGTAGGGCGCTTGTGCGAATAAGAGAGTGCAGGGCGCTTGAATGTTCGTGTTGTCATGTTTGTGTACGATAGCGCTGTAAATGAATATAGTATTCTACCACATAAGTGATAGTACTTTCATACTGATAATTAAAGCAATTCGTGTAAAATTATTCCCTTACCATTCCAAATATAAAAAAAGAACAACGTTAATATTCAAGTTTTCACTTCTGCCTGCACTTCCGAAGTGCAATCCGTCGTTTTTTCAAGTGCACTGTTTTATTGTCATATAATTTTTGGTATCGTTAAGGTTTCACTATTTTTCCTATACTTGAAATATATTTTATCTTCTAAGAACAAGTTATTGTCTCAGTAAAAATCATATTTTGTAAAAAAGATAGCAATTTTTTGCAACTATGGTTTTAATTTCGGAGATTTCGGTCAGTTTCTCAGTCCGTCAGTACTGTAAGGCCATTTCCTTAAACTACAAGTTATACTGGTTTTAAAAAATTGAAAACCTTTGAATTAATGGAAGAATAGTCAAGCATTAATTTTTATTGTGGGTTATAATACTAGGCGTCGCGCGGGGTAGCGGGGGAGGGGTCGCGTTCCAGCGGAGTGCACAGTTAACGAGTACGAGTTATACTTACAAGGTGGTAAAGTTTCGCAGCGACGCACCCGGATTGGTACCACCGTCTTACCTATTATTGCCGTTATAACGTCATGACGTGTTCCGGTTCGGAAGGGAAAGGTATCCGGTAAATTTACTTTTGCTCGAAGTCTAACATCCCGGCCTCAGGTTGGCAACGCACCATTACTATCTTTGGTGTCTCTAGGCGGCGGGAATTTCTTACCATCAGGAAATCCATCTGCTTGTCTGCCTTTCAATATCATAAAAAAATTGAATGAATAATAATACTTTAAGAGATCCAAATTATGTCACTTACTGCTTTTGTCCAAAAGAGCCAGGTTGTTGTTGTTTTTAATGAGAATGGTCTTGCTGGGTTTCTTCACTTTGCTGAGGACATCGGAGAGGCTGATCTTTATTGGCTGGGGTTTCTCCGTCACTTCGACGACCACACTCGCTGCTACTGTTGACCAGTCCACGTCCTTAGCATCTTTACCACGAGATATACCGCGTAATTCTTCCCTGTAAAAGATTTTATGAATGAATGAATATTAAACAGTGCATCAATTGTTTTTTTGGAGTTTACTCCTTAAGAAACGATTTGAGTTATAAGGCCCGGTACGGAAATTATATGAGGAGTATAATCAAGTGTAACACGAAAAGTTGAGGGGTTGCGCAGAAAGAGACAAACATATATATCTGTAGGAGTAAACTTGTAAAAGAATGAGATGGAATACATTACACAGCGTATCTCATTCTCGGGATCTCCTTCTGCGCGATACTTCGTAGTCTTCGTGCAGGAGGAGTCCCTATCTATCAAAATACTGACTATTTGGATCACACTTCTAATGTCTGCGATAATACTAATTTAAGAAGAATTAACATAACTAAATCTGCTGTAGGAGACATGTGTGTTGCAAGATACATTTCGTAAGGAGTAAACTCCAATCGTGCGTCATAGCTGACACACACACTAATTTTTTTTATTTGCAGAACAAGTCTTTTTTAACGTACTTTTTCCGTAAACAAAATTTGTTTATTTATTGTAAAGAAGGTGGCCAGGGAGAACTAAGTGGATATTTCAAAACTTAATCGCACGGGTTATTATCTGAGGAGTGTCAAGAGTCTCCGAAATCGGCGTGTTTGTATGAAAAGGGTAATTGAATGTGGAGGAAGCTACGCTAGTCTGCAAGGATTAGGTATGTCACTTGACAGTCTATAGAAGTCTTGACAATTCTGCCTACCATGCTAGAAACTTGGCGTGAAGACATGTATGTGTTAATTGAGTAACAAAAACACCTTCGTGTACCAATTGATAATTTTCTACCTATTTATTGGAGCGAAATAATCTGTTCATTCATTCAATCAATGCCAACAAAGTGAACAAAGGGGCAGAATGGAATGATAACTTCAATATTTTGAATGCAAATTGCCTTTCACGTTTCGATTTTCTATGTCATTTAAAACGTCACAATCAGAGAGAACAAATGCGAAATGCTTCGTAAACATTCGTCTTGGAAGTAAATGGAGCGGACAAAGGACAGTATACTTTCATCACGCGTACCCTCTAAGGGGAACTCTTCTGAATGATGGAACATATTGCCCTAATAGTTCTCTTTTTGTCACTTAAGTCATTTGTTTCTGTCAAACATATTTCTAAGATTCAACAACGTCAAAAGTGAACCAGTAATTTTTTAAATTACTTTTAAGACCTAGGTCGAGTGGCTAGCGTACACGCCTAACTACACCGATTAACCGCGATGCTCGGGTTCGATTCCCGACGGGGGCAGGCGTTTGTGTGACGAACATTAAGATATCTGCCTTTTCAGGTCTGGGTGTTTATTATATTAATATATTTTCAAGTATTTCTATGTATTAGAATCGTTGACTAACATCCATAACACAAGCATACAATTTGCTTACCTTGGGGTTAGATTTAAGTTACGTAACTTGTCCAGGGGTATTTATTTATATGTATTTACTAATTTTTTAATTTAGTAAAATACAGTACAACTTATTTTATAATTCGTGAATATAATTTCCACGTGTTTGATGTGCAATAATAATTGTTTTGTTTAATCTACAGATAATGTTACAAATAAACAAAACAATAAACACCCAAAATTCAAACTTTACACGAAGGACTTAGAAATTACATTTTAACAATAGATGTGGTAAATACAACATTTTGGGAAATTGGTAAAGTAATGTATCTTCAAACTCCTGTCTCTGAAAAAGTAGGCAGAGATACAACCAGGGCACCAAGCAACCAACCAACAGACTAGCCGAAGATACTAAGTCAGTCAGTGTGATAGGTAGCAACATTATCGCCAACCGGACATTTATCCAATCCCGGGTGACGTTGTTTTTTTTATTTTAAAATTGAAAAACACATTTTATTTGTTGCTCGGCCGAATCAAACCTGGGACCTCGTGAAGTATATTCCACTAAATCAAACACCTGGCAACTACACCACAGATGCAATTGTAAGATAGACATTTTTTAACATCTGTAAATGTTTGGTTGTGACTTACCTCATAGCTCCAATCAACGGATACTTGACATCCCCACCACAAACGCTGCCGCTGAAGTCGTCCATATCTACCGTCCAGACCATAGCACCACCAAAACCATTGTCCTTAATCCACCTGTAAAAAATAATTAATAAAACAAAACTACAAAGATATCTAGGCTAAAAATAATACAGAATGATATATCCCCAAAAAATGCAAATTACATATCCGAAA
The DNA here is from genome assembly GCA_002245505.1 of Calephelis nemesis. Taxonomy (NCBI): domain Eukaryota; kingdom Metazoa; phylum Arthropoda; class Insecta; order Lepidoptera; family Riodinidae; genus Calephelis; species Calephelis nemesis. Next base: position 51,887 of record NJDD01001542.1, on the reverse strand, counting down.
TAAATTTACTAGGTGGTAGAGTTTCGCAGCGACTCACCCGGATTGGTACCACCGCCTTACCTATTCCTGCCGCCATAACGTCATGACGTGTTCCGGTTCGGAGGGTAAGGTAGCCGGTAAACTTACTTTTGCTCGAGGCCTAACATCCCGGCTTGTGTTACCACCTTTGGTGTCTCTAGGCGGCGGGAATTTCTTACCATCAGGAAATCCGTCTGCTTGTTTGCCTTCCAATGTCATAAAATAATAATAAACATTAAGACCTAGTAACATAAGTAAAGTAAGTAGTTCCACTGTCGTTAATCAAAAGCGAATCTTGTCAAGGGTAGGCAAGATTATAACTAAAATATAAAAGTACCCAAAATTGAGAGAGAATGTATAAAAAATATTTCTGATTTCTTGTCTTCTTGTAAATAAATATAAATATAATATAATTCTTCCTAAAATTGCTAACAAAACCATGTTTAGAAGCACATATGTTACAGCTATACGGATATACAATCATCTACCAGCTGATATTAAAATGTTAAATGGAAATCAATTTAAGGTTACTTTAAAGTCCTGGCTATTAAATAAGTCATTTTACACATAAAATGAATTTTTTTTGACATGAAACTATGGAAAGATCAAATACTTATTTTTTTAATAGACATATTTTTATTCTTTTAGGGCCACTTGCACACTCCCGGGTTACGTTTAATATTGAGTTTAACTGTCAAATATAAGGGGATTTAATCCTAGTTAGACACTAAATAAGTGTTAAATACTTAACCGAGGAACGTGCAAGTGGAAGGGCCATTGTTATATAAATTACTTAATATTAGCTCATGATGACAGAATAATGAAATATACATATGCGGAAATGATTTTTTTAATGTTTGTAATAATTATACATATATTATATTTTTGACAAAATAATGACTTAAGACTAAGACCTGAGTAAATATAGGACAGCAAAATAAAATTTGTATAATTGTGGTTATATTGGAAAGCTTTTAATCACCGAAATTGAATTTGTAAATTGTGACTAAATTGTAGTTTTTTTATGTATTTAAATCCTAACTAAATTAAACATAATATTTGCATGCCAGTTCTTGGTTCAACAGGTTTAAAAGACATAACTTTACTTTTATCAACACTACCAAATGTTCAATCCCTGTTATAGCAAATAAAGATTTTGATTTGATTTGATTTGATTTGTAAGTATTAAAGGTTACCTCATTTTATTCCTGATGGATTTCTCATCATCAAATCCGATCCATTGATCACCGTGGATGGCATATGGCACCTTCATCTCATCATCCCACACGTATGTGCCGCCGTTGCGGAGAATTTCACAAACCTAAACAACAAATTTGATATTTATGTCCAATTCTTTTATTTAAAAAACGAGCTGTTATGCCTATAGACTGTAATGTTATAGGTGGCAAGCCTATCACCAACCGGGCACATATCCAATCCCGGACATCGTTAATGTTATTAGCAAATTGAAAATATGCATTTTCTATTTTTTTTTGTTGCAAGACCCGGGGATCGAACCCAAGAAGTCAAGTCCCACGCCAGACCTCAGACAGAGATAGTAATAGTGATAATATGACGTTTAGGATTAATGTTTCATAGTGCACAGACATTCTCCTGTCTGAATTATGAATATTACAATATTTTTTTCATATGTAAGTTTTCTTGATCAATAACTACCACAACAAAAAAGGATTAGCAAAATTGGTGTAAAAATAAACCGTTTACGCATGATGCAACCAAGGGAAATTGATAGATTAGTCGACCTGACAAATATTCTTTAATTTTCTTAGATTCCACTAAACTTTGTTTTTTCTGTCATAAAAACTTTCCCTTTACAATAATCAACACAACAAAAAGAAAACATACAATAATAAATAATACAGTCAATTGACCGCCTCGTTGGTCGAGTGGCTAGCGTACTCGCCTAACTACATCGACTAACCGCGAGGCTCGGGTTCGATTCCCGACGGGGGCAGGCATTTGTGTGATGAACATTTAGATGTCTGCATTTCCGGGTCTGGGTGTTTATTAAATTTATTCTGGTATCTATTTAAGTATTTATATGTAATAGTATCGTTGACTAACACCCATAACACAAGCACATAATTTGCTTACTTTGGGGTTAGATTCAATTTGTGTGATTTGTCCAGGGATAGTTATTTATTTATTTATTATTTATTTAATAACTACATACGCACAAACACACAAATATGCGCGCGAAGAACATAAAAAGCTGAGTAAAAAGATGTCGAAGTTTGATTAGAAAAATATCAATTCCACCCGGACAAAAGCTGATAATACTTCTATGAATAAAAAACAAAGGGACCGAACCGCACATTGGTTATAAATCTCTAAGTTTTTCCGAGATCTGTTTCATATCGTAACTTTTTGTTAATAAAGATGGATAAGTTTTGATTTGATAAGTTGAACTATCTCTGAAGTTCCGACCGTCGGACGAACTTATTGCTGTAACCAGTGTGAAATACGGCAAACGATACTTCGGTTTAAGATTGAAGTTTATTTCATTTTGCTTACATTTAAATGGAGATAATTTTTAAAGCATTTAATAAAACTTTCTAGTACAGTGCTGGGAAGCAACACGTCCGAAGTGTTAATGTTCGGATTCTTATGAATTGGTTTGACGAGAAACCATAACAGAAAGACAGACTGACATTTATAAGGTTAACTTAGTATGGATATAGATAATTTATTCGAATTAAAATTTCAAATACGAAAAGAGGTGTTAAAATTAAAAAAATAAAAGAGAACGAAAGTAACCGACATAGTTCTGCGAGTTAGCAAGCTGAAGTGGCAATGGGCAGGCCACATTATACGCAGAACCGACAACCGCTGGGGAAGAAAGGTTCTCGAGTGGCGGCCCCGCACTGGAGGACGTAGTGGTGGACGACCTCCCACCAGGTGGACTGATGACCTGGTCAAAGTCGTGGGGAGTCGCTGGACACAAGCGACTAGTGACCGTGACTTGTGGCCCTCTTTGGGGGAGGCCTATGTCCAACAGTGGACGTCCTCCAGCTGATGATGATGATGATGATGGTGTTAAAATTAGAAAGGGCATGCTTCGCTGGTTCGAAAATGTAGAAAGGATGACAGATTAAAGATTGGCAAAGCAGATATACCATGCGAATGTGGATGGATGTAAGTATCCGGGTAGACCAAGGTTGACATTCTACATTCATAATATTTTATCATAAGGCGGTGTCAAGAGATTCCGAAACCGGCGTGTTTGTATGAAAAGAATAATGAATGTGGAGGAAGTAAGACAGGTTTACTGTGAAGTTTGGCACTCGATACTCTCTGCTTACCTCATAAAGGACTTAGCGTGAAGATATGTATGTATAAAAACAGGGTATCATAGAAAGCGGTTTTACAATTTAACTGTCTGAGGTTACAACGATACAGAAAGACGTTTTTTTTTATATTAATCTCTCCAAATTGGCTGCCTTTTTATTATGACGTTGATATATTTGTTTCTGAAGAACATGTAATAAAAAGGATCTCATACCTCGTAATAAGCAAGGAAGCCACCTTCCTTTGTGTACTCCCCGGCCTTCCCGCCGCCGCTGGCTGGAGAATTCACTTTGAAATTGTTGACGTTCGACAGAGTGAAGGTCCGACCGTACGTTGGCATACCTGGAATGTAAGGCTATAGGTGAGTGACCGTCACGTTATTCAAATTACATTTTTCATAAAATTTCTGATCCTCTGGTCGTTTGAATAATTTATCTACGCTAGCTGAAAAGACTTACAATTAGTATATTAAAATAAGATGTATCGGAAGGCTATTTGGTGAGACTATTTGTAAAACCACCATCTACCTGCATGCAAAGCAGCAGGTAAAAGAGTTAGTGGAATATAGTTCGTTGTGTTTGATCTCTTTGATTCCAGGAAACTGACCTCAACAAGCATCAAAATCGAAATCAGAATTAGAAAAATCTTTATTCACATTGACCATACAAGTGGTACCTACACTTTTTTAAACTCCCATAAAAATCGAGACAACATCTTGAGATAGACAAAATAGGTTTATTTTCAGAGGCACCGATATTAGATGAACCGATGAGATGATCAAAGTCGCAGGCATTTGATACACAAGGCTATAGCCAGCATGAAATGTTTTATGAATACGAAATTCGCTGAAATATTTTAGACTAGCAGTTTCACGCAGCTTCGCCTGCGTAACTTGGCTTCTACTTCACCGATTTTGAAGGAACAAAGCCTATGTCACTTAGGGATAATGTAGCATTCTAACGGTGAAAGAATTTTTGACATCGGTTTAGTAGTTTCAGAGCCTATTTCAAACAAACAAACAAAATATCAAATCTTTCCTCTTTATAATATTAGTATAGTGATCTTAACTAGTTCCCGGTACCGGTAAGCAACAATTGTGTATTATATTTCTGCGACAGCTCGCACAGAGTACAGATTTACCTATTGTTACAAATATATTTACATTTGTAAAACAATCTACCTGTTGTTTGCCTTCTACAGTAAAAAAAAATATCTGCTAAATTTCCTTTTCCAAAATTGGTTAGTATTACAAATTGGTTAATACCCACAAATGAATGTCCATCACTTTGTATATTGCAAGTTGCAAGATAGTAAAGGCAGCGTATAGTCAGATAGTATAGTTATAAGAGTGTAGCTTATAATACGCGAACGCAGGTTTATTTTTGACTAACACAGTGACCAGGTTGTATTTTGCGACAACTTACAAATTCGCTACCACCGCCTTAAACATTCCAGCCGCGTCAGTGCTCACCACTTTACTATAATGCAAGAGCTTAATGTTCCAGGCTCAGAATAGTAACACACCGTTTCTGTCTTTGGTTTCTTTACACGATGTGTGTTTGTTGCAATTCCAGGATTTATCTATAATCATGTTTTTATTTGATTTTGATGCTTACCGATGATCAACTTGTCCTTAGGTGCTCCAAGTTTAACCCACAGGTGGGCGGCATGGTCCACTGACAGCTGCTTCCTCCATTCCGAGTCAGAAGAGGGGGAGTAGAGAGGAGCATTATGTCCAGTCTCCCTCTCCCATTTGCCGTGAAAATCGTATGCCATAAGATTTATGAAGTCGAGGTAACTGTTGAATGTAGGAAAAAGCTAATATTAGCTAAGGCGAAATATTTACCAGAGCTTATTAAAAATTATCATAAAATTATAGTTTTCAAGAACACCTATATCTAATAGGTAAGTATCTTTACGCCCTTATCCCCGAAGAGGTAGGCAGATGCACAAAAGGGTACCCACGATCAGCTGAAGACATTAAGTCCCACAATGTGATAGGTGGCAAGCCTATCGCCAACCGGGCACATTTCCAATCCCGAGCAACATCTTTTATTAGAAAATTGGAAAAAACCCAGTTTTCTTTTCGTTGCCCGAGCCGGGATTCGAACCCGAGACGTCACGCAGTCAAGTCCGACAATTGAACCGCTAGACCACAGAGGCGACTATATCTAATGTAGATAAAAACTAACTCATTCACCGCAGATTTAAAAAAATCGCATCCAAATAGGTCACTTTCGTTAAGACACAGACATATCAAACAACACGATTAGTAGATTTTGTGCCTTAAGGGTGGCCACCCTCTTCACACTGTAGTGGAATAGGTAATCTAGTAATAAGGTAAGAGGGTTATTGCAGAAGTGCAGTCGCTTACAATTACGTGGTAAATTGCAGTAGTTCGCCTGGTTTGGTACCACTACCTTACCTTTTCCTGTCACCATGTCAGTGCTCGCTATTGTTTCTTGGGACAGAAAGGTAATTTATATCCTATTCAAGGGCCTGCATCATTACTTTCTTCTATCTGTAGCTAACAATCAAAAATTGCATCCCGATACCTTAAGGCCCCATACTCAGTCAGCCAGAAGAGCCAATCACTCCCCCGTTCCATGATTACTATGAACAATGACGTTCTAAAGTAAACGTGTTAAGCGACAAATCACTATTTTTGACACTATAAAAGTAATTTGAAAAAAAGTATAAAAACTGAAACACTTATCTTTTAGGTATAGTACTCATCTATGTTTACGTTAAATCTGGTGTCGATATTTTCATATTTGAAGTAGACATTTGCGTTTTGCTTTCAAAAAAGGGTTACCTTTTTGATTTTTTTCTATCGAGCAAAGTGAAATGAATCGTGTTTTAGAAACACCAGTCTAGTAAAGCATATTCATGTTAATCTTGTGTATTTTTGTCAGCAAGATCCATGATTGCTTTGTATGAAAAAAACAGTAAACTGCTGACGTATTTTAGCGTATATGGCCCCTTAATGGATTCTGTGGGAAAGCGTAGTCTACGCGGGCAAAGTCGCGGGAATATATCTGACTGATTGCCATTATAGTAGAATTAATTATTACCATTAAAGTAATTTCTAAACTAAGGGGCTTGTTTGTTTTATAACTTCGTGACTAAAATTAATTTAAAGGCTCTCCTTAGCCCCTTTAAGGCGCCAGGCTATCAGATTCATAGCTATGATTAACATAAATTTACACAAATAAATAAAATTGAGGACTTTTAAATAAATTGAAACTTTGTGCTATTGAAAACTGAAATATTCTTAATATCCACTAAGTAGTGGTATTGCTCGCGGCAAATTTCAGTATTTCAGATTGAAAAACAGGCTTTTGTTTTAACAAAAACATCTTGCAGCCATTTGTCAAAAACTAAGTATTCCCTCTAGATCACGTGTTTTAAATTCCTTTAGCTTAGTGCGAGAATCCTTTAAGAAGTTAAAGGATTCTCCCTCGGGTACCGACATCCATCCACATACACATTGTATATTTGCTTTGTCAATATTTCATCTGTCATTCTTTCCACATGACCGAAACAGCGGAGCATGGTCTTTCGCATTTTAACACCAAAACTTTCTTTAAATTCCACTCTTTCTCAGATCTCACTGTTACGAATGCGGTCAGCGAGCGTTACACCACATATTTTCAGTTTTATTCTCATTTTGTAGGATTTAATATATTTCTATACAAAACTTCAATATAGTGATAGCTTCGGGTACCTTTACTTGTGCGTTAAAGTTATTTACTCTGCTGCAAAAGGCCGTTGAGATATCGAGATAAAAGTAAGGCTTAAACCTTTTCCAATGTCTAATCTATGTTCATGTTAAATTTCTATAAAATAAAGTAGTTCTACCGTTTTCCCATGAATGTTGAAAATACGTACACACAAACACTCTTTTATATTTATACTACTGGTAGAGCAGTAAAAATAGCTAGTTTAACACAAAAAAAACCACGGGTTGCACTACGGAAGTGCCAGCAGAAGTGAAAGCTTGAATATTAACGTTGCACATTTTTGATATTTTGGAATGGTTAGGGAATAATTTTGCACGTATTGCTTTAATTATCAGTATGAAAGCACTGTCATTTATGTGGTAGAATACAATATTCTTTTATGGCGCTATCGTACACAAACATGACAACACGAACATTTGCGCAAGCACCCTGCGCCGTCTTACTAATTTTCGATCAGGTCACGTGTTCTGACGCGACTTTAGAAGATTTTACTCATTTAAAAAAAGTGCGCAACGCTGCTAAATAAGTTTTCACTTTAAAAACTAAGTGGTATATTATCATGCTTACCTAGCTACAGCTGGCACGTCATAACCGCTCTTGATGTTGTCTGGACCTACTGGGACAGCTGCTGTGAGCAGAAGACGAGGTTTCTTCACTTCTTGAGCTTCTGCTTCGAATGCTTCTCTTAATTCTATTGACAAAAAAAAACGGTATTTTTATTACGGACAAATGACACAAATAGCATTGCTCTTATTTTATTTAAAAATACATTTTTCCTCCAACTTGGTAGATTTTGATATAATAACATAATAAGTAACTACCTGAAAGCTATAATTTCGTGTCTTAAGGGAGGAGCAAATTTTTTGAATGTTCCACCAAAGACTAATTAAACTACTAATTTACTGTTTTAAACAAATTTAGTCAGATCAATGTATACCCAACCTATTTATGGAAATCTTTACCTACTTGTACCCCTACTTATAATTTCGTTTTGCCGTTTCTTCTCATGACTGGCTAGGGTTGAAAACAGTGGTAGTGTAGGGTAAATAGGATTAAAATTAATCTACCTTTAAAATTATTTGTAATAAATTATGAAACTTACGAAACATATAAATAAGTAAATGTCCATTGAAAATATAAATAAGTGCTGTGATTTATTAAAATGTATATAAATATTTAATTTCTTTTAATTTAGTTTAATATTTTCACACCACAATGTGGTAGAATATGTTGCATTCTAAAATACCTTTATAACAATAAATTTGTAACAATTTTTTCCCCGTGTTGGTCCGGGCTCCTTTGTAGAATAGACCATCTGCCTTCCTGCCAGGCACCTCGTAAAAGGCGAGCATAGGCTCACCGTCACTAGCACCGTGACATCTTACTAGGTGGTAGAGTTTCGCAGCGACTCTCCCGGATTGGTACCACCGTCTTACCTATTCCTGCCGCTATAACATCAATGCTTGCTGTAAGTAAGCTAGCTGTAAGGTAGCCGGTAAACTGACTTTTGCGTGAGGCCTTACATCCCGGCCCCAGGTTGGCAACGCATCATTACCATCTTTGGTGTCTTTAGGCGACGCGAATTTCTTGCCATCAGGAAACCCGTCTGCTTGTTTGCCTTCCAATATTATAAAAAAAAAACTTTCAACACACATATTCCACAAATACATAATTTTCATTTTCATTTCATGTTATCAACATGGTGGTAGAGTTCTACATTTCACCCTATTTCGCAAAACCGCCTTGTCTGTTACTGCTGAAATAACATTAATGCTTACTTTACAGATAATAATTGATATAAAAGTTACATTATATTAAACTTAAGCCATCTGCTTTAATTTTTTACAGCATCATCAGGGCTTTCCGACTAAACATAGGTAAATAAATAAAGTGTTTGTTTAAGAGGTTTAAGTTACTGACAATGAATGACGAACAACCAAAGACCGTCAGTGATCAAGCATCAAATACTGAACGTTTAAAATAAAGTGTGTTTATTAACATTTAGTTGATGAGCCCTGATGAAGCAGTAAAAAGTAATTTCGCTAAGAATGCGTACAATATACTTAACACACATTTTTTATGATAATGGAAGGCAAACAAGCAGACGGGTTTCCTGATGGTAAGAAATTCACGCCGCCTAGAGACACCAAAGGCAGTAATGGCGCGTTGTCAACCTAAGGCCAGGATGTTAGGCCTCGAGCAAAAGTAAGTTTTTCAACTACCTTACCCTCCGAACCGAAACACGTCAATGGTAAGCATTAGACGTTATGGCGGCAGGAATAGGTAAGGCGGTGGTACCAATCCGGGAGAGTCGCTGCGAAACTCTACCACCTAGTAGGATGTCACGGTGTTAGTGACGGGGACATGTACCAATAGGTTAAAGTCTCGGCTATAAGAGAGTGACGTACCATTATCTATGTTGTTTATAGCCAATGGTTGTCTGTTACCATTAGGAGAGCCACCTACTTATTCGCTATCTGATAACTTAAAAAAAAACTGAGAGGTGGTTTCTCCATAATATAATTTATATACTTTGATGAAAGGAAAGGTTTACATAAATATATAAAGAACATTGAAATGCCAGTTGAAAGATGGAATTTTAGAAAGGTCCGTTCTATTTACGGCAAGGACATAATTCGTCTTTCATACCTCGGTTTACGGGTCGTTATGTTATGTTAAAGTATTCATGAAGTACAACTGAAATACCACTAGATATACGTAACATTTATAAAGTATTGCCTCACATACAAGAATAAAACAATTTTAAATTTAATATTTTTTCCGTATTTCACGTTATACTCAATGTAAGTACTTCAAAAAGAAAGATCTCAGAAGATAGATAAGATAACAACACATCAATAACATCTTGGGTGTAAGCGATAGTTGTTTCTAACAATTAAAATAGAACTATATCACTACATAGTATAAAACAAAGTCCCGCTGTTCCTATGTCCATTTGTATGCTTAAATCTTTAAAACTTCGCAGCGGATTTTGATGCGGTTTTCTTTAATAGATAAAGTGATTAAAGAGGAAGGTTTAATGTATATTTTATAGCCATGCGAAGCCGGGGCGGGCTGCTAGTAATCTAAAAATATAATCTCTATAATCTCTATAAATATAATAAAACCATTTCGTTATTTTTTTTTGTGTTAATTATTGTCAGGTGAAAGTTCGTAAGAAAAAATCTGTAGGTTAAGCAGAGCGTTAGAAAATAAAGAAATTAAATAAACTTAGTTATGACAGGACAAAGTTTGTCGGTAAAGCTAGTGTAAAATAATCTATATCGCTAAAATGTCTCGCTAAAACTCGAGGACGGCTGAACCGATTTGGCTACTTTTGGTTTTGAATTATTTGTTCAAGTCCATGGAAAGTTTAAAGATAAGGAAAAAGGAAAAACTGCGATTAAAGTAGGAAAAACAACATTTTCATTTTTCCCATAGAAACTATACGGTCGGAACTAAATTCGCCGGGACAGCTAGTCGATATTAAAAGCATACCAGAATTTTTCTAAAGGGCAAATCTGTAGGTTATATTGTAAAAACATAACTTCAACAAATAGATAATGTCTTCAAGTTGGCAATGCACTAACACATTTAGTAACGTATTTCTATCAAAATATCCATTGTCAATATTTTTAGCTTCCATTTAATACTCCAATAGTAAATTAAATCAAAAGAATTAAATAATTACGGTCTGCAAATTACAAGGATCGCTAACTCAATAATTCAAAGGATTACGTCCACAGTTAACCCGTAATCCTGGTTTACACAGGATGAGCCGAGGACAACTGGATGCGGTCAGCAAGACTAATTGTTTGCTTCCAACTTCTAGTTTGGGACGAACGTTTGGCGATTCAACACCAGTAACAAACTTTGGATAGTTTCAGAGCCCTTACCATGTTACGGCTTGTCAAGTTTACTATATTCGCTACCGTCTCTGTAAATGATTTTAATGAAAATTTTGAACAGCGCCTCTATCGGTAACTAAGAGAAACACATTTGTAGACCAAAACTGTCATAGATTGACACGTAACTTACCGAACGTAATATGTACCAACTCATGGTAACGGCTCAGAAAAACTTTGAACAGCGACCCTATCGGTAACTAAGAGAAACACATTTGTAGACCAAAACTGTCATAGATTTCGACACGTAACTTACCGAACGTAATCTGTACCAACTCATGGTAACAGCTCAGAAAAACTTTGAACAGTGCCTCTATCGGTAACTAAGAGAAACACATTTTTAGACCAAAACTGTCATAGATTTCGACACGTAACTTACCGAACGTAATCTGTACCAACTCGTGGTAACAGCTCTGAAAAACTTTGAACAGCGCCTCTATCGGTAACTAAGAGAAACACATTTGTAGACCAAAACTGTCATAGATTTCGACACGTAACTTACCGAACGTAATATGTACAAACTCATGGTAAAGGCCCAGCTCTATAAATATTAAAAAGTTGTTTACAGTTTCGGAATCAAAATCAGTTTTTAGTGCAAATTTGTTGTTATGGTTACAAAATATTCGCTCTATGGTCTAGCGGTCCAGGTGTTGGATTTGACTTCACGAGGTCCCGGGTTCGATTCCCAGGTCAGAAAACAAAAGAAAATGTGGTTTTTTCAATTTTCTGAAAAAAAAATGTTTCGCGGGATTTGATATGTGTCCAGTTGGCGATAGGCGATACCTTGCGATACCTATCATATTGTGAGTCTTAGTGTCTTCGGCTAGTCGTGTTTCCCTGGTTGTACCTCTGCCTACCTCTTCCGATATGGGAGTAAAGATAACTTAGAAAAGAGCCATTTTGTGGTATAATTTTGAAGTCTAGAGATAGAAGGTTTCGTTTTATCTCGATGTCTAAAGGGGTCCCTGTGGAAGAGACAAATTACTCCTACTGAGAGAATTACTTAATATATTACGTATTTTCTCGATGTTGGGATGTGACAACCCCATGCGGCACTATTAGTAATCCATTGATTAATATTAGTTGATTATTCCATCAATGCAGTCCTGTATTTATTGAAATTGGTATCACTGCCATAGCTATTCGTGCCACATTAGCGTCAGAGCTTGCTATGCTTTCTTTAATGCTGGAGGATAGAGAAGTAAAATTATATACGTAGCCAAAAACCACGACCATAAGATAGCGATGCACCAGTAACATCTATAGTATTTACAAACGACAATCGCCCTCTACCAACAGGTGCTTATTTATTACATCATAACATAAAAAAACATAAGTAACTTATAACAAAAATAAACAGACTTTATTCATAATAATCTCAATATCAGTTCAATCCTAATAAATGGATGACTACATTTCCCTTCACTTCAAATCCATCATCCATTCACTCCAAACCTTCAGACTGTGGGAATTTACTTGAACATAACTGATAGGTATGAAGATAGAAGCGCTTTATTAACAATATTCGCTATATTTTCAGATTCAAGAACGACGCCATGATGGAATGGATGTGGAACTCCGACTATATAATATCATACTAGGGAATATGAATCATCATATAAAACAAATTCTAGTTTATTACCGTAATAACTCGAGAGCTGCTGGACCGATTTATATGACATTTAATTTTGGATTTCGTCTTATCCCCATATGCAGAATAAATATAATAAATCATAATATATTGTGCTATAAGTATTGGTCAACAATACAAATATCTAAATCAATTTAATAAATATATAGAACCTTCGTAGTTCTATGTGTTTATTGAGATTTTTGTTTACATCTAAATTTAAATTGGTAATTTATTGTTATCATTTATTTTCAATGCCTCTCATTTTCTACGTTCATTTAACATAAAAAAATATGATACTATAATAATATTATAAGGAGGAAAACTTTGTTTGTTTGTTTGTTTGGTTGTAATGAATAGGCTCAAAAACTACTGGACCGATTTTTAAAATTCTTTCACCATTCGAAAGCTACATTATCCACGAGTGACATAGGCTTTGTTTCATCCAAATCGGTATAATAGAATCCAAGTTACGCAGGCGAAGCTGTGTGAAACTGCTAGTTAGAAATATAAACATAAAAAACAGGTTACCAAAAATGGTGGTCTTAAAACTAAACCGTCAGTGGTCAGGGCGACTGGGTGAGGAATCTTGGCACAATGCGGTCCGTCCCCAAAATTGCTGCCTTCTGAATTTGGCCCTTAACATAGGTTTGCAGAGAGATTCTCTTGAGATATTGATCTAGACTCTTTGCTACTAAACCGTTATGTAGTATTATTATTATTACTAACTCTTTATTGTACACAAAAGATTTTAAGTACATAGATAATTAACTTCAAACTAAGTAAAACAAAGTACAAGAACAATGTGTTAACAAACACAGTCATTTTCTTTTCGCAATTAGATACACATATATATTCACGCCAAGTTTCTTACGGATTAGGCAGAGAACATCAAGTGCCAACCTAGCAGACCTGCCTACATTAATTACCCGTTTCATACAATCACGCCGGTTTCAGAGACTCTTGACCCACACTCGGATAATACTTGAACGATCTGATCGTGGAATGTCCACCTAGGTCTCCCCGGGTACCTACATCCATCCACCTTCGCGCTGTATACCGCTTTATCAATCTTTCGTGTCACTGTCCACATGAGTGACCAAAGAATAAAAAAACAGACACAGTCTTATTACCTTATTAATAAAAAAAAACTTTTCATATTCCAGGTATAGTTGTTAAATTGAAAATTTTCTTCTCTTTTCACGACTTCTCTTCGACTTATCTTCCTAACGTTATGTTCTTATATGTTTACAAAAAACGTCTTGTTTTAATATCAGTTATTATAATATTAATTAGAACAAAAACTTAACCGAAACACCAATGAAACTGTAATAAAGTTAAAATGCCCTAAATAAAAAGGGTCAATAATTTTTCGTCTCCCGTAATTTCCTAATGGTCCGTGATATATTACAGCGACAGGGCTATTTGATATCCGGGCCCTTATTAATGACCATCCTGGATCCAGTAAACAATACTTAGCTAAGCTGATATGTAGCAAAGTCAATATTTGGTGCGAGAAAATGACAAATTACCGTTATGGGAAAAAAATTGTATGACGAGTATTTTCATTAGTACTTGTTGGCCAAAAGGTTTAAATATACAACCTAACCTGTTATTAAAACCCAGAAAACTATTTAATCCATAGCAGCTTTTTTACAGGACCATAAAAACATATAGATGTATATAAAATATATATATCACATTGACAATTAAAACATTTGATAAATTCGCTGTGATTTAGATGACGTATTTTTAAGGCATTATTTAAAAAAAAATATCTTCACGCCCATATCCTCGAAGAGGTAGGCAGAGGCACAACCAGGGCACCCACGACTAGCCGCAGACACTAAGTCCCATAATGTGATAGGTGGCAAGCCTATCGCCAACCGGGCACATTTCCAATCCCGACCAACATTTTTTTTTATTAGAAAATTGGAAAAAATGCAATTTTCTTTATGTTAGCCGACCCGGGATTCGAACCCGAGACCTCATGCAGTCAAGTCCAACACCCGGACCGCTAGACCACAGAGGCATTATTTTTATTTAATAAAAATTAATGTTTAAACTTAAATTATTTAATAATAATTTAAGTTTTAATCAGATCTTTTTTTTATTTTTTATTTATACTTTATAATTAATGTTATTTTTAACAATTGTATTTGTTTAATTAACGAATCTATTTGTGCAATTTGTTTAGAGGTATTTATATATTTTGTCTCATACTGGCAGTCCCAATGAACTATGTATCGCTTTCTTGGTGACGTATGTAAAATTGACATATCAAAAGCAGTTCGTATTAGTTATGAAGTTACATAGTCTATTTATCTCCCCGTGTTGGCCCAGGCTTCTTTGCAGAATAGACTGTCTGCCTTCCTGCCAGGCAGCTCGTAAAAGGCGAGCATAGGCTTACCGTCACTAACACCGTGACATCTGAATAGTTGGTAGAGTTTCGCAGCGACTCACCCGAATTGCTACCACCGCCTTACCTATTCCTGCCACCGTAACGTCATTACGTGTTCCTGTTCGGAGGGTAAGGTAGCCGGCAAGCTTACTTTTGCTTGATGCCTTACGTCCCGGCCACAGGTTGGCAACGTACCGTTACCACGTTTGGTGTCTCTAGGCGACGTGAATTTTTTTACCAACAGGAAATCCGTCTGCTTGTTTGCCTTCCACAATCATAGAAAAAATGTGTGCGTGTACTAGCGTACACTCGTAAGAAGGGAAGAAGTGAAACTTCTTTATGACGTTATTTTTCAAAAAATAATTTACTATATGCAACTTTACAGAAATTGGTTAAATAAAGTTTATTGCCAATCCCTCTACTCCGCTGGAGAAAGTATACTTCGAATCACGCGTGGAAGAGATAAGAACAAAGATGGCGCGTAACGAAAAAATGTTACACTAATTTTTTTTTAAACCCCGATAAAGAAGTTTCACTTCAAAAAATTAGTTTCATGGTATCAATGTTGCTAACGGTATGCTTGACGTAGCTATTTTATTGTATGTACAGGTTGTCTGTTTGCATTAAACTGTTTCATGTCTTTAGTATTGATAATAAAGATTAAAATTATATACATTATACTTTAATATTAACTGACATTTCACGATCAGATCAATCGAATATTATCCGAGGGTGGTGTCAAGAGTCTCCGAAACCGGCATGTTTGTATGAAAAGGGTAATGAATGTGAAGGAAGCAAGGCAGGTTTGTCAGGATCGTGAGGTCTGGCACTCGATACTCTCTGCCTACCCCGTAAGGGACTTGGCGTGAAGATATGTATGTATGTAGGTATAAAATATTAAAACTGCAAGTTGACATCTAAGATCTCGCAATGCTCACTTTCAACAAAAATGAATAAACATGTGTATGAAACGAGGAAAAGTTTCTGCAAAGAATTTCTAGTAAAAATTACACAATGAATAATTGAATAAAAAATGAAGTAAAAACGTCATCATTGTTTTAACATTTGTCTCTTTAAATACATTGTTGAAAGACAATCAGCGCTAAATAATAGCTTAGGTCATTATATTCGGAGAGCTAAAGCTAAAGATATGTCAGTATTTAGATTGTAAGTAAATGACATATTTTTCTAATTTCGAAATTACTTAAATACGTTGCATTTGAACTTAACGATATAATCGTAGCGGAACTTTACAGGCCGACTCTCAGGCCACATCAAGTAGATACATAAAAAATATGCATTTATTTTTAACTAGCTGCGCCCCGCCGTTTCACCCGCGTAAGTCCCAATCCCGCGGGAACTCCGGGATAAAAAGTAGCCTATATGTTATTCTGGGTCTTCAGCTACCTACATACCAAATTTCATCGTAATCGGCTTTGTAGTTTTTGCGTGAAAGAGTAACAAACATCCATACATACAAACTTTCGCATTTATAATATTAATAGGATGACCATGAAAAGCTTATTAGCCGAGTAATTGGGTTACTAATAGGTAATAAATTCCTGCTTTTTGGAGCCGGTTGAAAATGGGCTTATAATTTTGTTACCTTGTACAATTGCATACGCACTACTCTTATTCTTATGCTACGAATGCATGTTGATTTTGCCTTTACTTTAAAGTTTTGTAAAATTTCTTACAAAAAAAATCTTTAATTCAGAGTTCCACAATGTGTATGAGTCTAGGCTCTTAGACAGTTGTAGTAAAATATAAGAACAAATAACTCACTCCAATTTGTTTCCAAATTAAACATTTTAAATTTGATTTATTATATTGTCTTTACCAAATAACTAATTTTAAACTAAATTATACTTTACTAACCTGAGAAAAAGTTAAGTTAAACCTATAAGAACTATGCAATACCGGTGGGAAGTTTCACTCTTGTTATTTTTTCCCTCGTTGCTAAGTAGTATAAAATACCTGCGATTAATGTTATTTTTATAAATAATGAAAGTTTGATTAAATTCCTGTTGCCCCTGTTAAATTGCTTGCCCCGAGTTTTTGCCCCGTGTTGGTCCGGGCTACTTTGTAGAATAGACCATCTGCCTTCCTGAGCCAGGCAGCTCGTAAAAGGCGAGCATAGGCTTGCCGTCACTGACACCGTGACATCTGACTAGGTGGTAGAGTTTCGGAGCGATTCACCCGGATTGGTACCACCGCCTCACCTATTCCTGCCGCCATAACGTCATGACGTGTTCCGGTTCGGAGGGTGAGGTAGCCGGTAAACTTACTTTTGCTCAAGGCCTAACATCCCGGCCTCTGGTTGGCAACGCACCATTACCACCTTTGGTGTCTCTAGGCGGCGGGAATTTCTTACCATCAGGAAATCCGTCTGCTTGTTTGCCTTCCAATGATATAAAAAAAAAAAATTAAAGCAAATGTTTTTCACTATCTGGACAAAAGACAAATAACTAACGCACAAGAATTACAAAAGCAAAATTTGTTCGAAAATAATTAAAGTAATATCATTTTACTCTTGAGTAATCTTTAACTCTTCATCAATATACAGATACAATCATAATAATAATAATAGTAATAAAGTATCTTCACGCCCATATCCCCGAAGAGGTAGGCAGAGGCACAACCAGGGCACTCACGACTAGCCGAAGATACTAAGTCCCACAATGTGATAGGTGGCAAGCCTATCGCCAACCGGGCACGTTTCCAATCCCGTCCAACATTTTGTAATTAGAAAATTGGAAAAACCTAATTTTCTTTTCGTTGCCCGACCCGGGATTCGAACCCGGGACCTCATGCAGTCAAGTTCAACACCCGGACCGCTAGACTACAAAGGCGATTATAATAATATGTTCCAATAAATTGAAAAATCGCTCTGAAACAAGAAGACAACCTTTGTTTCCACCATCTTAAGTTAAATATTGTAATTTGTGAATAATAATAAATAATATGAAATAATATAAATGTCGCCTCTGTGGTCGAGCGGTCCGGGTGTTGGACTTGAATGCATGAGGTCTCGGGTTTGAATCCCGGGTCGGCCAACAAAAAGAAAATTGGATTTTTCCAATTTTCTAATTACAAAATGTTGGTCGGGATTGGAAACGTGCCCGGTTGGCGATAGGCTTGCCACCTATCACATTATGGGACTTAGTATCTTCGGCTAGTCGTGGGTGCCCTGGTTGTGCCTCTGCCTACCTCTTCGGGGACTTGGGCGTGAAGATACTTTTAATAAATAATATCTAATATCGTAATTGTTCGTGCACAATAAAGTTCAAAATCAATGACATTGATTCTCAAATATATGTAGATTTCAACTATTGATGAAAAACAAACAAAACGTACTCTAGAATCCAATATTGAGTTTCTCATTAAAGCAGCCGTGCCGGTAAATTTACTATCACACCTCCGCCTTTGAAGTACATTTGTTTTACCTGAAGCTCTGTTACCTCGTGTTTGTCTCTGTGTGATTAAACTTTGAAACGCTTTCTAGTTAACGAGTGTACCCAGTGCCGTACTATATGAACACTTGGGGCCCCCGCCGTCCGACTTCTTGGAGGCCCCAAAATAACAAAAATGTTGATCCTTAAAAAAACAAGTAAATTTGAGTGCTTAGTATTAAGCTTTAGAATTTTCAGATTGTGGCGTTATTGGTATTTATCTATATTGTAATATAAAAAGCTGTGATGTTTTGTACCGCAAAATAAGCAACATTTAGAAAAAAAATACAATGTCTATTTTTGTAACTGTCATAAAAGTTAATAAAATACGTTTGCTAATAGGACTAACAGCATTACAATATCGAAAATCTGTCTATCAATTTAAAGAAACTAGAGATCAGAAAAAACCTTCCATATCTTTATATGACCATAATGTGCCATTAATCTAAAATAAACGAGCCTCGGTCATTAAACGATCACAGTACAAATATAAAAGTGTTCCATGACACGATGTTTGCTTGAATGCCTTTGCTCCAAATTCTCATCTGTCTAGTCACTGTGATAGTGACATAAGTTACCACAGTCGATTTCTTAATTAAGTGCTGCTATGAAGGAAAACAGTGTTTGGGGGCCCAAATTATTATAATTTTGTCTAAAGGCTCTGGCATGTCTAAATACGGCACCGTGTACATAGGAAATCAGTGCACGTACCTTTCAGATTGACGAGTATGGAAGTGCATTGACTTGTCGAAAAATGCTACATCAAGGGTATTAAGCACATTCAAAAACATAACTTTTTTGAAACCGTAGACAAGGTTATAAACAATATATAACAATCGTTTTAAAAATCAGATAGTTTTCCATAAGATGAGGATTTAAAATTGAAACAAAAAATCGTTTTTTCATCCATGTGAACTTATTACGCACATACACTCACACACAAATGGTAACTTCTATTAACACATAGAATGGTGTTTATCCCGCAAAAATGTTCCTATGGGACCATTAACCACGCAGGGAAACGCCTCGGGCAACAGCTAATTTGATATAAAAATAGTAGTATGATACTAAATCTCGCAACGTCCATTTTTATTTCTTTATTTCAGGTATTCTAGCTTAATAACTTATTCAACGTCCCTTAAATAATGAATCATTTAAATTCATAAAGACAATGAGCAGCAAATTTCGTAAATTGCAATTTTCTACGAAGTTTGCAAATTTATATTAGGTACTTGGATAATTTGAGCAGCGCGTAGCACTTAATGAGACATCAAATTCGTCTATAGTCCTGTTAAAGTTATAAAAAGAAGTAAAAGTATCTTCACGCCCATATCCCCGAAGCGGTAGGCAGAGGCACAACCAGGGCAACCACCACTAGCCGAAGACACTAATACAATGTGATATGTGGCAAACCTATCGCCAACCGGGCACAAATCCAATCCCGAGCAACAATATTTTTTATTAGAAACTTAGAAAAACCCAATTTTCTTTTTTGTTGCCCGACCTAGGAATCGAACCCGGGATCTCATGCAGTCAAGTCTAACCTGGAGCGCTAGACCATATAGGCGACAGTTTAAATAATAAGAAATATACAGATGGATAGACACGGACCATTTAAGTTTTTTAAATTAGTCTTATGTAACGTACATACTTAATCTATAATATAAAAATGAAAAGCTAAATGTGTTGGTAATCGCATAACTTCCAAACGACTAGACCGATTTGGCTAATTATTTTTTGTTGTGTTAGTTATTATCAGGAAAAGGTTCTTATGAAGATAAAAACCGGAGAAGTTGCAAGGGGAAATAGGAAAAATAATACTGTATTATTTCCCATGCTGAACCGTGGAACGAAGTTCGCCGGGACAGCTAGTAATAAAATATTTATACAGAAATCAATTCTAAGATGCATAGTAAAATTATAGACAGAAAATGTTACACAATCTCTCTAGCCTGCTGAAAGATTAATACCAACGATAGAGTGCACCGAGCTTTGAATTCTGAAAGGAGGTTCCTGCCTGGCCACGAGAGTTACATTGCCTTAGGGCTTTTACGGGGTAATTCCGGCATCAGAGAATGTTTTATGTCTGGATTCAATTGTATGAAGACGTATTTAACTTGGTTACATAATACAGAACAAAAACTTCATCAGATGAAAGCGAGATCATTTTACGCCCTCCATATTTAATGAGTTTTATAGAAATAAGAGAAATTACGGTTTCGCTCGTTTTTTAAATCAAACATGACAAATAATAAGTGGAATTGTCATGGACTGATGAAGATGAAACATAGGTTAGATTTTGAGTTTAATTCTTTAAATGTCTATCCACCTAGGCTTGAACACAACTGTATGAGATACTCATGAAGCTGGAATGGGCACCCGGGAAAGTTGACGAACAATATTACCACTACTAGTTTTATTGGTCACGACCCACATATTATAACAAATCACCTCGTACATGTTGCCAGACAGAAATATGCCCCTGACCAACACGGACTATGTTTATAATATGTTGTCCCGTGCTTTGGGTGAATTATAATAAATATTAAAGGGAATAAATTATCCTTAAATTAAAAACGTTTTATATTCCTCGACCAAGTCTATGTGTATGTTACTAAGAACATCTCTATCAATTCATACACGCATAGAGAAGTGACAAAGTTATCCCCCTTTTTCCGTCCGGGTTTAAAAAACTTTAAAGTTATGATTCAAAAACTAATTATTATAGAATATGTTTTTTTTATAAAATCTGTTTACCGCCACCTTATCAGTTTTTTTAAACACATAATTTTATGCTGAAAAGTTTAATAGGTAAATATTTCTCATAATACTAATTTCATAGCAAATAACATATGCTTGGCTGCCGGGGAGTTTGTTTTAACGTTTCTTATCCTGACTGGCTAGGTTTGGAAACGGTGGTAGCTGATGGTATTTAACCTAATCATATTTTAAAATTTTGTTAAATTATTAAAACATAATATGTTATAAATATTAATAACACATTTGTATAATTTTAAAGATATTTGTACACCACAATGTGGTAGGATATGTTGGTCCGGGCTCCTTTGTAGAATCATCTGCCTTTCTTTCCAGGTAGGTCGTGAAAGGCGAGCATAAGCTCACCGTCACTTACACTGTGACGTCTGACTTGGTGGTAGAGTTTAGCAACGACTCGCCCAGATTGGTACCACCGCCTTACCTATTCCTGCCGCCATAACGTGATGACGTGTTCAAGTTCGGAGGGTAAGGTAGCCGGTATACTTATTTTTGCTCAGGTCTAACATCCCAGCCTCAGGTCGGCAACGCACCATTACCACATTTGGTGTCCCTAGGCGTAGTTAATTTCTTTCCATCAGGAAATCCGTTTGCTTGTTTGCCTTCCAATATCATAAAACAAATATTAACAAATATCTTTTGTAACAGCTTTTAACACACATATTCAGCAAATAAATAAATTTCATTCATTTCATTTCAACGATGTTTCATAGGATACGCAGGCTCATTTGAATCGCTGCTTAATTTATAGAGCGACAACTTTAAAGTCTGTTTACACGAGGACTTAGTTCCCTACGCCATATAGGCCGCTACGAGCACCTAATTAAGCTTAGGTGCCTGTAGGCGCCGACGTGTTGACTGTTAGGGAATGATTTAAATGCTTCGATAAACAATTACAGCTAGATTATGGTAAATTAGTTCGAGGCACGACTTCATACATATACACATACACATCTTCACGCGAAGTCCCTTATGGTATGGGTAGAGCATTGAGTGCCAAATGTCACGATCCTTGTAGACCTGAAAGTCCATTAGTATATAGGCTATATCTGTTTTCATGACTTCAATCTTCGTCGTCATCGTGTTAAGTTTCGAGGAATGGGTAATCTGTAAGCTTACAGAGTGTTAAGCATTAGATCATGTTTATTTTAATCGAATAAAAAAAAGTCAAAACTATTTACGATTATAGAAAACTCATAAGCGTTTACTCTGTCATGAGCTGGGAGTGTAAGATTTACAAATCATAGAAATTACCTAAAATTATTGACAATAAACGCCATAATTTAAAAATGTTTTTGAACGTTTAAACTAAGTTAACGTTTAACGTTTTAACCGATTTAAGAATTTAAATGGAAATGAGATTTATTTATCACGTCCATTATTTTAGTGAGGGTAGTTGGCCGTGTTTGAGTTGGGTGACCCTTTGTTTCCTCTCGTGTGATTAATGTCGCTACGTTCGTGTGTAACTCCTGAATTTAATGAGTTTCGAAGATGTCCGGCAAAACAAATACATTTAAAAACACGTTATATTTGAGGATTAAGTATTATTTTAACTTACCCCTAGTAGTTTCCCGGCTATTTAGTGCAAAGGTGTGGATTCGCTACCAAGTAGCTTGTAAAGGGTGAACTTCGGGTCAATATGTCACTAACACTGTGACCATGAGTGATGAGTTTTTGATAGATGATTGATACCACCTTTCTAATAACGGTAACCACAACTAGAATGCTCGCCACTGTTATATTCTCGTCATGAAGATTGGATGAGACAGTATAGTAACGATTTTGAGAGGCTCAGTAGCAAAGTATTAGGTTGATCACACAGTTTAAAGAAACCTGTATTTCTAACAAACTTCACTAGTGTATCAGCTTTTTTAACATTTTAGTCCGTCCTAACGAAAATTGATAGACAAAAATATGTTTAAGTACCTACATTTAATAAGCTGAATACAATTTTGAAATGACTTCTGATTCCTTCGGTAATGTAACCCGTGAAATTATTTAAAACTCTTAACATCTCATAAAAAAAGTATCTTCACCCATATCGCCAACCGTACACATATCCAATTCCGAACGACATTTTTTATTATTAGAAAATTGGAAAAACGCAATTTTCTTTTTGTTGCCCGACCCGGGATTCGAACCCGGGACCTTATGCGGTCAAGTCCAACAACTGAACCGCTAGACCACAGAGGCGACATTTCATATTTAATTTAGAAACACATCAATCACAGCTCTCTATAGTGACAAGTGTACAGTTATTTAGAAATTGTAATGCTTGTTTGCTTTTTCTCATAATAAAGCTTAAATCTAGCGGCGGCCATTTTTAAATTTTTACCAGAGACTAAAACTGTAACAAGATCATTTTACATGATAAAAGAAGGGTGGATCTAGCTCCACTGTAATAAACCCGTACCAAACAACAGGATAATTTGTACTTGTTAATTATGACACAAAAGCTGTGTAAAAATGGCGGCACTGATTAAGAACAAAGAATGGTGCCGCGTTTTATTACAGGGTTTAATGAAGGATCTGCAGCTCAAATAATTCTTTAAAAGACACTGTGTTAACTAGCGTTTCATCTTCCAAAAGGTATTTAACAAAAACAGAAGGGTTTCGGGTTTTTTTAATCAATAGCTTCAGACCCTTTCGTAACCTTTTACAACAGACTTTACAAAGCTACGAACAGTTTTCCCCGTGTTGGTCCGGGCCCCTTTGTAGAATAGACTATCTGCCTTCCATCCACGCAGCTCGTAAAAAGCGAGTATACATCCGTGACATCTGACAAGGTGGTAGAGTTTCGCAGCGATTCATCTGGATTGGTACCACCTCCTTACATATTCCTGCCGCCATAACGTCGTGACGTGTTCCGGTTTGGAGGGTAAGGTAGCCGGTAAACTTATTTTTGCTCGAGACCTAACATCCCGGCCTCAGGTTGGCAATACACCATTACCACCTTTGGTATCTTTAGGCGACGTGAATTTCTTACCATCAGAAAATCCGTGTGCTTGTTTGCCTGCCGCATTTGTGTGGTGAACATTAAGATGTCTGCCATTCCGAGTTCAGGTGTTTATTCAATTTATTCTGATACTAGCTGCGCCCCGCGGTTTCACCCGCGTAAGTCCCAATTTCGCGGGAACTCCGGTATAAAAAGTAGCCTATATGTTATTCTGGGTCTTCAGCTACCTACATACTAAATTTCATCCTAATCGGCTTTGTAGTTTTTGCGTGAAAGAGTAACAAACATCCATACATCCATACATACAAACTTTCGCATTTATAATATTATAATAGGATCTATTTAAATATTTGTATGTATTAGAATCGTTGACAGACACCCATATCACAAGCATTCAATTTAACTGTGGGGCTAGATTCAATTTGTAAAAGTTGTCCAGGAACTTTTAATGTTATTTATTATTACTGTTTTTTTTTATTTACAAGTCCTAAATTAAAATGATTACTAACTATAACAACACCAGCTGTCCCGGCGAACTTCGTTCCACCCGTTCAGTTTGTGTTGTTTTTCTTAGTTTTCTCGCAAGTTTTTTCCTTTTTCTTATCTTTTAAACCTTCCTTGGACTTAAACAAATAATTCAAAACCAAAATTATCGAAATCGGTTCAGCCGTTCCTGAGTTTTAGCGAGACTAACGAACAGCAATTAATTTTTAAATATATAGATTATTGTGTAATAGAATCGCTACTAATGTCTAATTACATCTTATTTCAATTAAAACGAGAGCGACCTCATAACCATTAACATCAAGAGGTCACACATAACAAGGTCAAGGTTAATGATATATAGTGCAAGTTCTGTTGTATCTTATTACAATTCTTCAATGAGCTCCTTGTATGCAATGAAATGTTAACTCGTTATCGTCATCATCATTTCAGTACAATTTTGCGTTTGGTGTGTCATGTTTTTATTTGGTAAAAAAACATGTTATCTTCTACTATACATTTAGGAGGTTAACGATGTATTTTACAGTAACTTTAACAGTAAAGTAAAGTTTACTAAGCATCCTAGCCCTAAACTTAAATATGACAAGAAAGAGATTGAGGTTAAAGGAATAGTTAAGACATATATTTTTTTAAAAGACTAATGTATTGCCATCCTCACGGTTTTTACAACTCCCCTTTCCCCGTGTTGGTCCGGGCTCCTTTGGAGAATAGACCATCTGCCTTTCTTGCCAGGCAGCTCGTACAAGGCGAGCATAGGCTTATAATCACTAACACCGTGACATCTGACTCGGTGGTAGAGTTTCGCAGCGACTCGCCCGGATTGGTACCACCGCCTTACCTGTTCCTGCCGCCATAACGTGATAACGTGTTCCGGTTCGAAAGGTAAGGTAGCCGGTAAACTTACTTTTGCTTGAGGCCTAACATCCTGACCTCAGGTTGGCAACGCACCATTACCATCTTTGGTGTCTCTAGGCGGCGTGAATTTCTTACCATCAGGAAATCCGCCTGCTTGTTTGCCTTCCTATAATATAAAAAAAAAAACTTATGCGGGCTTTGTGGGCCGAGTAGAGTGCTCAGCCCGAGACATCATTATTTAGATGGATTGGACCGTTCCCTACTACGCCAGCAACAAGGGCTGTCTCCTGCGAGACTGTACCTCGACTTGGTGGTGCGTTCTCGTTACTGGATGGACCACCAAGGTTGTGGTGTACAGATATACTAGTCCATTGCACTAGTGGGATAATTCAAAAATCTAAATTACTACGTTAAATACTTCACTAGCAGGCGATGTAGTCGTTATTTCTCTACGCCAAATAAATATATATTCAGGAATAATATTAAACGTATCCTCTGCTAAAAGATTCAGAACTAAGTGTTAGCCATGACATACAGCGGATATTGTTCAATTCTAGATAAAGAAAAACAAGTGCCTTAAAAGAACCATCTCATTCCGAGTGCGTCTGCTAAGATTTATAGCTCTGCAATTAATATGGCTTTCCGTAATATTAACTTTGCGGAAATCTTTATTTATACAGAAAATCCTTGATTAACATAAAAGCGTGAGACTTTTGTGGCAGATTTAAGACTTTCAAACTTAATGTTTTTTTTGTATAAACGATTATTTAAACTGAACATATTGAATTCATTTTCAGAGATTAAATTTCTAATCCATATATTAATATGTGATGCCAAATTTTTGGACCCCGAAAATTCTTTTAACGAAAATTGCGCGGACGCAGGAGCATAAAATTTGGCACTCTTATAGTTTATGTGAAGGAGAAGTGCAGAACGCTAACATTTTTCAATAATAATACTTGTAAGGTACATTAAATCAATAAAACATTACCTACACTACCATGCATTTGACACACACAATCAAATATATTGATGATAACGATAAAAGATCACAGATGGCGCACTAAAAAGTTTGGGAACAAAGTAGTTGGTCTTGAGACCCTTCACACTAGTTATTATAAATTTCTAATTAAAAATAGAATTGAATCAAGTTTCTTGTTTGAGTGCGTTTAGCTGTGCTGTGCGGTAGGCGGTAGGGCTAAAACACGACAGTAACAAACACTGTCATTACAGAGGTACAAATATGTAAGACGATGAATCACAACATAAGCAATTTCCTAATAGTAATAATAAAAGTTTACTTGTAGTTTAGGTTTTGAGGCGTGACAAACAAACAGACGCTTTCACCTTCATACCTAGTATTAGTACGGTTAGAAAGACCTAGTGAGCTAAGGGTTAATAAATCATTATTATATGTGAAATCTGATATAGATTGCGTTAACACTTACGATGTCCATCACGGTTCGTTACACAAGAGCGTAATTGTAAAGGCTTTATCATACGATGCGCGACGGGGACGCCCATGAAATATCACACCCGATCTCAATAACTACAGACATATTTATACTTTCTAGATATGTTATACTTTCTAGCATTTAAGTTTACCACTCTTCCAAATATTAAGAAATGGGCCATTCGCAACTTTCACCTACTACTTAAGTTCCATTTTTATTATTTAGTATTTATGTTAGTTGCAGATACAAACTGTATTTCAAATAAAAACGGTTTTCTTAGCCATTTTAACAATTTTTTTTACGTTTCTATAGAATATTTGTTGACTCGTATGGAAAACAAAAAAATGAATGCAGTTGTCTTTCACAAAGATTCCACATTTTTTAATAAAAAAATAGCCTGTCTAAGGAATTGAACCCGTAAATTTTGTCTCTCTCTCTGACGTTGCTCTCCAATTGAAATATTATGCATATATTAATTCATGAGTTGTAAACTGAGTTTATCCATCCAACGGCTCGGAGCAATCCTCTGAAACCTCGGCATTATTGTTTTTGACATTATGACTTTTTTTATCTCTATCGGTATACAGTTTAATTTAATGCTTATAAATAAGTTTATCAATTCAAATTCACATTTTATAATGGCTATAACTATAGTTTCTCCTAGTAAAAAAAATAATTTAACACTGAGACCGGTTATAGATAATTTTTTACAAAATATTCATGAGTAAAGGAAAAACCGTATGTCCGACAATAAACGTTCAACGTATGAAGAAGCATTATATTGATATTGTATAAAATTATAATTGGTAATCGTGACCAACGATTTGCAGACGTGTATTGTATTTCAAATATCGCAAATATTAAATTTAATATTCATTTAAAATGTTAAATCGTGTCTGTCAATCCATCGTGCATAGTAAACAAAATAGAAAGTTTTATTGGCCTGCAGAAGTTCCTCGTTTGTTATCAGGATTCTTTGAAGAATTGAGACCAAAATGTTTTAGCCTCCCGAATAATTTGTAAGCAGCTAAAGTGAGTAACATCACAGTAATCCTAAATAGGAAGTATAGGAGATAGGGTTTTCTCCATCCGTGTTGGTGTATACTTTATATCTATATTTTTATTTATGACATTGGAAGGCAAACAAGCAGACGTGTTTTCTCATGGTAAGAAATTCCCGCCGCCTAGAGACACCAAAGGTGGTAATGGTGCGTTGCCAAGCAGAGGCTGGGATGTTAGAACTCGAGCAAAAGTAAGTTTACCGGCTACCTTACCCTCCGAACCGGAACACGTCATGACGTTATGGCGGTAGGAATAGGTAAGGCGGTGGTACCAATCCGGGTGAGTCGCTGCGAAACTCTACCACCTAGTCAGATGTCACGGTGTCAGTGACGGCAAGCCTATCCTCACCTTTTACGAACTGCCTGGCACAGGAAGGCAGATGGTCTATTCTACAAAGGAGCCCGGACCAACACGGGGAAAGCTATATATTTATATAATTATTTATTGATATAATTATATTTAATACTTTAATGCTTGCCAATACCATTTTCCAGTTTACACACACGAATTGAATCTAACCCCAAAGTAAGCAAATTATATGCTTGTGTTATGGGTGTTAGTCAACGATTCTAATACATAGAAATACTTAAATAGATACCAGAATATATTTAATAAACACCCAGACCCGGAAATGCAGACATCTATATGTTCATCACACAAATGCCTGCCCCCGTCGGGAATTGAACCCAAGCCTCGCGTTTGGTCGATGTAGTTAAGCGTGTACGTTAGCCACTCGACCAACGAGGCGGAGAGTTTGGAGCGAAGATTGAAGATTTAATGTCCTACTAATGTGAGGTTGGGATCACCTTAGTAGGACACGATTGTTTTCACACATTTTCAGTAAGTATGTGTGAGTGTGTATCAGTAAATTCGTCTGCTTATATTTTGGTTATCACTGTCACTAATATAAAAAGAGGAAAACTTTCTTTATTTGTTTGTATATGCATAGGCTCAAAAACTGCTGGACCGATTTTAAAAATTCTTTCACCATTCGAAAGCTTTATTATCCACGAGTGACATAGGCTTTGTTTCATCCAAATCGGTGTAGTAGAAGCAAAGTTACGCAGGCGAAGCTGCGTGAAACTGCTAGTTGGTTATAAATTAACGATTCTAATTCACGTAAATGCTTAAATATATACCAGAATAAAACGTAAAATTGATACAGTACTCTATGTCCAATAACCCCGTGGATGTCCAATGGTGGTAGGCGTATACACTTAGGCTTCGGCCAACGAAGTGGTCATAATAAAATCGATTTTAGTCTACAACTTTGTCATAAATTAAGTTAAATGTATCAATTTATTTTAATAAAATTGTATATAAAAAAGCATCTTCACGCCAATATCCCAGAAGTGGTAGGCAGAGGCACAACCAGGGCACCCACGACTTGCCGAAGACACTAATGCCCGATTTCACCAAGAGCCCCTATACTTTAGGGGACCTTTTAACGTAACTTACGGGACTGTTTCAATATAAAACCGTCCCCTAAAACACGTTAAAAGGTCCCCTAAATATAGGGGCTCTTGGTGAAATCGGGCATAAGTCCCACAATGTGATAGGTGGCAAGCCTATCTCTAACCGGGCACATTTCCAATTCCGAGCAACATTTCTTTTATTAGAAAATTGGAAAAATACCACCTTTCCTTTTGTTGCCCGACCCGGGATTCGAACCCGGGACTTCATGCAGTCAAGTCCAATAACTGAATCGTTAGACCACAGAGGCGATACAATTTTATATAAAGTGTATTATGACAAAATTGATACAACTTTAACGCCAATGTCGGTGGCAGGTGGGGACTCGCAAACGGCCATTCTATACGATGCTTCGATAAATTGTATTTGATCATAATAGAGCTTATAAAATATAGAAGTGAAAATTTGAAAATCCTCACTTTATTTTTGTTCAAATATTATTGAGTAATTATTGCAGTCTTCTCTGGTGTATAGTTTAAGGAACGAGGGCCTTTTTTTGGTAGAATTAAGTAATAATATCTTCTTAGACATTTTACCACTGATAAGTTTAAGAAGATGTTATTATGTGGTAACTTGTCACGGTCATGGTTTCGTAACATTTAATACAGATTCTCAATCTCAACCACTTCTTTGGTCTATTGGTTCAGTTGTCGGACTTGACTGCACGAGATCCTGGGTTCGATTCCCGGGTCAGACAGCAAAAAGGAAATTGGGTTTTTCTTGCCACCTATCATACTGTGGGACTTAGTGTCTTCGGCTAATCGTGGGTTCCCTGGTTGTGCCTCTGCCTACTTCTTCGGGTATATAGTATCTTCACGCCCATATCCCCGAAGAGGTAGGCATATCGGGTATATAGGCTTGAAGATATTTTTTTTTATACAGATTGGTTCTTTTAATGTGATGTAATATAACATCGAAATTTTTTTCTAAACTTTAAAATGGGAAGTAAATAGCAATAGCAAAGTTGTAGGTAGCATATACTTCATAATGCAGATCGTAACTAACAAATTGAGTACGTATCGATATTTATTTTATGATATAGACTAAATGATTAAAACCGCGTTTTTAGAGTAGTTATTAAAAGAGTTAAGATATTTCGTACATTTGTTTTCACTTGAAATTAATTAAATAAATAAATATTCCAATCACACGAATTGAATTATTAAGTATGAAATTATAATATAAACATAATCACCGTATAAATAAAATT
The DNA here is from genome assembly GCA_002245505.1 of Calephelis nemesis. NCBI lineage: Eukaryota > Metazoa > Arthropoda > Insecta > Lepidoptera > Riodinidae > Calephelis > Calephelis nemesis. The sequence continues at coordinate 21,140 of NJDD01001542.1, read as the reverse complement.
GTTTGAAAAATGTAAAAATAAATGTTGTAAGAAAGATATTTAGTGATTCATTTTAAAATTTTAATTTATTTCTTTATATATTGTTATTATTTATATACTATATTATATTATAACTGTATAAAGCTGGGTGAAACTTGGCTTAGAGAAGAAATTTAAGTACATTTTTATTTAAAACATTTGCGAGTGTTATAATATTATGTTATAGAATGTTATAGTATCACTAAAAATGATAAATTTAACCTCTGTAATGTAAATTGTTATATTAGATGGTACAAATTACTCTCTCCTAAACAAAGAACAACAGAGATTGATAAAATAACGTATAAATAACAACAACAGAGATTGATAAAAAAAATCATAGTAATGTAGTGACATATAGAGAAAAGTTTGCACAAAAATATATAACGATATCGCAATTTTCATCCGTGTGAAGTCAGATCAGACAAAATATGTCGTAAGTTGATCCCTCTGAATATAATTAACTCTACAAACCACACACCTGGCCGCGGTCGCCATCCGATATTTGCAATATTCTAGCAATCATGATACGCGAATATCGGTCGGGCCAGTTGCATTCAGATGTAATCACCGATGTCGCAAGTGTAACTGAATTTTGGTTTATCTGTAATATTAGTAAATAAACTCTTTGTCTACATAATAAATAGGACATACTGCTCCTCGAAATTCTTATTTGTTTCAAACATTTTGCCATATGAATGGGGTGATATTTTTATGATAGTTGTAGGCAAAGAAGCAGACGGATTTCCTGATGGTAAGAAATTCACGCCGCCTAGAGACAACAAAGGTGGTAATGGTGCGTTGCCAACCTGAGACCGAGATGTTAGGCTTCGAGCAATGTAAGTTTACCGGCTACCTTACCCTTCGAACTGGAACACGTCAACGTCAAGCATTGGATGTTATGGCGGCAGGAATATGTAAGGCGGTGGTACCAATCCGGGCGAATCGCTGCGAAACTGTACCACTTAGTGGGATGTCACGGTGTAAGTGACGGTCAGCCTGGGCCATCAGGGGGAAATTTTCTTTTTTTTTCAAATTACACGAATCAAAGTTATACCATTTTTTGAGTTAGCAAAAGAATATGTATTATTAAAATATAAGGATAATCATTTATATAGTACACATTTTAAGCTTAATATTTCCTGTATTTAATGGTCAGAAGTGATCTGATATTTGCCTCCCTGCTAGCCAGCTCGTAAAAGGCGATCACTTTTCAAGATAAAGGCCATCACTAACAAAACCACTGGTGTAGAGTGCTGTACATCAAATTGTACGCGTAGTGGACCTTCTTTCTTTTCTCTTCCTACCGCCTTATCTATCCTATCGTTATTATTACTCTATCATGTTCCGTCCTGGAGAGTAGGGCAGCTGCTAGATTTTCTTAATAAGCTTAATATGCCGGCCGCAGGTCAGAGACACACCTTTAATATCTATAGCGTTTATAGACCACGGCCATCTCTTATTGTCAAGAAAACCGTGCGCTTCTTCGTTGACCTCTCATATAAAAAAGTGTATATTTGTTTTAACAATATAATGTCGTTACAATGAGTTTGTATAAAATTGTACATGGACGATATTCCATAAAAAATATTCCTTTGTTGTGTTTATCTGTATCTTCACGCCCGTATCCCCGAAGAGGTCGACAGAGGCACAACCAGGGCACCCACGACTAGTCGAAGACACTAAGTTTATTTGTTTGCATTAAAATAGTCAATACAAATCTGAAGTCATGAAAACGTGTACTTTTTATTATAATGACGACTCATGCCTGATCAATTAATTTAAATATAACTAATTGATAAAAAAAAATTCATGGTCTGTACATATTATATTGAGCCATATCGATTTTAGTTCACATCCGAATACGTTCCGTATAGTTTGTTGTTGACTAATTTTTATTTAGTTTTGTTAAGTAGTTGACTCATGTTGTATAACTTTTTATTATAAGAATTCAGATATTTCCTTAACACTTTCTACGATTCACTTCTCGGCTTTACTGAAGCGAGTCTTTGATTTTTTGCAGAATATGTGTGTCAAATATTTGAGCATGCCAACCTTATTTTGACCTACAAATATTTTAAATATTAAATACTAGCTGCGCCCCGCGGTTTCACCCGCGTAAGTCCCAATACCGCGGGAACTCCGGGATAAAAAGTAGCATATATGTTATTCTGGGTCTTCAGCTACCTACATACCAAATTTCATCGTAATCGGCTTTGTAGTTTTTGCGTGAAAGAGTAACAAACATCCATACATCCATACATACAAACTTTCGCATTTATAATATTAATAGGATTTTAATATTTATAATAAGTATTATTTAATTACTTATAAACCTACTTTTATACATTTTATTTATGAGACTAATTATGTATCACCAAAGAATTTAAAAAATCTACTGTAAGCTACCTCCATTTTTAAATAAAAGAAATGTTAGCAAAAGACACGATAAAACAAAAGTCCTCTTAAAAATGTTTAAGTTATGGGATTCAAAAACTAATACCTAAAAATACCTATAATATTTTTATATAATATTGGAAGGCAAACAACCAGGCGGATTTCCTGATGGAAAAAAATTCACGCCTCCGAGAGACACCTAAGGTGGTAATGGTGCGCTGCCAACCTAAGGCCGGGATGTTAGAAATAAAAGAAAAAAAAGGCAACTCGTGATTGAAAATGAAAACCGTTTGTCTATAACACCAACGATGTTGCTGTTTCGTCGCTATCTTATGGATCACGTGTGAAAGTATGCCGGCTACTCTATCTACACTAACAGTCGGCGACGAAAAATTCAAAATTTATAAAACTTAACTACGTTTGAAGTCCCGAGCAATACCTAGTTCTTATAATAAACTTTTAAAATTGCTAGAAAGTTCTACAAAGTTTTGCTCGGTTTCATAATTATGTCGGTTGAGAAGGTCCCGCATTTTACGCTTAGTTAAGTAGAAATAAACACTTTCATATAATTAAAGTGTCTTAGGTTAAGTTTGGGGTCGCAGAGGTTATTTACACTGGTTATGTGATGGCTGTAATAGAAAATGTTTTCCTGTAATTATTTTAATGACAATATCTTTGCAGTTTAACACTTAATGGACTGTCATTTTGTAATTGCAAAATATTATTTGCGACTTTGTGGTGAAGCTGTGGACTTTCCCAAAGGAACAACCTGAGATTGCCTTGTCAAATAATTACATTATGATAGATTAAGCTACAAAGCCGCCAACAAGATCTGGTATATTTCTCGTATTATTGGGTAGTGGCTTTTTTCACAGTAACAGCTTCTTATAATATTTATATCAGTTATTTATATGTGAGATACTTATGTAAGAAGATCAATTGCTATTTCTTCGTCTTGCAAAAACTCGAGAATAGTTTGATCAATTTTGAAAAGTCTTTTTTGTGTTGTCCATAATGAAGTTATAAAAAATGTAATAATTACAGAAAGAAGTATATTTTTATGAAAGTTCAAAAATCTACACTTAAAAGTCTATCTTTTATTTTACAACTAGATTTCATTTTTTAATTTTTTTATTTGAAAACCAGCTGAGGCACACGATGCTTTCCTGTTATGACTACGAATATTTTTTTTATGAACCTTCTCCTGACAATAACTGACATAACAAATAAAGGAGCAAAATTGGTTCTTACATATATCAACTTGATACGATATTAATGGAAAAGGGATTTTTTATATTTCAGAAGTATAATTATAGCAGTATATGCATGTATCATAACCTATTTATTTCATGAAAGATATATTAATTAGAGAGAACGTAACTTTGTTACTACCAAAAACACTACCAATTTACTAGGGCAAAGTTAATCTATAATTTGCGAAGTATCAAGTCGTGACAAAAATATGTAGCTGAAGTTTGAAGTATAAAAACATACAAGCTTCATAAGCATAAGCATTTCTAAAACCTTCAATTCTTAAAAATCACTACTGCCTTGGGGATACGTGGATACAGGATCCAGGTATAAAATGTTTTCTTTCAATACCATAAGTACTAGTCAACTCTTACCTTTTAATAACAGCACAAAGTTCTTCTTATCATCACCACCTTTGGGGTACTCCCAGTCGACATCAAGCCCATCGAAGTTGCGGTCTCGGAGGTACGGGATGGCGGAGTAGATGAAGGTCTGCCTGGAGTATCTCGTCGCTGACATTTCCTTGAACTTCTGAGTTCCGAATGACCAACCACCTAAGACATACAAACATATTGAATCACTTATACGCTTTTGGATGTCTGAAGGGATGAGAAAACCCCATCACCCAGATGTAGGAAAATATTGCGATTTAGAATAATGAATCATTAGTGTATTCAGTCTTCTGCTTCTAAATCACTTGTCACTAATGTCGTCATCTTGTGTGAAGAGTAAGATAGTTGACAAATAGAAACAAGATTTATAAGATTCTAGACTTAACTAAGCACCGCACCCACAAGTCTTTGGTGTCTATTAGCGACGTAAATTCGTGGAAATACTTCTGTTTATTTACTTTATCTGTAAAAAATACTTTAGAAGAATGAGTTCTGGATATTAAAGCTATTTAACAAAGATATTGCAAACGGCTAAAAATGGGGTGCAGAATACATCTTTAGCGTTTTTAGATTTTTTGTCTGTCTGTGTCCCGACAGCGATTCCAGCCGAATCTATTCTACCAAGTCAATATGTAGCAGCAGGTCGGTAAAGGAACGAGAAAGATAATAGGCATTTTTTTAACATTTATTAAAACTTTTGTCGACATTCGTTTGTTTTAGCGATGATATCGGATTTGAAACATAATAATAATAAATATTAAATAAATTTATTTCAAAAACAAGACATGCTAAACTTAAATAAAAATAAGACAAAAAATGAGAATCTTACATTAGTTAAGTGACTTTCCAGGGGTCCTCAAACTAGGCAAAGCCTGTGTCTTGGGATACCAAATTAGAATATACCAATAGATTACAATTACATTAAACTTTTATAATTCCTTTACTAGTATAATTATCTAAAAGGATCAAAATAAGAAACATAAAATAATAATTAAAAAAAAACAAAAAAACAAACAAAATACTAATTAAAAATATATAACTAAAGAAAAATATTTATACCTATTTTAAACCTAAGAATTAAAGGTAATTAGCGCATACAGCATTTGAACCTAAGAAAGATTCAGTCTCTCAAGACGTAAATCACTACACAGTATTAAACAAAGTCGCTTCTTCTATTCCTATGTCAATTTGTATGCTTAAATCTTTAAAACTACGCAACGGATTTTGATGTGATTTTTTATAATAGATAAAATGATTGAAGAGAAAGGTTTATATGTATGTTTTATAACCGTGCGAAGCCAGAGTGGGCTGCTTGTATTATAGATAAATAATTTATCAAATTTGGTCTAGTACTTTCGGAGCCTATTTAATGCAATTACATAATCTAATTGTACTATATGATAATATATTAGTATATGCATAAACATACAAGAACACTCAGTCTGAAACTAGACCACCTATAACATTCACATCAGGTTTCAAAGACTGAAAACAAGCGAAAGCCCTACATAACACTACATAGAAATCGATTCCATACAAAGCCTTACACAATACCGTTTTCTCAAATACTAGTGCAGTGAATAGCACAAAAACTGGGTGTCGATTAGGTTATTTAAGTTATCCATTGTTACGCCACGCTCGCTTATGGAAACGGGTGTGGTTTTTCCGTCTGCGAAAATAGGTGAAAATATCGTACACACCGTGGGAATAGGGGTACTTTGTGTTCGCATGCAATAGTGTTGTTACGTATATATCGATGTTTTATGCCAATTAGAGCAAGGGTAAAACAACAGATAGTATATACATTTTAGTTTGTGCACAATTAGCCATCACCTTTAGTTAGACTAGAGTGGAAATACTTATACATTTACACCCGTAGATATAAAATAAAAAAATTTGTGTGAAATGAAAAAAATAGGCGAAACATGGTATGGTATTCACACATTGCAAGAAACTTCCTTGACCCATTTTAATCATGTTTTATCATGTAGGAAAGTGGAGGTCTAGAATACAATCAATTGAGTGTAAGTTAATATGTTATCTACTAGCTGTCCCGGCGAAATTCGTTCCACCCTGTCGGTTTGTACGGGGAAACAAAGTATTTTTTCATTTTCAAATATTCAATTAAAAAAATAATTAGCCGAATCGGTCAAGTCGTTCGAAAGTTATGCGCTTAGCAACACATTCAGCTATTTATTTTTAAATTATAGACATTATTTAAGTTTTAATATTACTTATTTAATATACTTAGTCTGGCCATAAATACTGTTACACTTAAAAATAAAAAAATATTACATTTGAATTTCGAATCTGTCATTTTTATACGATTGTTCATTGTGTTTTCTCATTTTGGCGCCAATACATTGTACAATATTTTGCGATATTAAAATGGAGTGGGGTGATAAAGAGAACCGAATCGCTGTGATTGCATTACACAAAGTAGGTATGGAGCCAAATGCAATTTTTAAAACTCTCCATACACTTGGTTTTAGTAAAATGTTTGTGTACCGGGCTATTAATAGGTACAATGAGACTTCCTCTGTTTGTGACAGAAAAAGATCTGGCCGTCCACGTAGTGTTCGTACGAAAAAGGTGGTCAAAGCAGTAAGGGAAAGAATTCGAAGAAATCCTGTCCGAAAGCAAAAGATTTTATCTCGGGAAATGAAGATAGCACCTAGAACCATGTCGCGTATTTTAAAAGATGACTTAGGACTTGCAGCCTATAAGAGACGCTCTGGTCATTTCTTAACTGATAATTTAAAGAAGAATAGGGTCGTAAAATCGAAACAATTACTGAAGCGGTACGCAAAGGGAGGTCACAGAAAAATTTTGTTTACGGATGAGAAAATTTTTACAATTGAGCAACATTTTAACAAACAAAATGACCGTATTTATGCTCAAAGCTCTAAGGAAGCTTCCCAATTAGTCGACAGAGTGCAACGTGGACATTATCCAACTTCAGTGATGGTTTGGTGGGGTGTTAGCTATGAAGGAGTGACTGAGCCATATTTTTGTGAAAAAGGTATCAAAACATCGGCACAAGTGTATCAAGATACCATTCTTGAGAAGGTAGTTAAGCCCCTTAACATCACCATGTTCAATAACCAAGTATGGTCCTTCCAGCAAGACTCGGCGCCGGGTCATAAAGCTCGGTCCACGCAGTCTTGGTTGGAAGCGAACGTTTCGGACTTCATCAGAGCTGAAGACTGGCCGTCGTCTAGTCCCGATCTTAATCCGCTGGATTATGATTTATGGTCAGTTTTAGAGAGTACAGCTTGCTCTAAACGCCATGATAATTTGGAGTCCCTAAAACAATCTATACGATTGGCAGTGAAGAATTTTCCCATGGAAAGAGTGCGTGCTTCTATTGATAACTGGCCTCAACGTTTAAAGGACTGTATTGCAGCCAATGGAGACCACTTCGAATAAGCTTTTTATATTTTTAATTGTTGTATATTTATGTATTAAACTAACACACTGTAAAAGTAATATATGTTATTTGCAGTTAAAAAAATATTTTTTTTCTTTATTACAATATTTATGGCAAGACTAGGTAAAAGAATAGTTGTAATACTATAATGTGACATTTGACTGTTTATAATACTTGGAAAATTATAAATATTTTCATAAAAAAATGATAAGCACATGATTCTCAGTCATAATAAGATATAAAGGTATATTATAATAACTTTCTAATAGACAGCTTGTACATGTTAGCTACATATTATAGAAGCGTGTTTTACTGTTACTTGCAATATTTACATCATACGCTACTGTTGACTTTTAGTTGCCTCCAACAAGGCTTTGACTGTGATGAAATTATTTGTTTTGTTTGTATGGTTTAGTGACATTAGTGTATGCTAAAATGCTGTGGTATTTAAGTGTTATATAATTATTTCTTTGCTCTTCCATTGCTTCAACCAATACATAATATCAGCGTATTGTAATAATATATAAACAAAGTTAAAACTACCGTTTTATAAACGCAAAACTCCACTTGTCGAAGTATTTGTTATTTCACTTTCTCTACCTGTAAAACTTTTTCAACTGGAAGATGCAATACCTTTTTCTAACTTAAATTTGGAAATGATTTATTTGAAGAATGCGTAAGATTTGCTAAATGTCAATAACCGTCTTTAGACAGATTAAATTACACTTATTGCATATTTGCTTTCGAATTTGCATGAAACTGAGATATATTTTTTAATATTTGTTAAATGTTTTCGAAATAGGCTATCGATGTTACACGCACATCACTTTTGCAAAAACTCCTTTTGCAGCTGGTAACGTTAGGGGCCTCACACACACCTATTATTTGCATAAGTAACACCGAGATAAGGTATTGTGAAAGGGTATCACAACACAATAAATCACTAGTACGGAGTAATTTAATTAAAAATAATCTCCACAAATAACATAAATGTAGAAATATTATGTTTGTTTGTATGTCTGGAGGTCTGAAAGTCTAGTAGACTGCTATGAATTGACTTAAGCTTAAGGCACAGGCTTTTATTAAATAAAAAAACTCAAGTAGTAAAAGATCAAAAGTTTTTTTAAACACAAATAAATCTACCAGAAATTGCTAGTTACTGATAGAGAAAAATACCCTTTTCTTATGACCGAGGTTTTAGGTCTAATACGCAAGTTTGCCGGCTACCATACCCTTTGAACAGATTCATGACAATACCAAGCATTATTTATGTTTTAGATGTATTTTTACAAGAGGTAAGGTGGTGGTGGCCAGTTCCTGTACGTCACTTTACAACTCGTAGGATTATTGTTGCTAATGCAATACCTATCCTTGTCTCTCATAAGCTATCAGATAGGAAAGCACATGCTCTGATACACATGAGGAACCAGATGAGGTTAAAAAGTATTTTAACCTCGTCTAAGTGTATTTTATTCTGCGTCTAAAATATCCTCATGCCCATTTTCATCAAAATGAGATCAACAGTTCTGACATAATATAAAAAAGACTAAGTATTCTTTGGAGATTATACTGTAAATGTATATAATATTATTTTCCATTACTTTTGGTCCTCTAAATCGTAATTGATGGTGAAATTAGTTAGTTCAAATAGAATTTACGGCATAGTATTTTAATTGTGACATAACATCACTATTGCAGAAACTTTGCGGTATGGAACGTATTGTCCTCACACCTATTATTTTCTGAAGTAACACCGAGGAAGCGTATTGTGAAACGGCATCCGTATAATAAATCACTAGAACAAAGTTATTAAGTAATACGAGTGTTATTGCAAATAATTAAGAGAAACATTTTGATAAAGTAATATCAGTTTTTAAGGAAACGGCCATATTTCAGATATCGTTTTTTCGGCTGCATAATCGTCGTTTTATTTTTGAAGTGAAAACTTTTTCTCTAGCGCCGATGCGCACTTTTTTTGGAATGGGTAAAAACTTCTAAATTCGCGCAGGGCGCTTGCGCAAATGTTCATTTTTTCATGTTTGTGTACGATAGCGCAATAAATGAATGTTGTATTCTACCACATAATTAATGATAGTACTTTCATACTAATAATTACTTAAAGCAATTCGTGCAAAATTACTCCCTATCCACTCAAAAATATCAAAAATGCAAAACGTTAATATTCAAGTTGTCATTTCTGCCGGCACTCCCGGAATGCAACCCGTCGTTTTTTTTCTATCGGTTTCCTATATGTCATTGTAGTATTCTGTGTTTGAGTGTATTATTAATATTTCTTGACAAATAACTCGAGCTATGGGTATTATTCAACAATAGTAGTACATAGAAATATACATATATAACTGCTGTTGAAACTTAAATTTGTGAATTAAAAGTAACATGTCCTTCTCCAAAGTCCTAATCTATACCTTTGTTAATTTTATTAAATTATGTTCACTTGATTTAACTTTGAATGAAACATACACTCATATTAATATACATGTAATATTAGTAGAGATAAAACACGAAAGTGCTGAACTAATCTATATATTAATACGTGATGCCACAACTTTGGACTCATTTTTACGAAAATTGCGCTGACGGAGGAGCATGAAATTTGGCACACTTATAGTTTATGTGCAGGAGAAGTGCAGAACGCTAATATTTTTTAAAAATAATGTTTATAAAGTACATTAAATCAATAAATAAAACATTAAGTACACTAGCATTTGACACACACAAGCAAATATATTGATGTTAACGATAAAATATCACAGATGGCACACCTACTATTCAGGAAACAAAGTGGTTGGTCTTAAGAAATGAAGATAGCATTCTTATCAAGTTATGGTCGAATTTCGACCAAATTGAGACCACTAATAACTATTAAATTTATAAGGCAAATTGGGGGTAAGGATACTTTATCGCATTATAAATGAATTCTCAAATTCCATCAATTTTGTAGGAAGTTATGCGTCTATCATAAAAAATATAAGCAACTGAGGACGAGAGGGGTTTTGTCGGTTGAAATATAGAAAATGTTCGAGGAAAACAGAAGTCTTTGAGAACTTTGTTTGCCCGTAGTTTACCGAGTTATGATTCTAAACGGGAAATAAACTTAAACGGAAAGATATTAAAGAGAAAATAAGCGTTAATTACTGCTTGTTTGTAAACTGAACTCCTAATTAACTGTGTTAATTATAAAAGATACAGCTTTAATGCCATTATCTTAGTTCTGGTTTTAGCCAGTTGGAAGAAAAAAATTTTTGTTAAAAGTATTCATATTTACTATTTTAGTTTTTTACCTAAGCTCTTTTGAGTGATTTGGGACAACAGCTTTCTAATCCAGCAGCTCACAAATTGTAAGTCAGTTTAGTTTTGGCACTATCACCTATATAGAGTTTAATAGTGCAACCGAATTTTTTTATGTTATAGGAAGGCAAACAAGCAGACGGATTTCCTGATGGAAAGAAATTCACGCCGCCTAGAGACACCAAACATGGTGATGGTGCGTTGCCAACCTGAGGTCAGGATGTTAGGCCTCGAGCAAAAGTAAGTTTACCGGCTACCTTACCCTCCGAACCGGAACACGTCATGACGTTATGGCGGTAGGAATAGGTAAGGCGGTGGTACCAATCCGGGCGAGTCGCTGCGAAACTCTACCACCTAGTCAGATGTCACGGTGTTAAGGACAATAAGCCTATGCTCGCCTTTTACGAGCTGCCTGGCAAGAAAGGCAGATGGTCTATTCTGCAAAGGAGTCCGGACCAACACGGGGAAATTGCACAAAACTAGCTTTTACTGTTAACTATTCCTGAATCTAAAATATATATGCGCATTACTGTCATCTTCCGCTATATCTATTAAAGAAAAATGTCTACAAATTGAGCAAGTTGGAATCAATCTGAGAGAAAGACATATTTACTTGCCGTTTCCTATTCTCTTGTCTTAAAAATTGCAAGAAAATAATTACTTAAGCGTCAGCACACTTAATAGGCGTCTGCCTGCCCTATTGCCTGATGGTTGTAATCTAGTAATTTATTCAAGAAGATAATTAAACCATCTAGGTAAAATAATGCCGTATTGCATCTGCTCCAAAACTGCATCAACGTTTTACAAATTTGCACTGCTTAGTGTCAGTGCTTGCCTTTTTGTGTTCCATACTAACAACGGCCAGTAACCGGTAGGTAACGGATTTATTTTTCCATAAGGAGAGCCAGTTGCTCGTCGCAAAGTTTATCGAAAATGCTTTATTAACAAACTATATTTACTTACCAATAGCAAGAAGAGTTTTTAATTTAGGATTTGCTTTCTTAAGGGCGTTAATTCTGTCATATAATCCAGTTTTTCCGTCTTTAGTTTCGTCATTAGTTTCAAAGGAGCTAAGTTTTCCTTTCTTCATCCATCCGAAGGCGAAGATGATGTGGGTACACAGCTCCGGCTGGATGTCCTCGGGCGTGAATTTGCCGATTTTCGTCCGATACTGTGACCAATTGGTGTAATAGCAGACGACCTAAAACCGAACAAATAAAAGAAATTATGTTGTTTTAAATATGAGTTGAGGTCAACAACGACCATTAAAGTCTTCAGTTTCTAAGGGTAACGTTCATTTTTACCATCAGATCAATCGTTTGCTCGTTAGCCTTCCTTTAACATATTTTAACAAACTCCAAAAAAGGTTGAGGTTCTTTCTTTCTTTAGTTTTTAGCATTCGCGTTAGCATTTTGCCATTAGTCAAGTAGAAATTTGCATCAAGTAAACCGATTTACCATAATCGGGATTCAATTATTCAAAATTAGTCATAATTCGTCAATAAAAGTCATGTCGGGTATTGAGTTAAGCTTTGGCCTCATTACTCAGGCTCATATAGTGAGATTTGGCGGCAACGAGGAAATACACGATTCGCTAATGTTTTCATGATTATTTCATTTGTTAACTTTCACTGAACAAAATTGTACAAAATACCGCCAAAGTTAACTAACTTCACTCAATTTAAATCTTTTCTCTCGATGGCGCCAAAACTCAGGTTGAGGTTCTCAATCCCACTGAATGTTTTTTATTTTTTTGTATGTTTGTTACGCGATCACTCAGCCAGTAACTAGCCAATTGCGATGATTCTTTTTTAGAAAGATAAGCTCATGACCTATGTCAATAATGTACCCAGATTGTCTCATATTAATTTTATCAAGATGAATTATACTTATTAACACATATTTTTGTTTATGTTGTACAATTTATGCATTGTTAAATAATAATAATAATAATAATTTATTGTCACAAAAAAATTTACATTATTTAGGTAGCTTCTGACTTCTACACTAGTTAATTTAAACTGTTTTATAGAAGCCAGTGCCCCCCTTCCAATAAACAATTTTTATTACATAGATATAATCAAATTTAATTTAGTTATTTTTATTTTATTTTAAGCATGCATGTTTGTATATTGGTTTGTGTGTGTGTGTGGGTGTGTGTTTGTGTATGTGTATGTGTGCGTTTGTGTATGTGTGCGAGTATATTTTTAATTTAGCATTTTAATCCCACTATCAACTTTTCACACATTTCATAGTTAAGTCTGTCAAGCTATTCATAAACGATTTTTTTTAAACTGTAAGTATTATTGTTTTTTATAGAGGTAAATTTTTCCATAGCATTATATAATTTTGGGGCCAAATAGTCATAGAACCTTTGTGCAAAATAAGTGTTTGTTTTAATCACCTTAGAAGTATTTCTCCTACTAATGTTAACTTCATAAACTGGTGTCAGTGAAGCATGATGTCTTTTAATTACATTATAAACAAATAATTTTCTCACACTAAGTACTTTAGCTTGTTCATAAACTTTTACTGTAGGATGCCTATAGGGTAGATGGAGTGCAACTTTAAGAACGGCTCTTTGTGCTCTTTCAAGTGTTAATAGATTCGTTTAACTAAATATAACTAAAAACTAGTAGGTAGTAGGATATTTATAAAATTTATTTGGTTCGATCTTGGAACCAGTAGCTATCTGTAGAAAAAAATGATCATATCGCGACATTCGAGTCGGTTTTTGCAGTTTTGCAATTTTCGCTGCACTGCAAGTTTCGCTTAATTATTTATGTTAGTATATTCTACATAACTCTAGAAGGTAGTTTAGGGTAGATGGGGATAAATTAATTTAACGGTGTGTAAAAAGTAAATAATTAATTAAAACTATCAATTTAATTAAAACCTATAAAAATATTTGCACACCACAAGTTGGTAGAATATCTTGGAACGCTTAAATAATTTTGTAACATCTTCGTATCACTCTTATTCCGCAAATAAATATATTTTTTTCTTTTTTATTATTTTTTTTCTATTCTAAAAATCTTCACCTACATGAGTCACTCACAAATGAGACTTTTGCTGAATCAATTTTTAATAATAAATAATTATAAAGTGTTATAATTTTACTTAAAAATGATTTTTCATTGATTTTAGTAGCCATTACTTTTTATAACTCTAAATTAATTTAGTTATTTATTCAAAATGAAAATTATTAGATTTCTTAAACCTTAATTTGTCTATTAAGTTTCTAATCATTACTTCTCGTCGAAAACAACGTCCAATGTTTATTCCATATTTATAGAAAACCTCATTTTTAATTTTCTTTCTTCATCCTACGAATTCAATTATAATATTAATAATGTTATAATTGGGAAAGTTTGTCTGTTTGTTTGTTTGTTCTTCTTACGTAAAAACTGCTCAACCGATTTTTATGAAATTTGGCACACACATAGAGGGTACCTTGGTTACACATAAGACAGTTTTTGTCCCGAAAAAATGTTCCTGTGAAACCATTAACCACGCGGGCAACACTGCATGCAACAGCTAGTTGTACTATAAATATTTTATTACACAGACGACATAAACTATTACAATATTACAGAGTTACTTAATAAAACTAGAAACTCTTAGTTTTATGACGGGTTAGTAGAGAGTGGAGAGGTCATACGGGGATTGCCCTGAAACCAGCAGAAAAATTACGAGTGCTATTTTTGCAAATACACTTTTCTTAAAAACTATTTATATAGGACATGTCTGGAAAAGTTGTAGTTTCAGTTCATGTAACATGTATACAAACTAACATGTTTCCTGCATCTTTCGTTTGATAAAAAACTGCAACTCTCTCTAAGGAGATATTCACCTAATACCTGATTATCTTTAAGAGAGACTGAATATGTTGTTTGCTTTATTTATTTCCCCACCCTTATCAACTTTCCATTCGGTAAGTTAAGTTTATATTTTTTAAGTTAAGTTTATGTTTATATTCGGTAAGGTAAGTTAATTACTCTACACCATTTTAATCCTAATCCTAATCCTGTCCTAATCATAGTAATATTATGAATGTAAAAGTTCGTATGTTTGTTCGTTTGTTTTTTAGTCCTTTACGCTAAAACTAAGTAACCGATTTTCATAAAATTCGGCACACACATAGATGGTAAGTTGGATTAACGCATAAGTTAGTTTTTATTCCGAAAAAATGTTTCTTTGGGACAATTAAACACGAAGACAATGCCGCAGGCAACAGCTAGTCAGTAATAAAAATGGTATTGTCTTTTTCTAGATAATAAACCAAACACTAAGAATATCTTTATAATATCGGAGTATCTGCACCCATATTGTTTTTGAAGGTCGACAACTTTTAATACATTCGAAAAGCTCTTATACATATCCGCGTTGTAGAGTATGTTGATAGACTTGAAATATTTAAAACTGAGACTATAATCGTCAATATGTCCATGGTATAAGGTTCAAATTTGTATAACACTAGAAACGTGGATGTCAGTGTCGGGGTGTCGAACAAGGTACAACTTCGAGTTTGCTGTTTCCTGACATGTCTCTTAAAGGGAAATTCACAGCCTTTCTAAACCGACAAGTACATTCGGCGAGAAATATTGTTTGTTCTCAAGATTTTGCGCGTAGCATCTGAATTCGACAGCTGGTAGAATAACATTTTTGAATGAAATAGAAATAATTTTTACCAGGTAGAGTTTCGCAATTGCGCCCGGATTGGTACCACCGCCTTACCTATTCCTGCTACCATAATGTCCAATGCATGCTGATACCTTCGAAGGGTTAGGTAGCCGGTAAACTTACTTTTGCTAACTTCCCAACCTCAGGTTGGCAACGCACCATTACCACCTTTGGTGTCTCTAGGCGGCGTGAATTTCTTACCAGCAAGAAATCCTTCTGCTTGTTAGCCTTCTATTTTCATAAAAAATCTTTTAATTTACAGTTAGATAATACAAACCGCAGATTTTAATGCCAATTATTCAAGTGAATTTGTCAGTGATTGTACCCACCCTACCGTCTAAATCGGAACACGACTTACTGAGCTTTGCTATTAAATTTGAATATATTTGATATTTTCCATCGTCCGCGCTTGGTAAAACTTCCAAATATTCATATTTTTTGAGTGAAAAACACTTGTACTGTTTTACGTATCACTCATAATTTATTATATTATAAATAGCCTACCAGTTTCGCTTATAGCAGCAGGATCAGGGCTGGTAAGTTAACTACTTAACTTACTAGACCTAATGCTATAAGCGAAACCGGTAGGCTATTTAGAAAATAATAAATTATAAGTGATAAGTAAAACAGTACAAGTGTTTCTTAGTTTAAAAATATGAAAGTTGAAATATGTTTGACGAGCGTAGCAATGAGAGCTCACGAATTTAATCTACCACTGGTCATCGTCATGATGGTGGTGACCAAGAAAATTACGCTCGCCTTATACATGCTGTTCAGCGGTTTTCGTTCACTGCATCTCAATACTTTTTTAACATTTCTTGAAATTTTATCATGTTTGTATTTTACTGTCTCACAGATACCAAAAACATGTTTTATACATTTACGCTTTTAATTACTCACATTAAAAAAATCTTTTAAGAAATTTACTTATATTTCTTCCAGATTAAACAAATTTATTTCATTTTGTTCATTCAGCTCGCCCAGATTGATCATACTGCCTTAAGGCCCCATACTCAGTCAGCCAGAAGAGCCAATCACCGCGCTCCCCCGTTCCATGATTACTATGAACAATGGCGCTCTAAAGTAAACGTCTTAAGCGACAAATCACTATTTTTGACACTATAAAAGTAATTTGAAAAAAAGCATAACAACTGAAACACTTATCTTTTAGGTATAGTACTTATCTATGTTTACGTTAAATTTGGTGTCGATATTTTCATATTTGAAGTAGACATTTGCGTTTTGCTTTCAAAAAAGGGTTAACTTTTTGATTTTTTTCTATCGAGCAAAGTGAAATGAATCGTGTTTTGGAAACACTAGTCTATTAAAGCATATTCATGTTAATCTTGTATATTTTTGTCAGCAAGATCCATGATTGCTTTGTATAAAAAAAACAGTAAACTGCTGACGTATTTTAGCGTATACGGCCCCTTAACAATTCAACAAAAGCCGTTACTTCTATAGCTATTGCAACTTACGATGGCGAGTGGCTTTTACTTTTGGTAAATGCATATCTGTATATGTTGTTAAAGTGTGCGTGAGAGAAATCGGAATAGCATACAAAATTCAAATGTAATATTCTGTACAAATTTAGAAAAATAATTATAAACATTCACGATTAATAAGTAATCGTTTTCCGGTCCAGAGGATAAGGCAGCGGATTTATTTGAATGCTGGACCTAACAACCCGATCATATGACAATGACGCACCTATAACATCTACGGTGTCATGTCATGAGAAGAGTCGCGTGTTTTATCTCTTTCTCTATTACAAGCCAGAAGTACGGAAATCAAGACGGATAAACGACTAGGTATACCATACTGATATATCAAATGAGAAAATATATCTATCTGTTTGTTGCTCTTTCACGACTAAACTGTTGAACCGATTTTGATGAAATGTTTATAGGTATATTGCTTATTGTGCTAAAACATAGGCTATTATTTAAAAAAAAAACAAAACCCAAAATACTATAATAGGAATATAATACGACGAAAGTCTGCGCGGGCAAACTGCAATCAGATTTATATATTCGTTTTCGCTCTACATGACTTATGTACCAACTCTACATATACATAAACTTACTTCCGTCCGCTATGCTTAAATGGCAACAAAGTTTCTCGTCACGTTTAGATAAAAGTTAAAACTGAATCTGAAACCAGTTTTATTAGATCTTAGCCATACTCAATGTCAATGTATCCTTGACAGATTTTTAACGAATACCAAAACTATCAGTTAATTCTAAAACTGCTAAAGTATTAAAAAATAAATGTCGCTGGATATGCTTGTGTAATGGGTGTTAGATAACTACTTATAGGAGAAAGTAATACATAGAACTAATTAAAGATATAAAAGTATAAATGAAATAACAACCCAGACCCGAAATCAGAAGTTCATCACAGAAATATCTGCCCCCGATGGGAATGCCTTCCTTGCCAGGCAGCTCGTAAAAGGCGAGCAAAGGCTCACCGTCACTAACACCGTGAATTCTGACTAGGTGGTAGAGTTTAGCAGCGACTCGCCCGGATTGG
>NJDD01001541.1:185752-211607 GCA_002245505.1 Calephelis nemesis | reverse complement strand
TCGAGTGCTCCCGTGAAGTTTGTAACAGATCTGGTGTTGGGTTTAGATGTCTCTTTAAAGCTAGAGTATATATTTATTAACGTCATAAGATGGTCTGTTATTGTTGTATCTAAAACGGCTATAAATGGTGAGAGCTTAGGATCTATATTGATAATTACATGGTCCAAACAACTGTTTATTCTAGTGTTTAATTTATGTCCAGGTAAAAGACCATGGTCCGATAACATTTCAAGATAGTTATTGCCAAGGTTTCCCATAATATTGATATTGATATCGCCAACGATCAGCACATTTTTACCATATTTCTTATCATTTAGGAGACAATCAAGAGATTCTAGAAATCGTTTTGTGTCTTTATTTGAGGGTGATCGGTATATACATAATAGTGTGCAGTGGGGTAGAGTGACTTCAAGACAAGACGCATCGGCAATAAAATTTTCTTTTACTTTATGTTGGAGAGAGTTGTTGATATAAACGACAACCCCATCGTTTTGAGTAACTTTGAATGTAGTGCAGTGAGTTGTGTAGCCTGACCTTGAAGGGACCGGTATATAAGTATTTAGTATACATTCTGTAAGTATGATAATATCGATGTTATGCGAGAGTAAAGTTAAGTTAGCATTAAGATCATCATAGTTTTTATACACGCTTCTTATATTTTGGTTAATCATAGTGTATAAAGGTCTTGTGGATGGTAGACGATCATGTAATTCGTACTCATAATACAAGCATATACATTACTACTATTTACTTTATGCGCTTTGGCTTTGCACTTTATACTTTTATTTTTAAATTGGCTGACCTAATTTAAATTTAAGCGAAATGATTAATTACGTGTAATAACAACTCTATATAGATGTCTTTAAAATACATTCGGATTTCCGAAGCTTGACGAATATAGCCGAAGCGCATAATTTAAATAGTACCACTATACTGCTTTATAAATTTTCTCACACGTCCTTAGCCTTAGTGCACGTCACTTTTGCATTCTAGTTTTAAGCGTAAGTACACTGACAAAAATTTATCTGAACTTTTTTCGTTATTTAAAAACTTCGGTTATGATGAATTTTGTCGATAACAGATAAACTCATTTCACATTGGTATTGGGCTTTATTCAGTAAATGTTATATAAATTTCGGTTTGATAACCAATATTATAATATTTATTTATTACTTACTAAAATGAAGGAACCAAATAGGCTTACCAAAAGTAAAGTATAAACTAAAGTATCTTTACGCCCATGTCCTTCTAGAGATAGACAGAGGCACAACCCGATAGGGCACCCACGACTAGCTGAAAATACTAAGTCCCTCAATGTTATAAGGTGGCAAGCCTGTCGCCAACGGGGCACATATCCAATCTCGGGCAACGATATTTTTCGCCCGGGCTCGACCCGGGGTTCGAACCCGCGGCTTCAAGAAGTCAAGTCCGACACTGGACCGCTATACCACAGAGGCGTACCTACTGCCAACAAAACATACTTTTGAATAATACTTAACCAAACCTGTTACTAAATACTTCTTTGTTTTAATATTTTTGATAACTCATATGATTAGTGTCAGTCAAAAAGTTTTTGTTCTTATTTGTTAAACTTCGAATAACAAAACTTGATTTGGTTTATTTGAACAGCTATCTAAGTTGCTAAACTGGCGGTTTGTACAACTTTACTGGACTCTGTGGATGAACAGAGTGCTCAGCCCAAGACATTATTATTTAGATGGATTGTACTAGTCCCTTCAACGTCCGTAAGACGTCCCGGGAGACCGTACCTTGACTTGGTGCTGAGTTCTGGTTACTGAGTGGACTTGTTGGAGGGTAGTGGCTCATCGACGAGACCGGCGGCGACGGTATTGTGTAGCACCTGATTTGGTTGTAGGTGACATTTAATTTGCATCACTTTTTTGTATAACAAGTAACAACTTTTTTGCTGACGAAACACTAAACATTTTTTCAGTGTTTGGTATAGTAAGTCGATATGTAAATTGAATTTAAATTCAATCACACTTATTAAGGCAGGACAACACAACGTCTATTGAGTCAGATAGTTTTCTCTTATCTATCATATAAAAATGAATTGCTAGATGTGTTTGTAAGCGCATAACTTTCGAGCGACTAAACCGATTTGGATAATTATTTTTTCGTTGTATTAGTTATTTAAAGAAAAAAGTTCTTATAAAAAGAGAAACCGGGAGAATTGTAAGGAAAATGGGAAAAACAATCATTTATTTTTCCCATACAAACTGAACGGGTGGAACGAATTTTGCCGGGACAGATAATATAATATATAAAAAATAATATCATTTCCCTTGGTCATAGCATTATGCGAGAACCGACAAATGACGGACGAAAAAAAGAATCAACAAACATATCTCATTTATATTTCATTATTTTTTTTTTTATTTTTTTCGTTTAATGCCATGTCTTTGGTATTAGTATTTTTTTCAATTTACCTTTTTTTGTTTCGTAAAGTCATAAAAATATGATAGCCTCCTTAGTCAAGCGCAATTAGTACGATTTGATTACAAAGAATAAATTTACCAAACTAATTTCGCCATATTCCACTTGGGTAGGTACTTTAAAAGAATAAAATTCCATAATTACGAAAAAACTGCGACTATCTTCTTTCTCGATGGCGATAAAACTCCACTTATTCTTTCTTGCTGTATAAATTATTGTCAGAAGAAAAATCTTCTAAAAAAATATTTATTTTAGTTCAATATCTTTCGTGTTAGATAGGTAGTAACATGTGAAAGTAACATGTTAGTTTCTTCTAACATTCTAAGTATTTTTTATCATAAGTTAATATATCCAGTGTGCCACACGAAACTAAAAGAACGTTATTAAGGAAAGTTACCGGCACCCTACCGGCATTAATTCGGCTCCCAACACCAATCGTCTCAGCCTTATGCTTGGAAAAGTGTAATCAACGCTTTATTACAACAAAAGAAACAAGACAATAACAGAGAAACATGTAATAGCGGCAAATAACTTCGTGGTAACGTGTCTTGCCTAGATATGCCAACTTTGACGTGCCAGTTGACACGTTCAGCAAATATTGTTCCACTCGGCAAATATGCGACAAATAGTATAGGGTGTAGCGAAAGTACACGGGCATTACGACAAAACAAATTGTACAATGTACACGCTGTATAAAATTACATATCGGTCCCCATTGTCGCTGTTTCCACTATGTCACGTACATGTCTGATGGCGATATTTTTTATGTTACGTGTTTTTGTTCATATTGGAAATTTTGCTTTTGAGTTGTCACTGCAATATTTTTACTAACTTCAAATAAGAGATCAGTAATTGCACTGTAAATATACATACGTGCATACATATATTTACGCCAATTCCTGACGAGGTAGGCGGAGAGTATCAAGATTATAATTATATTTTCTGCAATACATTGTAAAATACAATTTACAGTATCGATTAATATAACTATTGAAATTAATAAAAGTAAAAATTAGTTTTATATTCAACTTGATTAAACTTAAATATATCAACAACAATGACAACTTTAATATAAAAAAATTAAGGCTGTCAGTTTTCATTTAAATTTGATTAATATTTGACTAGTGTTTATTGAGCTCTGTATTATCTTTGACTTCATCGACGATGCTCTTGTTTTATTGGAGAAAAATACTAAAAATTATTAAAAATGTTGTATTCGAAATGAAATTCGTCAGTTTTTGTAGTTATCTTCGATTGGTAAACACCAGGAACTGTTTGCACAAGCGTCAAACCACGGAATGCGTTTAAAAGAAAGCGAGAATAAAAGTTTCAAAGTACAAACCATTATATCCTCCCCTTTACAATAAATCAATGATCGTTTATGAAAGAAAGCTATTTATAACACTGTCGAAACAATAAAATGCATTATCACTATTTGAAAGCACCTTCACTATTTCACCTGTAATTTCGAACTGGTATACCTCAAGCAATTGCAATGCGGAAGGGTTAGTTTTTTGTTTATACTCCATATTTTTGTTGCTTAAAAGGATTGACAAAAGTAAAAACGACCTCCAAGGAACAATAAACTCTCGATTTCTATGGAAAAAATGAGGGTAAGGTGCTTTTTAATGTTCGAAAAGAAACAACACCAATTCTATGTAAGCTTTGTTAAGATTTTTTATTAAAGTGTATTGTTTAGAATGCTCTATTCTTGGAGTTTTGAAAGCAAAAGTAACAGCTTTTTTGACAAGTAAAAACAAAATTAACTATGACGTTAACTAGTTTTGTTGAACCAGTAAAAACAATATGAGTAGCAAGTTATAAATATATTTTTCTTGGTTTATTATAAATTACCATAAAAATGTATTTTAATATTCTATTACGGTACGAAGCATCGTCGTTTTTTGTTCATAGTTTTATGATGTCGCCGAAACACAATATTGCTAAGGTTTTAAAGTAATTTAATTTTAATTCGTTTCAATTTAAAATATTTTATATTTGAACTACAATTAAATTATTAATTTGGCGTCGGAGTTGAATTCTTGAAGTCCCGGGTTAGAACCCCGGGTTGGACAAGAAATAAAATAGAAATTGTGTATTTTCACTTTTCTTGCCCAGGATTGGGTATGTGCCGATTGGCGATAGGCTTTCCTACTATGTATCACATTGTGGGACTTACTGTCTTCGGCTTGCCGGTTGTTGTAATCGAGGATATTGGAGTGAAGATATTACTAAATTCTTTAAAAGTCTATTTGGATATTATGTATGCAACTTAATTGGACAGGTTGTAGAGGTCTAAATATAATTTTGTACCTACCAATAATTGTTGTCATACTAGGTAGGTAGGTTGTAATACTAGGTATTACAACAACGGTGTAATTGAATTGAATTGAACTTTAAGTACGTTGGTCCTGGGCTCTCACTGTCCGGCGTCAGGTTGGCCACGCACAATTACCACCTATGCTGTCTCTGGTCGGCGTAAATTTCTTTCCATCTGGAAATCCGCCTGCTTGTTTGCCTTCCAACACTATAAAAAACATTGGTATTCATACAAGTCGCTTATGAACGGCGAGAGCAGTATACGTATCTGGGTTTGATATCCAGAATACGAATGGTATTCTCTGTGAAACTCAAAATCAATATACTGGGGACAAACCAGTTTGTTAATTTATACAAAATATTTAACATTCCAGCATTAGATTGGAAACGCAATTTTGTCGTTTTTGGTGTCCACAAGCGGAGCTTCAATTGTTTATTTACAAATGCTATACTAAGTAAGTTTTTTAGTGAGCACTTACGAGTACTTTCTTATAAATAAAATATGTTTGAACACTACTGTGAAAGTATCTTCAATAGTTGTTTTTATATTTTTTCATATTTTAAGTTACCATGTAGTTGGTCATATTGAGTAAAACTTGTTTTTTTAGTTAGTTTAGTAAATTATTTTGATCAGTTGAATTTTGATTAATGTATCTTACATATATTTTGTCAATGTGTTACTTGTCTAGTGATATTTATTATTTATTTAAATGAACCCGATTTTACAAAATCTGGTGAATTCATTACGAAATCTTAAAGGGCAGATTACGAGCATGCCTTAAATTAAAAATATATATAAATCAAATAATTAAAAACGTTTGTCATGGACCCACCATTAGTATGTATTACTGATTTTATTAAAGACTGTGGGAACTCGTGATCTCCTTTAAATTTTATTGATTTCGTGACACTAATACGTTGCACGGAACGTATCGTGTTATTGCTTTAGAGACACAGCTATAAATATTCAAATAAGTTAATAGTCTATAGATTGCCTTATTCTTGCCGACAATCCCAGGATATCTAGTTAATTCCGGCTTCGAAGAGCGTAGTTTTTTTATCACGGTCAAACCAGGTCCGAATTCTGTAAAAAAAATAGAATACCTACACGGCCTAAGTAACTAAAAAAATGTATTTTACTCAAGGGCTGTAAAATAAATAAGACCAGATCAGGTTCAATTGCCTGACAAATATATGATTTAATGCCCATGACGTGTTTTGTTTTTTTCTGTTCGACGTTAGTGGTAACTGGCAACTCTAGAAAGAAAAGTAAAAGTAGGGCAAAAAAAACATTTTTATAATTTTATTAGGTACCTAATAATGAATGGTAAAATGCACCGTTGACATGCAAAGGTTCTTTTAACACCCCATTTTGTTAAATAGGGGTAGACTTTTCCAGTAAAGGTTTAAATAATTTAACACCCTCATAGGTCGAACAGTTAGCGTATACGCCTAATGGAACTAATCGCAATGCTTGGGTACGGTTTCCGATGGGGGCAGATATTGTGTGAAGAATATCTAGATATCTCTATTTCTAGGTTTAGGCACTTTTTTTCCATTCCATTCCATATATATTTAAGTATTGTTTTGTATAATATCGTCAACTAACATCTATATTACAAACATATAACTTGTTTCTATAAATTTTAAAGACAGAAAAAAATTCGCCCCAGTCAGAATTTGAACCTGCAACCTTACGTTTCAAGTCGACCAACGCTCTAATACTATAATTTAGTTAGATCAATTTATGTAATTTGTCCAGGGGTATTAATTTATTTAGCTAAAGAAAATATTGGACAACAATAAACTTGAACATGTCGTCTGTACGGTTGAACGAGTACAATATTTAAACCCCGTATACCGGATCCGCCTAAAACTTTGGAAGTAGGTATGCAACAAACCAATTACATACGTGGTAGGTACCTACTACGGTTACATTATTTGGGAGCAGGTTGTAGAGTTCCGCCGTGGGCAATGGCTCTTTTGGATTAGTACCTACTACATCCTCACCTATAATTCTTGTCACCATAACAGCAGTGCTTGTCACTGTCGTATTTTTTAATAACAGGATAGCCAGTAAGCTAACTTACTCAATAGGCACTGTCATTAATATGAAAAAAAAGTCTGTCTGTCTGTTACCATAGTTAAACCGCTAGACCAGTTTTGATGAAATTCGATATGGTTTAAAATCCGGCTCAATACGCAGGCTACTTTCTCGTATCTTAAGGACTATCATGGGGTTGAAAGTTTGTAAATAAATGTAACCGATGAAGAAATTGTTTATAAGCAGTTAGTTTTATTTTGTGGGAGTTTGATTTGAGACTATTTTTTCTCACTCTTTGGTTGCTCATAAGACAACTTCTCTTACAGTAGCTCACAGAAGTTGCTTTCTTGCACTTTCATTCGAAAGTCTAGTGATGTAGCCTCTGTGGTCTGGACTACTACAGTCGTTTTCTGAGGTCTCCGGTTCGATTTCGGGATTACGCAACTTTAAAATGTGCTTTTTTTAAATTTCTAACAATATTAACATTGCCCAATATTGAATAAGTTTCTGGTTTGCGACAACTTTGCCACCTATGACATTGTAGGATTGGGTTCTGCGTAGCTCTTTGGAGATACGTGTGTAAAAATGCTTATGTTAACTTTCATTTAAATATTTT
Organism: Calephelis nemesis; assembly: GCA_002245505.1. Classification (NCBI taxonomy): domain Eukaryota; kingdom Metazoa; phylum Arthropoda; class Insecta; order Lepidoptera; family Riodinidae; genus Calephelis; species Calephelis nemesis. The sequence goes on along the minus strand of NJDD01001541.1, from coordinate 204,171 downwards.
AGATGTAACATTAAGCTAATAGGATAGCTCCAAAAGTCATGGAAGTCAATTCCTGTTGAATAATTAAGGTAAAGTCCAAGAACGTAAGAAAAACATAGACCATCTGCCTTTCTGCCAGGCAGCTCGTAAAAGGCGAGCAGAGGCTTACCGTTACTAACACCGTGACATCTGACTAGGTGGTAGAGTTTCGCAGCGACTCACCCGGATTGGTACCACCGCCTTACCTTTTCCTGCCGTCATAACGTCATGACGTGTTCCGGTTTGAAGGGCAAGGTAGCCGGTAAACTTACTTTTGCTCGAGACCTAACATTCCGGCCTCTGGTTGGCAACGCACCATTACCACCTTTGGTGTCTCTCGTCGGCGTAAATTTCTTACCATCAGGAAATCCGTCTGCTTGTTTGCCTTCATAAATAAATAAATAAAATGCAGACAATGCCGCAAAATAAAGCTAAACCAACAAATATTATTTTTAACTGTAAACGTTAGTGAAAATGTCGTCATTAAATTGGTAATGTGAATATTTCGTACGTTGTTTTCTAATTCTAATTACTTTTTAACTCGTTAAATTTATTTATAGCCTTTGCGTTTTGATTTATGCAAATACGTATTTTATTAACTTACCTCATACTTACTTTGTATACGTATAATATTTATAAAAATAAATTATTAAATTAGTTTACTCGATCATTCCACTAAAAAGTAGTCAAACTAAAACTAATTTTTTTAAAAGAATCTATACTTGCTATCGGTCGGTACTTATGGAATCCCGTTGTATATACACGTTTTTTGGAGTTAACACTTGTACTTATCCACTGTATACTTTATTTAACACTTTATGTTACTTTTTAGCCAACCGGTTTCACTTTTTACAGCATCATCAGGACTTATCTTTAGTTTCAAAGCCCTGATGAAGCTGTAAAAAGTGAAACCGGTGGGCTAAAAAGTAACATAAAGTGTTAAATAAAGTATACAGTGAATAAGTACAAGTGTTAACGCCAAAAACGTGTCAGAATCACTCAGATATGAATTGCCTAGCCTTATAAATATGGTAGTAGCTTCCGCCCGCGTGCTAACGTAACTTATGTTTTTATGAATTGTAGCTTATATGATATTTTGATATGTAAACTACATTTTTGTAAAATTATATCTGAATCTGCCAAATAGTTTTTGTGTGAAAGAATAACAAACACTTACACATTCTGACAAACTTTCACATTTATAATATTACTAGCTGTTGCCCGCGGCGTCGCCCGGGTGGTTAATGGTCCTACAGGAACATTTTTTTGGATAAAAGCTATCCTTTGATTTACCGATTATAATGACATTTGGCATATATATGGAGGGTAAATTGGATTAAAAGTTACCCTCCATATATGTGCCAAATATCATTAAAATCGGTTCAACATTTTTTGCTCGAAGGAGTAACAGACATACATACAAATTTTCGCATTTATTATATTAATGGGATAGAATTAGAATTAGGATTTTGTACTAAGAGTTGCTGTATTTCGGTTTGAGAGTTATGATTATCATTATGGCGGCAGGAACAGCTGAGGCGGCGGACAAGTTACTGCACGGCATTCTAACCAACTGTGATTTAGATGGTTATGATTCATTTAGCCTTTGCTCGCCTCTTACGAGCTGTCTGACAGGAAGGCAGATCGTCTATAATTCTGCTCAGGAGACCCTGACCAACTTGGAGAAAAGAGGGTTATGTAGATGGTTACTTTACCTAAAGATCAAGCCAATAAATAATTTTTGACGTCGCCGATGTCTAAAAGCGACGTATATTTTTAATTATCTTAAGATACTCTGCCTTGCCTACTTACAATTAGAATATACATATAATAAAAAAGCTTACATACATATCTTCACGCCAAGTCCCTTAAGGGGTAGGCAGAGAGTATCGAGTGCCATACCTTACGATCCTGACAACACCTGACCTTGTCAAGATCGTGAGGTCTCAAAAGGCAAATTAACAAAAACTGTCCTTTCTACATTTCTGACCCATTTTCTCATGGTGTACGTAGGTACACCGTATTGATAGGGGTTGTTACATTTTCAGTTTAGTTAAGTGTTTGCTTACCAATTAAAAAAATACAGCGTCTTCAGTGCCTAACATAATTTTAATTTGGCACAATAACATTTATCCACGTACATTTTTGTAGACTTTACTGCCTCGTCATTCATTATTCTTTTTGTACAAACACATCCATTTCGAAAACTCTTGACACCAACTTTGCATGAGACCAAAACGATTTGATCTTGTAAAAAAGTAAAACTACTCTCTGATGCATTTCATATTTGGGATCACCTCTTTTAAATATCCTATTTCACGTTTTTTTTTTTATGTTTTTGGAAGGCAAACAAGCAGACGGATTTCCTGATGGTGAGAAATTCCCACCGCCTAAGGCGGTGGTACAAATCCGGGTGAGTCGCTGCGAAACTCTACCACCTAGTCAGATATCACGGTGTTAGTGACGGCAAGCCTATGCTCGCCTTTTACGAGCTGCCTGGCAAGAAAGGCAGATGCTCTGTTCTGCAAAGGAGCCCGGACCAACACGGGGGAAAAAAATAATTTTTCGTATTATCAAAAAAAATAATTAAAAAACATTAAAATAAAATAAACACAATTATCAAATCCAATTTATTACGATACATGACAGGTTTTTCTAATTAATTATACACTACGTATGTTTTCTACTTCCAACATTATTTTATGACATCTATCATTTTAATTAACATTTTCGCAGTCATAAATCTTAATTAATTACACAACTTTGGGTTCTTACGATAAAGTTTGATAAGGCTTCCCATAGAACTCACTACGAAAATAAATGATAATTAAATATATTTATTACAAGCAAATTTAATTTTAATTACAACCATTTACATATCTCTGTGATATCTTTGGATATTATGTCGGAAATTTTCCCCGTGTTGGTCCGGGCTCCTTTGTAGAATAGACGATCTGCCTTCCTTGCCAAACATCTCGTAAAAGGCGACCAAAGGCTCACCGTCACTAACACCGTGAATTCTGACTAGGTGGTAGAGTTTAGCAGCGACTCGCCCGGATTAGTACCACCGCCTTACCTATTCCTGCCGCCATAACGTCATGACGTGTTCCGGTTCGGAGGGTAAGGTAGCCGGTAAACTTACTTTTGCTCGAGGCCTAACATCCCGGCCCCAGGTTGGCAACGCACCATTAACACCTTTGGTGTCTCTAGGCGGCGTGAATTTCTTACCATCAGGAAATCCGTCTGCTTGTTTGCCTTCCAATATCATAAAAAAAACTAAACTATAAAATAAATTAAATATTAGTTAAAGTTTGGGTCGAATACGTGTATCGGTTTTCTTCGTATTGGTCTGAGTACTCTGTGTAGAATAATAGATCATGTGATCCTCTATCTGGCAGGTTGGAAGAGGCGAGCATGTGTTAAGTGGATACCAATAAGCTGATGATAGAATACCTACTGTGCAGCAGCTTGCTCGTGTAGATCAGTCCCACTTGTTCTTGCAACCATGAAGACAATTGGCTTCCGATCTGAAAAATAGGGTAGCCGGTAGACTTTGAAATTAGGTCTTGCACCCAGCAAAGCGTCGTATCTATAACATCTTGGGTGTCGATAAGCCACGATTGTCTTTTAGAATTAGAAAAACCATGGCTCTTTGTCTTACTTCATAGAATTGTGTGCCTATTTTCAGTTACTTCAGGGATCTTAGTTTATTGATAAACTTCTTAAGCTCGGTTGCTATAATCAACGAACCGTAATACGTAAGTATAACCATTGGTAGTTTGCCTAAAAGTGACGATGCGTTGCTCATAATTTCACAAAATGTTTCGAGTTAACAGTCGGTAACGAACAATCGTAGTTAGATATTTTACTATTAGTACAAAAAACTACCATCCGTAAGCAAGACGTCTCGTTTCTTGAATATAGGAACCGGGCATTAGAAGCCTTAATTGTGGTAAGTTCAAAATATTAAAAAGAAAACTCTAAAGATAGCTAAATGTTTATAGAAATATTCTGTGAAGGAAGTAAGAAAAATACACAAATTATACATATCATATTTCTCTTTGTGTTATTAATTATAACATATAGTATAGGGTTTCAAAAATTTAATTAAACAAATTACTATCTCAATTTGGATTCTTATTATTACGAAGAATACATTAATTGTAATGTCGTTTGCTTATTTGGTTAATCTTAACAAAACAAACGTAACAATACTCCCCGACCACTATGCCCGGCTATAATAAACGAACCGCAATCCGTAAGTTTATCAGTTATTTGCATTTTACCTAGAAATAACGAGGCGTTAATATTAATTCCACTATTCTTTTGGATTATGCATCTAAGACGAGTGACGGTAGTTAGATATCCTACCGACCGCGACCGACGTCATATAGGTTACGCTTTTTACAAAAACTACCATCCGTAAGCGAAACGACTCGTTTTTTTTATATAGAAACCGAAACTTACTGGTATTAAAAAGCTATGACTTGGAGACGTACATACCAATAGTCATATGTTAACTGACTTACGTAAAAGATACAAATCACGAGCAACCAACGATTTACTATGTTCTAAAATTGTTCTCTACAAATTATTCAAGATGGAGTAATGCCAACTCCCAAATCTTCATGATCTCGAAAGCTTTGTTGACATTACTTAAGATGTTTTGAAAATTCCTGAAATGTTTTAGCATATAAAAATATCTGTGGATATGAAAACCTGACCTGTACTCGTATGTATTCATTTAAATTCGTTCTTTATAGAATTATTACTGTGTAATTATTAAACTGAAAACAAATATCAGTAACACATAGTGTCTTACAAATGCACGTTTGCTTTAATTATAAATTTTTCCAAAGGTTTAATTATGTAATATTTTCAAATTCTTTTAATTTATCTAATGGTAATAAATACTTTTTTAAGTGATAAAAAAGAAAATAATGGGGAGTTTTAATAAATGGTAGAAATAACTGCTTATATAATATTGTACATATTATTAATAGTTAATCGCATAATATGTGGTGTGGCATGTGGATGTTGGGTTTGTCTCCACGAGGTCCCGGGTTCGTACCCCGGTTTGGCAGCAAAAAGAAAATGTGTTTTTTTTTTTAATTATCTAATAACTCTGCTTGGGATTGGATATGTACTCGGTTGGCAATAGACTTGCCACCTATCACATTGTGTCGTCCGTCCGGTCGAGATGGTGTTGCGGCAGGTACGGGGGTGCCTGTCGCCACTGGAACCTCCGAAGTGGTGTACGTTGTGTCTCCGTGCACCACTTCCAACGAATTGCGGCCCCCCTTTTAAGTGGGGCTGCCAGAAGGGGATCGGTAGATCCAGCGCCGCTGGGGCAGCGGATGTGTGCGAAAGCGTTCAAGCAGCTCTGGTACCTGGCAAGGGGTGGACACCGTGGGGCTTTAGTCGGTAAGAGTCCGACATAACCCGTCACTTCCCCCGAAATTGGCGGGTATCCATGAGGATTTCCCCACGAAAAAAAATGGTTATACCACTGTGGGCATATGGTCGGTAAGACAGAATCTTACCGCTATTAATATGTAGTAATGTTAAGATTGGCTCCAAATTTAGGTTTACTCTTTTTTATATACAAGAGGAGGCTCGTTTAGTAAGTGGGTCACCTGATGAAAGTGATCACCGTCGCCCACCGTCATCCGCAACACCAGGAGTATCACAGATGCGTTGCCAACCTTTAAGGAATGAGTACGCTCTTTTCTTGAAAGTCCCTAAGACATATTTGTTTGAAAATACCGTCCTCGGTAACTGATTCCACAAAGGTGTTGTGCGAGGTAAAAAATGTCTCCGGATCACAGTTGTAGATCGCCACGCATCAAGATGATGGGCATGATACTTTTAACTCTGTCGCGAAGTCCGAAGGTGGAAATCAGCAGCTGGAATTAAACCAAACAACTCAGAACATTCTCCATGATAGATGCGGTAGAAAAAATTGATTGACCCAACGTCTCTGAACTGAAAAATAAACCGATTGATATTTGCCCGGTCATTGACAATTCACAATGTTTAACAGTGAAACCCATATTATGAAGACAATATGTCTACCAGTACTTAAGGCCCCATACTTAGTCAGCCAGAAGAACCAATCGCCGCACTCCCCCGTTCCATGATAACTATGAAATATTGCGCTCTAAAATAAATGACTTAAGCGACAAATCACTATTTTTGGCAGTTTAAAAGTAATTTGAAAAATTGTATAAAAACTGAAACACTTATCTTTTAGGTATAGTACTTATCTATGTTTATGTTAAATCTGGTGTCGATATTTTCATAATTAAAGTAGACAGTTGGGTTTTGCTTTCGAAAAAGGGTTAACTTTTGGATTTTTTTCTGTCGAGCAAAGTGAAATGAATAGTGTTTCGGAAACACTAGTCTTATAAAGCATAATATTAATGTTAATCTTGTGTATTTTTGTCACCAAGATCCATGATTGCTTTGTATGAAAAAAACATTATATTGCTGACGTATTTTAGCATACATGGACCCTTAAGTAGTTATATGTTTGTTCCATTCTGGCAAGATCAAATGCGTGGGTCGATACGAATGCGACGTTAATCGGTTAGTTTAAATCTTGCGAGTGTCACTGAAGATAAGACTGTAATTAAAATTCAAAATGGCGGCCACCAGACGCCATGTTGTACAGATAAAAAATATAGTACATATATTATGCTAAATGTATGTACATGTTATAGGTCGAACATTTTTATTTGACAGTTCAAACTTCTTAGTACGAGTAATTTTTCTTTTGAAAAAATCAATTGCTGTTCGTTAGTCTCGCTATAACTCGAAAACAGCTGAACAGGTTTGGCTAATATTGGTTTTGAATTATTTGTATACAGCCCAGGGAAGGTTTCAAAGATAGGAAAAAAGGAAGACCTTCAAGGAAACTAGGAAAACCATTTTAAGCTTTCCCATACAAACAAAACGGGTGGGACGAAGTTGGCCGGGATAGTTAGTAATCAATATAAAAATACACTTGCACTGTTTCACAGTATACGTTTTGATCTTCTAAATTAACAAAATTAGCCGGTTTCGCTTTCAGGGTTAACTTACAGAATCTTCAGAGCTATCGTTACTCGATTGAAAATAATTTAGCAAATATTTTTTTTCTGTAGTTAAATAAATTTCAATTAAGTTCGATAGCCCTGAAGACTAAAAAAGCGTAATTCTTAGAACTAAAGTCTAGATTGTGTTTATGACAGGTAGCAAGAAGACGTTATTATAATACATATTGAATTTTATAGTATTACCAAACACAGTAACTAAGTTGGAAGCATTTTGTTTTTTTTTAGAAAATGATTAAGGTCTGGTTTGTAATGGAAAAATAAGATCCTGGTCAACAAACTAAGGAGTTGATTGCGTATGAACTTTGAACCCAATGTAATATGCTAAAATTAATATTTTCTTTGTCATTTTGCCAAGTTATATTCTAGAACGTAAAATTTCCATTGGAAATATTGAACAAATAATCTATTTGGTTAAGCGTATTATTCAAAGACGTCTAGTGAAGGTCAAAGATCTTCCGTTTGTTTTAAAAAAAAACAACCTTATAAATGAAAAAGTCTGTCTATCTGTTACGTCTTTACGGTTAAAATGATGGACCGATTTAAATAATTTGATATGCATACAATAAAGTCGCGAGATCAAACGTGGGCTATTTTTTTTTCAAAACTCAAACCCTTAAGGACTATGACGGAGGATGCATATTTAAATTAAAGTATATTGCATGTTGACGAAGTTGGGGTAGAACAGATAGTTATTAATACTAGTGGTCACCCATTGCTCGAAATTTTACCATAATAAATTTTAATATCTTGTTGATAAGAACGCCATCTTCATTTATCAAGACCAACTACTTTGTTTCCAAACTGTATGGTGAGCCATCTGTGGTCTTTTATCGTTATCATCAACATATTTGTTTGTGTGTGTCAAATGCATAGTAGTGTGGGTAATGTTTTATCTATTGATTTAATGTACTTGATAAGCATTATTATTGAAAAATATTAGCGTTCTGCACTTCTCCTACACATAAACTATAAGTGTGCTAAATTTTATGCTCCTGCGGCCGTGAAATTTTCGTAAATAGAGGTCCAAAGTTTTGGCATCACGTATTAATCCATAGATAATTAAACACTTGCAAATTTTAAAAAGTTTTTAATTTTTATATCAACTACTTAGGCTTAGTTTCAACTAAGCTTAGTTTCTCTCGGCGACGAAGACCTCCCTTGGGCCCGGCACCTAACGCCAAGCGACGAGCCGCCAAAACTCCTCCATCAAGTCCACCCAGTAACCAGAACGCAGCACCAAGTCGAGGTACGGTCTCCCGGGAGACAGCCCTTGTTGCTGGCGTTGTAGGTAACAGTCCCATGCATTTAAATAATGATGTCTCGGGCTGAGTATTCTGCTCGGCCCACAAAGCTCGGTGAAGTTGCAAAAAATCGCGAGATTAGCAACAATGTAATCATTCAAAAATAAGGCTTAGTTTCAGTACTATTCCATATGTGTACTATGACAGTGTAGTATCAAGATAAATATATAAACATAAACACTCTTGGCACTATAAAGAAGACGCATGCAACATTATCTTGGTAGCTGAAGCATGAATAATGACGTCAATGAAACGTCATCCACCGTATCATAACAATTAGGGTATGACGCTCTGAATAGGAAATTACTCCCTTGACATGGTATCATAAGTAGTATCTTCACACCCATATCAATTAAGAGGTAGGAAGAGGCACAACCAGGGCACCAACGACTAGCCAAAGACACTAAGTCGCACAATGGATAGGTAGCAATTCTTTTCTTTTTGTTTCCTGATCAGGGAAACGAACCCGGGACCTCATGAAGTCAAGTCAACACCTAGACCACACAGAGGTGATAATTACTAGCTAAATATTTTACTTAACCAGCATTCTTACTCAATATGCAATAATGCAATTCACCTACAGGGACTATCTACAATTTTATAAAGCGCTTTTGCCCGGTTCCTTTAAGTTTAAGAAACATGTCGTTTTGATTACGGATGGTATAATTTTGTACGATTATTAAGATTGCTAGCAACGGTTGCTCGTTTTTGAGAGTTAATTCTTACCATTTTTTGAAAATATTAGTCACCTCGTCACTTATGAACAAACTACGAATGTTTAAACTTACGGATTACGTTTCATTAATTATAGGAACCGGGCAGGTTTATGTTAGTAATTACACTTACGCTTAAAGTTTTTTTTATGAGACAGCGAAGAAACACACGGCTCTACTGATTTGTTTAAGTTTTGTCCGTGAAGGTTCATGTTAGGAAAGATATTCTTGCCTCTTTGTCTGACAACAGGTAACGGCAAGCGCAGATAAAATAGGCGATTATCAACTAAAACAATGGTAGTAGAATTTTGTGCTGCTTGCTCGGCTAGAGATCCCTGCTTTTCCTTTTCTTGCCACCAAAATGACAGTATTTGATGCAAATTTTTGCATAAAATATGATGACAATTGCAGACACAATGTTATGATTTTTCCCACATAGATTGTCAGTAGCTATCAATGTCAAGTGACACAAAGTTTGCCAGGTCGGCTAGTACTTAAATAAAAATGGACGGATGAATAATTTTGCTGTGTTATTTATAGTCAGAAGAATGTTCTTTTAAAGAAAAAATTGGGATTTTTTTTCGATATGAAAAAGGGACATTGAATGTTTTAATCTATACAAATTATTAATAGGTAGCTGTTAATGTAATACGAAGTTCGCCGGCCAGCTAATGCAATATAATATTAGATTTAATTAAAAATGACGCATTAAATAATGACGAATTGGCTGCACAAGTTACAATGTAAATCACATTAAATCATAGATTTGATAGTTTGTTTTTACAGCTATCGATAGGATCTCTAACCCGATCAACTGGCCGCTAGCCAATGAAAGTTCAAACAAATTCTAAGAGCTCGGTATTAAGTACACTGGATGTTAAATCTATTTTAAACTTGTGAGCGCTGTTGTTTTCTATTTACCGAGCTGAAACTAGTTTAATCAGACATTGCTCCTTACTTTGTTAAAATTTAATAGATTTAAAACCAGAATCTAGTTTTGAAAATGATACACAAAAAATGCTTTACTTAAAACACAAACAGGGAATTTCACTGTTCCGTCTTTCGCCTCTGTGGTCTAGCGGTCCAGGTGTTGGAATTGACCTTATGAGGTCCTGGATTCGATTCCCAGGATTCCTAGAGACACCAAAGGTGGAAATGGTGGGTTGCCAACCTGAAGCCGGGATGTTAGGCCTTGAGCAAAAGTAAGTTTACCGGCTACCTTACCCTCCAAACCGGAACACGTTAACAGCAAGCACTGACGTTATGGCTACAGGTATAATACTAAACTAAATTGAGCACTGGTCTTTATGTACTAAATCAATAACATTTTGTTATCACCATGGTTGAAAGCCTGGATATAAGATAATACTAACGGGATGGCCAAAATATTATTTTATATTATTTTGTTTCTCATATTACTTTTATCCCAAAAAGATTTCAAAGCTCCTAACCGTGAAATAGGTTACAAGATTATTATGACAGCATGTCCCGACAGAGCTTTCAATCCCCTTTTATTCTGAACTGGATATCGAGGAATGTTCCCTATTTACATTGAGGCGGACATAGCATACAAATGATGTACTTATTTGTTTTCTTGTAGCTCAGATGCATTTTCTGCAGTTCAGCTTTTAAGGTGGATGGTACTGGCGGCAAAAAAATGGATATATATTTTAAAATTTTTGCTGTTATGATAATAACAATGTATTACACAATGTGGGATTTAGTGTCTTCGGCTAGTCGTAGGTGTCTCTGTTGTGACTGCCTACCTATTCAGGGTTATGGGCCTGAAAATACTTTTTATATATTACGCATATTTCTATCAAAAATATCACCCATCTTATTTCACAGATTTTGACAATGATATTGGATTTTTTATTAGTTGTATTGACTAAGTTACCACTTAATTCTTGATGTCTCTGCCTCCCTCATCGGAGATATGGACGTGAAGATACTTTTGTATTACGCATAATTCTATCAAAAATATTTCCCATCTTAATTGACAGATTTTGACAATGTTACTGGATTTTAAATGATTAATTTAACTTTACTAAGTTAACACTAAATTATTTTAATAATAAAAGTATACAATTAAAATGTAAAAAAAACGAAAAAAAAATAATAGAAAAAGTTGACAACAATTAAAAAAACTACAAATCTGCTGAATAAATTTTGATCAAATTTCGTGAGTACTTGTAATTTGGTCCAAATTTAAACATAAGAAAGATTTATCTTGACATCTTAACGGACTCCACAAGAACAACTCAATAACTGCAATACGCAAAACCACGGTAACAGCTTATACTATAGAATAAACACATAGACCAGCTCGTACTGTTGCCACTTTTGCATAAAAAAAAAACACAACATATCCTCTATTACATGATGTAGAACAAAAGTCAAAGATACCTCATAAAAAACATTTTTTTAAAAGCAAGCTAATAATTAAAATGTTACTAATATGTTTATAAATATTTCATACACATAATGCTTTTAATTATTAGATCATAGCAACATGTTTTTATTTGCCTGTAATTATTTTCTCTACATGAAACCTTTTGTGAATTCTAATTTATTATTTTGTTTTTGGTTCACAAAAATGTGAACCAAACATCGTTGTTAATCGCCTTTGTAGTCTAGCGGTTTAGGTGTTGGACTTGACTGCATGAGGTCCCGGGTTCGAATCCCGGGTCGGGCAACAAAAATAAAATTGGCTTTTCCAAAATGTTGCTCAGGATTGGATATGTGCCCGGTTGGCGATAGGCTTGCCATCTATCACATTGTGGGACTTAGTATCTTCGGCTAGTCGTGGGTGCCCTGGTTGTGCCTCTGCCTATCTCCTCGGCGATATGGGCGTAAAGATACTTTTTTTAAAATAAAATTATTTGATCTGTCTAAAAACGAGTAAGAGGTTTAAACTCTTATGATTTAAGTTTGTTATTCAAACGCCTAGCGCGTATAACATACCTCATTATAGATTCATTCACTCATTTACAAACATTATTTAAAAAAATGAACGCCTATCTACTTTCTTATGCAATATTTAAATTTAAAAATTTTAAAAATACACTCGGTGTATTATTTAAGGGCGTTTATATAAATATTCTTAAATAAATAAAAAAATGTTTTTTTTGTTGTTTGAAGATTAGTTGCATATCACAAATCTTTTTGTACTTGAAGCCTTATTTCTGCATAATTAATATAGCAAATCTGTCAAATTAAACTATAATTGAAACCTACTTTTTTGGTGAAAAAAAATATATTTTTATAGAAATGAAGGAGGCATATATTTTTAGTTCTTCGATCTTTGTAGTTTAGTTTCTCAACATCAGAAAACACATAGTCCAGATACAATAAAAATCAAGTCCAGTTTTCGTCTTATTAAAATTAATAACTAAAACCACTTAAAATTCTAGCATCTTGCAATTATAAATGTTCATAAAAGATTAATACATACGGTCATTCTTTTGTGAACTCTTATCTAAAGTGTTTTTGTATAATTGCCCATTTTTGTATGTACCTACCTACTTAAGATTTAAATCGTCTTACATAATATGTTTATCATAGATGCACTTATTGCTTTTATACCTAACGACTACAATTAGGGATTGTGTATTTTTTACTGACATGCTATATTTGTGATCTAAATCTGATACATTTTAACTAAGGATGTTTAATTTATTCAAAGGTATGAAGTAATCTTCTCTCTATATAAAGAGAGCTTTAATTTATAAGCTATCGTTACTTCGACACTCTACACCCGCAATCTTGGCACCCCATCTTGTAAGATTATAAACTGCATGAACTCAGCCAAAAAACACGATGCAAACAAAAATATAAAATAATGTTGGTGTAACTTTACACAGGCGCCTTTTAAAGCTATAGTAAGGTACCAAAAAATAACATAGTATGTTTATTGCACCTAATCCGATTCGGGGATTTTAAATACATAATGTAGTGTTAGTATAAGCATTAAACATTGGGTTTTATGGGATAACTTTCAATCAACTAATTAAGAATTAGCATGCTTTTGCTTTTCGTATAAAAATACCTACTTTGTTGATAGGTACTTATTTTGTATGTTTATGTAGTAATATATTTAGGAATTTAAGGGATTTTTCCTTAAAATGCGTAAGATAAAGTTCGTTCTTTGTGGGATACACATGATGCTGTATGCCAAACAAGTTGTCAAAATTAAATTGCATTTCTTAAGCATTGCTGAGATACGACCTTTTTTAGAGAAGCTGTTTATAATGATAAAATATTGAAATAACCTCACGTCTCTTAAATATTTGATTCCGTGGTATGGTTTGGTTTTTAAAATAAGATATCTATCTGGATTTTGCTAAAAGTCTAAAGTTTTAAGACTAAGCTATTTTTAGTCTATTTAGGTATATTGAAAATATATGTAACACTACGCTAAACTTTCTTGGTATTATCTGTAATACAAAATTGAGAGCTACCCGCTGAAAAGGTGCTGAAATATCTAGTCGTTTCTGAATGAGAATTGTGTTTGATAATATTACTAGGAGATAATAAGTATAGGTATGTGATTAATTTCGAACACTTATTCTGTTCAATACTTCAAATGATACTTATATTAATCTTCATGAATTAAATTTATTCTTTTCTGGTATCCAATTAAAGTTATAAATTCGGAAATTTGTATGTTGGTTTGCTTATTACTCCTTCACCCAAAATATGCTGAACCGATTTTCATGAAATTTGGCACACACGTAGAGGATAACTTGCATTAACACATAGGGTAGTATCCTGAAAAATGTTCCTGTGTGATCATTAACCATGTGGGCAACAGCTAGTAAGTTATAAATACCAAAACTTGTATTAACTTTATAACTGAATGGTTCACATCCAAGAATATTTTTGGATGTGATAATCCCATTCAGTTTTTCAATAATTTACGAGTAGGTTTCTAGATTTTTTCTCAATAGCATACACTTATAACTAAGTGGAAGAGTGATTTGCTGCTCACTCGAAATTGTAAAAATATTTTCACGCCCAAATCCCCAAAGATGTAGATAGGGACACAACCACGGCATCCGCGACTAGCAAAAGAAATTTAGTTCCACAATTTGATAGGTGGTAAGCCTATCGCCAACCGGGAACATATTCACACTTGGGTAACTTTTTTTTAGAAAACTGAATAAATACAATCATATTATGTGACATGAGAATCGAACACATTACTTCATGGAGTCAAGTCTTACACCGAACCGATAGACCAAAGAGGCGATTATAGTTAAATAACAAATGAATTGCAAAGATGTAGGCGCAAATCAACCAATACCAACATAAATATTTTAAAATGTTCGTTTCATTTCTGCAAATTTCTTAATTAAAAAAAATGACAGTAAATAAAAAATAGGCAATAAGTTTTTTAATTGTGTCATAAAAACTCTTTAGTTTTCTATGAATATTAAACCATACAAAGTTCGCCGGATCAAACATATAAATTATAACAATTTTTCTTTAATAGTCCTACAAATAAGTCCGTCATAATCCCAATATATCTCAATAAAACATCCATACGAATAAATATTGCCGCCACAAATATTTACCAAGCTCCAAAGTCCCATAATAGAGCCGCAGATGTATTAGACCTATTGTTTCTATCCAAAAATGGATCTGCTTCGAAGAAATATGAATGCAAATGATATTTTCCTGAGCGGAAAGAGTGCTTTGTTAGCATGATTTGTTTTGGATCTACCCCATATGATATCTCGAGGGAACAATAACACAAAATGGAAGTAAATGTTCTAAACATTGAGAAGGTTTTACCTTTTTTGTGTAGATATTTACTTATTGTTTTGAAAATGTGCTTGAGTTTTTGTTATTTAAAAAAGCATTGATTAGAGTTTAGGCAAAGTAAGCTTTTTATGTCACTAGATAAAACACGGCTTTCCTAATTAGGGGCAATCCTCTCCTGTAGGTATTATAAATGTTACTGGTGTTATGTTAAATCCGGGATCTTATGCCAATACTGGAAATCTGCCGGTTACTTTACCACCCGGAAATGAGTATAACGGTGAAAACTGACGGTATTAAAGCAGAAATCAGCGTTTAGCTCGAACTATTAAACGATATATCGTTAACTTAGAAATTTGACAAAAAATTTTAAAAAACCCAAAAAAGAAACCAAAGAATCCTTCCCACAAAAAACCAAATTTGGTAACAAATATATTAAAGAAAAAAAAATAGTTGAATTTCCTAATTAATTTCCTCCTTTTTGAAGTTCTGGGTGGAAATGCACATCATTCCACGATCTAACATTACTACATAATAAGCATTCGATGTTAAGAAGATCCCTCTGCCTTTGCTACTTACGCTACAGGTGGAGCTTAAGACGTCAGCACAAAAATACTGTAGACACTTACAATGATACTATTATTAGGTGGTGCAGTACTGCAATAACTTTTTTGAAATGGCAATTATGTCTTTCTTATTTCTGCCACTATAACAGCAGAAATTAGGATCTATGGGTTTTGGTTTGGAGGGTAGCCGGTAAGTTAAGGTACTTAAACAATAAACATAGCCAGACCTTAGGTCTATAAGTGACAATATTCCTTAAAATAATCACTTAATGACTGTAAGAGCTTACTCATTACATAAAAATCAGAAACGTCTTAGCGATGCAGCATACATATTTTAAGCAATAAGACATTGTAAATAATAATCAAAGGAATTTTAGCCAAACTAGTAAATATTAAAGACCATTAAAATTTTTCAACAACTTCTATTCGTTAATTACTCTTCGTTTTTGCGATGCGAGATCCGGAACTCTTAATGAGAAAAACAAAAAGATTAACATTGTTAAAACATCCTTAACTATTGTAGTTATTAATCTAGTAACTAGTACTAATTGTTGCAAATTTGTAGTTTTTTTCCTCTCTTTAAATAAGAGATCTTTAACGTTCATAATTAATATTAGATTAACGTTAATTCATATCAGGTTCAAATAAGGTTATTAAATATAGCACGCTGCTTATGCATGCGTATGGTGGTAATTCTGCTACAGTCTTACTAAATTTATTTCAGGTTATTGTTGTCTCTTTTTCACGTTAATAACATAATGAGACTAAACTTGTTTAGTACAATCAGATTAGTTTATATATGTGCGTTATTTATAAAGACACCAAATCTGTGCCCTGGCTTATGTGGATTGAAAGTTTTGCAAGTCTAAAATGTGCCATATTTTTAGTTTTTAGTTCATCGACATAATGTAGTATACACCTAAAACAAGTTTAGAAAGTTTAGGTGGGAGAGTTTTACAGCGACCCGCCCGGATTGTGATACCGCCTTACCTATTCCTGCCGTCATGACGCCAGTGCTTGCCCTATCACATTAAGGGACTTAATGTCGAGTTAGTCGTGGTTATCCTAAATTGGGTGGGTATACAGTCTTGGGTTGTGCATGTCCCTACTTTTTAGGGAATACAAGGCTAAATATATTTACTTACAATGTGCTTCAGAATTGGCACCAACCTACGTATCAGACCATTGACGCAATTATTTTTTTATCATTACATATTCCTACCAATATTATAAATGCGAATGTAACTTTGTTTGGTACACTTTCACGGAACTACATTACCAATAATCATGAAACTGTGTATACATATCATGGTCAAAGTATTAGAAGTAAAATAGGACATTTTTTATAACTGAGATGCAAGAGAAGCCAGAGATAAAAGCTGGTATACATATATATCTTTTCTAACATGATTGACTAGGTGTTTCGTTTTACAATTTAAACCTTTTGCCTGAGACTTCCATCTCTATTAACTGTTCATTCAGTCAGTAGATAACTTGTACTACGTCATCAAGATTGTGGTCAGGATAAACTTCACTGACCTACTGACTGTTAGTTCTGCCCCACAAACCTTTATAGCCCGGCGCTACAACTCTAACTACGTATAATAAAGATACAGGCAATAAAATAAGAACATAACTAGATTGTAAAATCATAAAAGTGGTAGAAACGGAAAGTTATAGCATATCAAATGAGACATTAGACAGTCTGAAGTATATTACTCATATTAAATACGTCACAGATTACGTCGATCGTAAAATTCGTTGCGTCCATTCAGTAAAACAATAAAATGCGATTTGGATCACGGGGTGTCATCGACCCAGCAAGTTCAAGAACGCTATTAAGTTGAATAACAGGCAATAAACACTTGAAATAAAAACGTAAATATTAACCCGTAAACGTGGTATCATTTATAATAATAGCGTGCACAGTTTTATACGAGACAGTTATTTTTATAGGCATCGGTTGGGTCGTAAAAGCAGTAGACTAGTAGCAGACGGGTTTTACGAGTTGAAGCGTTGGTGACGGATAGCCCCAGGTGATGAGGTGTCGCATGTTACGACCTTGCATTGAATCATATTGCAACTTGTACTACCTGAGTGGGAAAATATACAACTATGTTATGGGAAACATTACTACTTTATTAATGTATTATACGACCACCTCGGTTGCTGAGGAGTTAGCGTATACGTCTAACGCCACAGACTAACTGTAATACTCAAGTTTGATTGCCGACGGGGCAAGTATTTGTGTGAACATCTAGATGTCTGCGTTTCTGGGTCTGAGTGTAATTATTAAGTATACCTGAGTGGGAAAATATACAACTATGTTATGGAAAACATTATTACTTGATTAATGTATTATACGTCTACCTCGGTTGCTGAGGGGTTAGCGTACCTATACGTCTAACGCCACAGACTAACTGCAATACTCAAGTTTGATTTCCGACGGCGGCAAGTATTTGTGTGAACATCTAGATGTCTGCGTTTCTGGGTCTGAGTGTCATTATTAAGTATACCTTAGTGGGAAAATATACAACTATGTTATGGGAAACATTACTACTTTATTAATGTATTATACGACCACCTCGGTTGCTGAGTGGTTAGCGTATACGTCTAACGCCACAGATTAACTGCAATACTCAAGTTTGATTTCCGTCGGGGGCAAGTATTTGTGTGAACATCTAGATGTCTGCATTTCTGGGTTTGAGTGTCATTTTTTAAGTTTATTCTGGTATATATTTTAATATTCTGTGCACAGTACCGTCCGCTTAAATCCTCTGCAAGCATATAATTTGCTTATTTGGGGATTAGGATTAATTGGTTTAAATTGTAGTAAAACATTTATAATTTGTTATCTCTGCCCTCGTTTCCGTCCGTGTAGAAAATAACAAAAAAAAACAAATTTAGATATTTTTCTAAAATGAAAGTAGGCCTATTTACTTCTTATTATGTCAGCTACTT
>NJDD01001541.1:145856-185064 GCA_002245505.1 Calephelis nemesis | reverse complement strand
AGCGTTTACGTCTAACGCCACAAATTAACTGCAATACTCAAGTTTGATTTCTGACGGGGGCAAGTATTTGTGTGAACATTTAGATGTCTGCATTTCTGGGTTTGAGTGTCATTTTCTAAGTTTATTCTGGTATATATTTTAATATTCTGTGCACAGTACCGTTCGCTTAAATCCTCTGCAAGCATATAATTTGCTTATTTGGGGATTAGGATTAATTGGTTTAATTTGTAGTAAAACATTTATAATTTATTATCTCTGCCCTCGTTTCCGTCCGTGTAGAAAATAACAAAAAAAAATAAATTTAGATATTTTTCTAAAATGAAAGTAGGCCTACTTACTTCTTATTATGTCAGCTACTTCTAAACGAACGTTTTGTCAACATCAGTCCAGAAATTTCAGAGATTAACCGAAACAAATAGACAGACAGAAGAAATGTAAAAAATGGTATACCTAAGTACTTACTGTACCTATATTTTATACTTCATGTGCAAGTAGTAAAAAGCTATTTTAATATTACAATCAGAAACTTTAATATTTTTGGTCGACTATCATTATTTATTATGCTACATTCCTACGACATAAGACAAAACAAGCACATAGCTATACTTAGTGATATGAGATAACCATAGTAAGTAGACACCATAGACATTGTAAATGTGGCGCCATTAGGTTATATCGTGCTCTATTATTGTGCAAACCTACCTGCTATCTCTCCTACTGACCGGAAGATGGTAGTCATTATGGGCGCAGGAGTAGATAAGGCGGTGGATCCCTTCCCGGGTAAGTTAGTGGTCATTGGTCATGCTGGTAATGACCCATCTCATCTATTTAACGTTTATAATATTACTAGCTGACCCGGAAAACTTCGTATCACTTGAAATTAATAGCTACTAACAGTTTGTATGGATAAACTTGAATTGTGATTTTTCCCACTTGACCTTTAATTTTCCATGTTTTTCGTCATAAAAAGTAAAAACTTTCTCCTGTCAATAAATAACACAAGAAAATGAGAATTGACAAAGTTCTTTCATCCGTTCAGGCGTGATGAGATGACCACGCGAAATGGGGATTCATTTTCATATATGTAGACTAGCTGACCCGGCAAACTTCTTATCACTTGACCTTAACAGGTACTAACAGTTTGTATGAACTAACTAGAAGTGTAATTTTTCTCACTTTGCCCCAAATTTTCCATATTTTTCTGACAATAACCAATACAACAAAAAAGAATTAGCAAAATTAGTTCAAGCGCGATGCTATGACCACGCGAAATGGGGATTTATTTTTAGTAGGTATATAAATAATAAATAAATAAAGTATCCCTGGACAAGTCACACAAATTGAATCTAACCCCAAAGTAAGCAAATTATATGCTTGTGTTATGGGTGTTAGTCAATGATACTAATACATAGAAATACTTAAATAGATACCAGAATAAATTTAATAAACACCCAGACCCGGAAATGCAGACATCTAAATGTTTATCACACAAACGCTTGCCCCCGTCGGGAATCGAACCCGAGCCTCGCGGTTGGTCGATGTCGTAAGGCGTGTAAGCTAGCCACTCGACCAACGAGGCTGTCAAATAAATGCAGAGATTAACGTTCTTACCTGTATTAACATCCTAGGCACTTGAACTTCATTGCTTTTGAACTGCCTTTTTAAAAGCTTCTAGTGCGTTTCTAGTTAACGATAGTTACCTTTATTGGGTAGAAAACGTTTTAAATAAATAATATAAACAATTTAGCTTAAACAAAGTCACTTTCTGCTGTTTGTCGCTATGTGTGTTTACATCTTAAAAAATACTATGCAACGGATTTTGATGCTCTAATGAAATAAAAAAATCCTTAGACAAGGCAAACATATTGAATCTAACTCAAAAAGTAAGCAAATTATATACTTGTGTTAGGAGTGTTAGTCAACGATTATAATACATAGAAATAATTACATAAAAATAAATTCAACAAACAGTCAGATCCAGAACTGCTGACATCTAAATATTCATCACACAAATACCTGACCCGTCGGAAATCGAACCCGAGCCTTACGTTGTTCGGTAAAGTTATGTGTGCACCCTAGCCACTCGACCAACGAGTCGGTCAAGAATTATATTCTCGCTTTGTATATATATAGTTTATTTGTGCTATAACTGCTTTTAGCACAAAAAAACGATACCAAAAAAGACCTCAACCTAAATATAAAGCTATTAAAATGTAACATTTAAAAAAAAAATCTTACGTTTTCGTACTTTAGTACCAAACAGAAAACGTTGAACTTGAAAACAAGAAATCGATATCAGTAAATTGAATCGAGAAATATCAGTATTTTATTAATATAAATTTTGCTATAAGAAATTGTGCAAGATAACAAACATGATTATAGAAAACTTTAAGTAAAAATCATAGATGGTGGGGTAATAAATAAAGAATAGAACGTTTGTCAGGGAGAAATTCTTTTCAAATATTTTTGTAGGTAAAGTTTCTTGCAGAATGAATCAGCAATGAAATTGTCAAACTTTTATTAAAAATTTGTCTGCAACTGATTAGGTTAATCAACTTATCTTAGGCAGATACTGATTTATTTTTAGGTTGGGTTTAATCAAACACACTGTTAAAGAATTCGTTTAGACAAAGACGCTCTTTATTAGTCACTGTAAATAAGCGGTGGTAGCTTTTTCAAAAAATTACAACTTCATAACTTTAAAAAAAAGAGCTTTATTCTATATTTTAAGCGTAATTAGTAAATACTACAAAAAACCGACTTCGATTACAAAAAGTAGAGGTAAGCATGCAAAAGTTAAGTATTTTCTTTAATTTCCCACGATTTTCGTCATCAGATCTAGACTTGGTGGTAATGGAACCACCTCGGAAGTACCCTCATTCAAAAATGACGGAAATAGCAAATACAAAAATATAGGAAGCGAATCTTAACCTTCTCCTTTTTTGAGGTCGGTTAAAAACGGCAATGCAGCTGTAAGACCTAAAGAATACTAGGTATTGCAGCTGTTTGTGGATTGCAGAGACCACACGCCATTACTGCTTGTTCGTTAGCCCTTTCATTTGTTAAAAAACAACGATGATTTTTTATATACATAATTCTTGTGTTTGTGTGTTTGTCACTGAACTCTTTCTAGACGACTGGACCGATGTCAATGAAACTTATTGTGTGTGTTCAAGGGAATTCGAGAATGGTTTAGATTCACAATTTTGTCTCCTGGAAATTGTGTAATACCTTGCCTAATCCTTAATTTTATAAATGCGAAAGTCTATATGTCTGTCTGTAGGTCTTTTACGGCTAAGCCGCTAAACCTCTTTTGATCAAGTTTTATATATTTGAACAAAACAGAAGGCTTATGTTGGAAATACATACATACCTTGGAACACTAAATTTGGACTAGTGTATATAGAGATTCGTCCTATACATTAGATGAAATAGTATATAACGAACTCGGACAGCCTGCTCTCCTTTCAATAAGATAAAAGACCACCTGCTGGTCAAGCACCTTGCGTATTACAAGATTCAACAAAACCCCCGCCCGTCGGCAAAATGGCGGGCGTAACTATGATAGTAATAGAGTTGCAGTTTTATCCTGGCAGTGACTAACAATCGTGTTATCTGGTTTGTATTTTTGTAATTAGTTTAGTTTTTTGTTTTCTTTTTTTTGTACGAGACAATTGTTTTTCAGTATTTTTAGCTGCATTATTGCAAACTATTTACTAGTAAAAATATCTTCGAAAATACTTTAAATTACTGTATTTTTTTCAATATTCATATGGCGGGAAAAGTAAATACGTCAAACCGGTATATTATTCAAACGCCCGCATATTTTGTCGTACAACTCTCCGACGACAAATATATTGGTATTAGCAAAACTATAAACTTGATTTGCTTCTTTTTTACAAACTACGAACGTTGGTATTCAATTTCTATACATAATTTTCCATTATTTCAGAATTTATGTTTTTCATCGTTGACACTTGGTGGAGTTCTTTCGTGTACTTTTTTTTTTGAGGAACACTTCTACCTTTCCATACCTACAACATGTTGTTTAGAAAAGGCTGAAGGCATTTTAAGTGTATTTTCAAGTTTAAATACAGAAATTGACCCAAACATGGATAGACTCCAATTATTTATTACTAGGATGTCTTTTATTAACTAAATTTTTTTTACGGGTGAGTATGTAAAAAATACATACGTACCCACCCGTAAAAATACCCACATAAAATAGTTCAAATAAGGATGTTTTGACGAATAATCTTGTAAACAAGCGAAAATGTTGGTTTTATGATTACGTAAGCACAGATTTTAATCTTCTGTTGCAGTATTAAATACATCAATAATTAATTTTCAACTTTGTTACAGGTACAAAGATGGTGGTTAATTAACGAAAATAGGTAAGTTTTGTAATACGCATTCATTATAATTACAGATTTAGTAATTATCATAAGGATTATAAAGATTTATGGGTACGATAATTTAGGCTAGGTGTTACTTTAATGAAATAAAACAGCTATAAATGATGAAGTAAATAACATTATGTTATAGTGTTCTCATATCCTAATTTGTTAAAAAAATGTAGTTAGGAAACGAAATAGTGCCAAATTAATTTTATTAACATTTTTAATTGAAATATATACCCAACAGAAACCTACTTGTTGTGTACGAGAGAGCAAGTTAGCGTATCGCTCACCTGATGATAAGAGATTAATATGAAAGATGTCTATCTCGGACAGTATCAAGTGTCTACTTTAGATGTTATAGGTGCATTGCTGTCCTGTGGCTGGAGTTTTATTTTAGTACTGTAACACCGGGACTTGTTATCTAATTATTTTCTTAATAAAAATAAAGACTTTCATCTATATTGCTGTCCTGTGGCTGGAGTGTTATTGTAGTACTGTAACACCGGGACTTGTTATCTAATTATTTTCTTAATAAAAATAAAGACTTTCATCTATATTGCTGTCCTGTGGCTGGAGTGTTATTATAGTACTGTAACACCGGGACTTGTTATCTTATTATTTTCTTAATAAAAATAAAGACTTTCATCTATATTGCTGTCCTGTGGCTGGAGTGTTACTTTAGTACTGTAACACCGGGACTTGTTATCTAATTATTTTCTTGATAAAAATAAAGACTTTCATCTATATTGCTGTCCTGTAGCTGGAGTGTTATTTTAGTACTGTAACACCGGGACGTGTTGTCTAATAATTATTTTCTTAATAAAAATAAAGACTTTCATGTTTAAAATACCATATATTTTATATTTTGTTATTACAGTTTTCTTTACATCTTTTTCAATATCTTCTCTATCATCAATTGACTTACGATTCGTTTTTATCTTTTGAAGTGAAACTGCTTTAGAATCGTTGTGATTTCAAAACGGGTGCAACGGAAAAACGACAAGTAAGAGACACAAATATGTATTCATCTCATTCTTTTGCATGTAAGAGACACAAATATATATTCATCTCATTTTTTTATCGATTTACTGAAGTTTCACTTCTATCGTGTGTGAATCGCACGCGCACCTTTTTTTCGTTCTTAATAATTTTCAAGAATTCAATTATTATTTTTAAACAGCCTTTGCATCGTAATGCAACCTCCACAGTACTATTTAAATTATATACTTCTGCCTGTGTTTGTCCGAGTCCACTGGGTAGAAGAGGTCCCTGCCAGGCAGTTACTAAAAGTCATTTTTATTTGTCATTATCAACAGTACCAGTGCTGGTATAGTGATGTACAGCAACGTGCCTAGTAGGGGTCCATCACCTAACCTATTCCATCGCTATAATGACTGTCATGTTCCAGTTTATAGATTAGGTCTGACATCCTAGCGACAAGACAGTGTCGCATCTATAACATCTATGGTATCTATATGCCACTTTTGTTTCTTACCATCAGGGGAGTCGTGCGCTTGTTAGCTGAAATTTTACACAAAAAACAACTGTTACAAAATCTTAACATTTTTGTGTCTTAATTTTAGACCATGCATATTTTTATTTCAGTTTTTCGTTTGTACTTTATGTTTAGTGCTCTTTTATTTTTGTACTAATGTACCTAATTTAAATACTTGATTCCTTAGTTTGAAATGAAATAAAATAAAATGAGATGATTCGAGATGAGATAAGATGAGATGATCTGAGGTGAGACTAAGTGAGATGAGATAAGATGAGATGAAAAATATTTTTAAGGTCAAAAGCTTTGACCTTTTGTTTTTTTTAGTCTGATTGTATACAACAATTAATTCATTCATCATTTTTTCAGTAAATGTCTTACATTTGAAGTTGTTATCTTTATTAGCAACTTTTATCATCTGACTTTTATAAATGACGTGCTTTTTTAAATAAATCAATATGAACCATCGTAAATATGATACAAAAATTATTTAATGATTTCTAAAAACAATATTCAAGGACGCTGTACGCGTAAGAAGTAATTATGAGCAATTAAGTTCGGATAAATATTGAGATTAATTAATTATGTTAATCTACGGAAATACATAAAGCATACGTACTATAAAAGTTATATTTCCTCGAATAGAATTTAAAAAAAGTATAACCAAGTCTTGTTTAGATTTAAGATTTCAAATAGTCTACTTAAGAACTTTTAAGAGTTCCGTAGGCTAATGGTACGAAACGGAACCGTTAAAGAATCGTTTTGTCAGTCCAAATTTCACAGACATTATATTCCTAAACTATAAGGACTATGAAACTTGATAAGTAGAATTATTCTATCAACTGCTATACGATTTTTATCTTCATACAGACTTGCATAAGTACAATGAAAACCCTTAGAACTTGGGTTTGGATTAGATTAGTATATAAAAATAATTATAAGATGCTCGTGTTAAATTTATTAAAGATTTACCGTCTTATTTAAAAAAATAAACACTCGCTTGACAAATGCTTTACTAAACGCTGTCTGAAGTGGGTTCTCACCAATAAAATGCTGGTACCTCATCTACGTGTAGCGTGTTATTCATTAGATGTCAATTTTAGACAGTATTTAGTTAAATAGGCGTCTAAATTTGTTTTGTGGTAAGGCGGATAAGGTTTTAGCTTTATAGCTCATATACCTATTTAACATGTATTAATTTCTCAAAACCCCTATTAATATGTATACAATTGTATGTTAGTCATATATATATGATTTCAAAGTTAAATCGTCTCGAAATATTAACATTTTCTTTAAATTTTTTAACCCGTGTTGGTCCGGGCTCCTTTGTAGAATAGACCATCTGCCTTCCTTGCCAGGCAGCTTGTAAAAGGCAAGCATAGACTCACCGCCACTAACACCGTGACATCTGACTGTAGGTGAGGTGGTAGAGTTTCGCAGCGACTCGACCGGATTGGTACCACAACCTTACCTATTCCTGCCGCCATAACGTCATGACGTGTTCCGGTTCGGAGGGTAAGGTAGCCGGTAAACTTACTTTTGCTCGAGGCCTAACATTCCGGCCTCAGGTTGGCAACGCACCATTACCATCTTTTGTGTCTCTAGGCGGTGTGAATTTCTTAACATCAGGAAATCCGTCTGCTTGTTTGCCTTCCAATATCATAAAAAAAATATTCATACGGGATACTCACGACCTCTATACAACTAGACCGAAATATTGTCAAATTAAATAGAATGTGTCGTGTGTAATTCGTATAAATCATTTAAAAAACCATATAAGTTTATGTATATTAGCTAATAAAAAAAATTAAAAAAAAATGCTCAAAGATATAAATTAAGGATAACAGAGTATGTATGCAATTCTTCGTATTTTTAACCTTCATTACAACGGTTTAGTTTACACCAGATAAATAATATTAGCAGAAGACGATATCTACAGTAAATATGTTAAACATGTGCTGTCTTATTAATAAACACGGCGTAAATTACGCTAAGGCCTAGCCTGGTATTATAGTCTTTGTTACACTGTGATACAGACTATAATATCAACTTAGTGTTACACTTACGTTAGTCAACGTTTATTAGTAAGACGGGTGAAGTTTTAAGCATACCTAGAATACTTTAAAAGTTATAGAAAAAATATACTTATATCGTCACTAACCTTACTGAAAATCATCAAAATTGATAACGTACTTATGCGTAGCGTACTTATGTAAGGTTATATTAGTACACAATAAATGAAAAATAGGAAACTTAGAAATATTACACCAAAAGGCATAAATTAGAAGATTTAGTAGTTAACACTGCTCCGGAACTGCTGCTGCTTCATATTTTGAATCTAACTCACACTTTGTCACTTTTTATTATATAAAACAAAGTTAAAAAAAATAACAATTAAGAGGTTGTCATATTGATCGGTCATCAGAAAAAACTTGGTTGAATTCAAGTCTGTAGATGGCTAAGTTTAAACAAAAAGACTAAGTTTTCGTACTAAAATATTTTTTAATCCAGAAAAACCTGTTTCAGTTCTTTCTTCGAAATATTATTTTAATCCTTTATATCTATTTTATATATAACTGGCTAAGCTCTAACTGGTTGAACCCGTTTCAGTTTTTAAGTAAATACCTACTTGTGTCATAAATATTGCGATTTTATTATGTAGAAAATAAATATCAGTAAGAACAGATGTTGGCTGTAGCTATGTCTTTCTTTGGATCATAAATTATCAAAGTAGAAGAATTTTGTTCATATGTTAAGGCGTTAATAACAAACACACGAACAATTCAACATCTTCGCAATCAGTTCACTTAGTAAAGGGATGTCAAATTAATAAAGAACATACATAGATACATATAGATCTTCACGCCAAGTCTCTTATGGGGTAGGCAGAGAGTATCGAGTGACCTCATCATTCTGACCTATTTGGCACTCTCCACTCCTCGATTCGCCTGCACGGGCTTGGTGGGATGGGTGGCGGCCCCAAAAATAAAATATGTAATAGTATTAAAACTTTTAACGTTTTGAATTTCAGATTAACAAAAAATATATATGTCTCTCGTAATTTCTCCCGAGATATTTATTTTTATGCTATCATTATTTTCTAAGGTGGATTTATTTTTTGGATGTCACAATAGCAATAAGCGATGAAAACGCAATTGATTTCTACTCGTATATGTTAGTGAACACCAAATTAGCAATCATATATTTTTCTGGTTATGTAACAGGGATTAGCAATTATTGTGCAATTATTGTGCTATTTTTTTTCGTTTTTCGTAGTAACAACGCAGGTATTGCTTTCTTATGTTTTCTTCATTAATAGATTTAATATGATATTATTAAGCAAAAAGCTCATGGCAAGTTAATAAATTGTGCATATGGTAAAACCAATTAAAGGATTACATATGTACTTAAAATATATAAAATTATATATATAGCAATAATATTAACAAGTATACAATTCGTTGCACGATATGCAATATACCGGGTGGCGAAACGAAAATCACAATATGAAATGTGGCGACAACATACAATGGTTTTACTTTCCCTTTGTTTTACAAAATTTCGAACATGTATCCTGATACGTTTTTTACCCATCCCATCCCAATCGCACAACGCCAGTTAAAAACTTTTCACATAAAAAAAATAAGTATCTGAAATCAATATCAAAATACACGACGATCCTTATAATGTCACTCCATGACATTATAAGTTCGTTGACATTTTATCACAAACTAAATTATATATCCACGTTGACAAGTCTGTTTCATCAATTAGAATGATTGCGTAGTATTTTATCACTGTGTGTAGTGTCACCAACTTATCTATTCACTATACAGAGTCGTTAGTGTGACGATTAATGGTTCTGAGAGTTACATATATGTCCCGGTAGACGTTGTTCTGCTATATTTTAATGTGATATTAGTAAAAAAAATTGGGGTGAATCACCCTCATCACTTAGGGGTATGAAAAATAGATGTTGGCCAATTGTGCTCACAAAATTTCATGAGAATCAGTCAAGCCGTTTCGGAAGAGTGCGGGAACGAACATTGTGACACGAGAATTTTATATATATATATATATATATATATATATTATCAGATTAGCGATAATTATGTTACAATCATGAAATAGTAGTACATTAGTAGTAGGTATGTTTTTTACCTCGCTCAAGACCTTTGTGGAATCAGTTACCGAGGGCAGTATTCCCAAACAATAATGACTTAGGAACCTTCAAGAAAAGAGCGTACTCATTCCTAAAAGGTCGGCAACGCATCTGTGATACTCCTGGTAGTTTACGGTAGACAGGGCTAAATTTATTATCATTTTAAAATTATTTGTAAGTTATAACTCAAATTATAATAAGAATAAAACTATTTGTTCGTATGAATATTAAAACATTGTGTATATAATTAGTTATTTTATACTTATAAAAATATTAAATTATTTGCACACCACAATGTGGTAGAATATGTTGGAAAGCTTAAATAATTTTGTAACAACTTCAACACGCATATTCCACAAATAAATGTATTTTCTTTTCTTTTCTTTTTCTTCTGGTGTTGCGGATGAACGTGGGTGGAGGTGATCACTTTCCATCAGGCGACCCACGTGCTCGTTTGCCTCCTCTTATATATATAAAAAAAAACAATTTCCATGTTGACTACTGTGAGTTTCTCACGAATTTACTTTACTACCGCGTTTGCGTTTGGACAATCGAAATGTGCGGAATAATTTAGTTGTTTCGACTATCCGCTAGAGGCGCTGACAATAACTCCATACATTTTGGGCATTAAACGTAAACGTGATAGTAAAGTTAATCATTTCCAAAACTCACAGTTGGCACTCTGAAAAAAAAACATTTGTTACGACCGCCTCGTTGATCAAGGGGCGTACACGCCGAGCTCCACCGACCAACCGCGAGTCTCGGATTCGATTCCCGAATATGGCAAATATGTGTGATGAAAATTTAGATGTTTGCATTTCCGGGTCTGGGTTTTTATTAAATTTATTCTGGTGTCTAAGTATTTTAATGTATTAGTATCATTGACTAATACCCATAACACAAGCAAGTAATTTGCTTACTTTGGGGTCAGATTTAATTTGTGTAACTTATCCAAGGATATTTATTTACTTTACAAGTATATAAGCTATTTTTATATATTCGGTGGACAATACAGAGTTACTATAAAGTCAGTCTAGAGTTGTGTGTGTATAAAAAAACAAATAGGTAGGCATAAATCTGATTTTCTTTATTTAACTGATTTTGTGATCTAGGCGTTAGGTACATAGATAACTTGACATGAGAAACTGGTTTTGATACCGGTATAAGAAGTAGCTTATATCACTATTATAATCTCCGACTTATTATAAACATACAATTTTTTTTTTTTATGACATTGGAAGGCAAACAAGCAGACGGATTTCCTGATGGTAAGAAATTCCCGCCGCCTAAAGACTCCAAAGGTGGTAATGGTGCGTTGCCAACCAGAGACCGGGATGGTAGGCCTCAAACAAAAGTAAGTTTACCGGCTACCTTACCCTCCGAACCGGAACACGTCATGACGTTATGGCGGCAGCAATAGGTAAGGCGGTGGTACCAATCCGGGCGAGTCGCTGCGAAACTCTACCACCTAGTCAGATGTCACGGTGTTAGTGACGGGAAGCCTATGTTCGCCTCTTACGAGCTGCCTGGCAAAGGAAGGCAGATGGTCTATTCTACAAAATAAAAACAAACAAACAATCACTTTCACGTGTTTAATGTCAGAATGTATCTGGCAAAATATTAGTATGGTTTGATTTTTGACGCATATTCTAACTACGAGTATGTGTATAATATACTAGTTGTTCCGGCAGAAGTCGATCGAACCGTTCAGGTTATTTGGGAAAAATTCAAATGTTTTTCCTAGTTTCCTTGAAGTCAACCGATATAAAAAGTAGATACTTTAGGTTCACCTCCTGATTCTGAGCTACTTTTCTATTAATTTTCAGCTAAATACGTTTAGCTGAAAATGGTACATGGTACATAGTACATTTCGAGCTGTACATGGTATTACTAACAACACGTTCTTATTTTCTATACATATATCGATTTTCAATACACAAATATAGTCTTTTACGATTTAGTGATATGAAATGTTATCGTTACAAAAAATCGATAAAACGTACCTAGTTAAAATTAAGACCAATTTAAAGCTTTTCACAAATCCAACAGGTATGGTGATGAAGGTGTTGTTCGAATTAAATCAATTATCGTTATTTGTTATTCACATGTTATGTAGGCGATTGAACTACTTAAGGTTTAAACTTAATTGAAATTTAAATTGATACCATATGCAAAATATACTAATTTATGGTAATAATATTGACTGTTCATCATGAACTCGTTAATAAACAATCAATTATAGCACTATTATTTAAATAGTGCGCTTTGGTTTCACACTTTTTACACTTTATTCTTTTATATTTAAATTGGTTGACCTAATCTAAATTTAAAAGAAATGATTAATTAAGTTATAAAAACTCTATAGGTAAATAGATATCTTTAAAATACATTCGTATTTCCTGACGAATATATCCAAAGCGCATAATATAAATAGTACCTACTACTATAACTATATATTTATAAATATAGACATTATAGACATAACAAGCCCACAGAAAATCTATAATATAAAAATGAAGCGCTGAATGTGTGGCTAAGTGCATAACTTATAAACGAGTGGACCAATTTAGCTGATCATTTTTAGTTGTGTTGGTTATTGCCAGGAGAAGATTCTCCTGACTGAACGTGTGGAACAAAGTTCGCTGTGACAGCTAGTATAGTATAAATATACAACAACACATCATCTTTAATCATGGATTATTTTAAGCTATGCTAATATGCTTAATAATAAGACGGGTAACTGTTGCCATATTACCAGACAGCTTCACAATTTACGCTGGTTTTTATTTTTTAAACATTAGAAAATCATTGAAGTTTATTCAAAATTACAACCAAATCAGTTCAGCCGCTTAAGAGGAGTTAGGTAACAAAAACGATTACAGAAAAAAAAAGATAAATCAAAAACATTTTGTTATCTATTCCATTGCAAGCAATATTTATTTACATATTTCAACAGTAATAAAACTACATAAGATATTTGTTAAAACCAATAACTAATACCTATCATATACACGATACAGAACCCAAAACGAGAGTTGTTATCATTTTTGTCGGTTTGTCTGTAAATTTTTACGCAAAAACTGCTGAATAGATTTTTACCAAATTTTGTGTATTAGTGGCTTATAGCCAATATTTAGGATACCTTTTACTGCTAAAAATCTTTCATTTTTATCACTAACCACGAAAAGTCAGTTCAACACGTATATAAAGTCGTGGACAACAACTAGAAAGAGATAAAATATAATTCCATTTCCTGAAAAAGTTCGTAAGGATGTCCAAATGTCAGCAGAATTTGCTACGCCGCAAACGGCCCTTTGGGTCTTTGTAAGTAATGATATATAATTTTATCCAGATATAAAAATTTACACGCTATTTTCTCTTGAATGTTAAAGCATTTTCCGGGTTTTCAGATTTACGTCGACATTCTTTGATTTAATTTTTTTCTGTTCTGTTTTCAAATTTAGAAGGTGAATATTTACTTTAGTCATTGATTTTGACATAGATATATATATCTACTATTTAACCACTACCTAAAGTTTTACTTTTGTTCTCCTAATCCTTTGTAAAAAGGTACGTAAAAGTAATTAGAAAACAATCAAATTATTATTAATAGTATCAGATCTATTCAATATAACCTGTCTGATACTAATTTTATTAGACTTGGTTGCAATGGGAAGAAATGAGCAGTTCGCTTTTAGAAAAAAATAAAATCTTTTAAAAGTAAAAACAAAAGGGCTGTGACTTAAAATTTGCTTTTACATAAAATAAATAATAATAATAAATATCCCAGGACAAGTTACACAAATTGGATCTACCCCAAAGTAAGCAAATTATGTGCTTGTGTTATGGGTGTTGGTCAACAATACTAATACATTGAAATATATAAATAGATACCAGAATAAATTTAATTAACACCCAGACTCGACAATGCAGACATCTAAATGTTCATCACGCAAATATCTGCCCCAGTCGGGAATCGGACCCGAACCTCGCGGTTGGTCGGTTTAGTTAGGCGTGTACGCTAGCCAGTCTACCAAGGAGGCGGCCAAATGCTAGTCCAATTGCGATTTAATTTCGACATAATGAACACAAGCCTATTTTCGACAAAGACCCACAAAATCCTAGGTGGATATAAATTTATTAAAAGACGGATTGATCTATTTCTAAGTATTGGCAACTTCTCCCATATTGCTGATATTCATAGGCAACGCAATAATTAACTTCTCTTCCAGGTTCCGAAACGCTAATTAAGTTTAATCTAAGAAACTTACTTGTATGAGATTGTGGAACTGATTTCTGTAATTTTATTTTGTCCAGACATTCTGAAGTTATGCGCGTGTACATAACAGCGATTATAGATATAGATGTATAATATATAGATTGATGAGCAAACATTATCAATGTAATATTAATTAAACGTATCTTCACGCCCAATATCCCCAAAGAGGAAGGTAGAGGCACAACTACGACTAGCTGAAGACACTAAGTTCCACAATGTGATAGGTGGCAAGTCTATCGCCAACCGGGAACATATTCAATCGCGGGCACCGTTATTTTTTTAAAAAAAATTAAACTACATATTTTATGTTTATTTGTTGCTTGAATATAATATTTTCCACCACCATACCTAACTCTGCCGCCATAATTTGCATATTATTTGCAGATTAGCACCCCAATCGCAGGACAGCGACCCACCAATCACATATCTAATAAATAAATAAATAATAAACATCCCTGGACAAGTTACACAAATGTGTTAAAGTCAACGATACTAATACATAGAAATACTTAAATAGATACTTGAATAAATTTAATAAACACCCAGACCCGGAAATGTAGACATCTAAATGTTCATCACACAAACGCCTGCCCCGGTCGGGAATCGAACCCGAGCCTCGCGGTTAGTCGGTGTAGTAAGGCGTACACACTAGCCACTCGACCAACGAGGCGGTCACATCTGTTACTATCAAGAGAACTGTTGTCATACATAATATTTTTTCAATAAATTTAAAATATTTTCATTTTGTTACCCACATTTACAGTTGGTTCAATAAACATTTTCGAACATGTTGTAGTATCTAATTAATACTTATGAAGTTTTTACATAAAGTACAAGAAATTTCTATTATCATTTTAATTAATTTTTTTTTTGTAGAACATAGGTACCTATAGTTTTGCAGTATTTCATATTTATAACAGGTTTCCTTTGATGTCTAATTAATTTCTCGTTTTGGTTTCATTAAAATGGACCCCTGCGGCTTAATGCTGATATTAAATTGAAACTTTTAGAAAAATATGCAAAAAGAAGTTAAATACTTTATTTTTGCACTACTTAACGCAATTATTTTTATTGGATATAAAACACATTTTTAATTTGTGTTTTAATTTAATTTTTGTAGTAGGTATAACAAGACATTATCGATTTTAACTGAATCCAAGAAGGAGATGGTCCTCAATTCGTCTGTATGTTTTTTTGTATATTTGTTACGCGACTATATTTTGGTTTCTTTTTTGAACGATAGGTGAACATTTTGATGTGATTTCAGAATAATAATTGTATACCTAATAATCCGACTTTTGGCTTTTTAATCATAATAAATAATACATTTTTAATTATTTGTAACTCATAAACTGCAAGTACGATGTTGATAAAATTTGTTAGGGACCATTTAGAAATCATTTTCTATAAAAAATCAAATTTCAACTTGGCACATTATGAAATAGTTCGACTGCAACTTTCTAAAGTTTTATTGCGCTTAATGTGTTGAACTTGTCCACCATTTTGTTATTTTCAAACGATTCCAAAATTCATTTTTATATAATATGTCGTTTTTTTTAATTCTAGTCGAAAGTATAAGTTGTGCACTTGAAATCCGTATGTTGTCAAAAATATGTATGCTATGAAAAGGATTTTTTTCCTGTCTCCAGTGCAATAACGTCCGTTTACAAGTGTCAGCTTAATTTCCACTAAGCCGTTTACTAAAAAGTAATCCACTTACGAAATAATAAAAATACTTACTTACTTAATTTACTTCATATTTTTGAACATCAAGTTTCAGTAGTCAGTCAAAGTAAAGAGCTTCTTCAGGGGTTGTATATTTTTTTGTGATATTGGAAGGCAAACATTATTTCTTGATGGTAAGAAATTTCCGTCGCCTAGAGACACCAAAGGTGGTAATGGTGCGTTGCCAACCTGAGGCCGGGATGTTAGACCTTGAGCAAAAGTAAGTTTACCGGCTACCTTACCCTCCGAACCGGAACACGTCATGACGTTATGGTGGCAGGAATAGGTAAGGCGGTGGTACCAATCAGGGTGAGTCGCAGCGAAACTCTACCAACTAATCAGATGTCACGGTGTTAAGCCTTGGCTCGCCTTAAACGAGCTGCCTGGCAGGAAGGCAGATGGTCTATTCTACAAAGGAGCCCGGACCAACACGGTTGTTTTTATCGTATTCTAACTTAAAGACCAGTCCCGAAAAATAAAAGCTTTAAAAAACTAAAGTAAAAACAAACCCTTTTGAACACATTCTGTAACCTCCGGTATCAAATTTCAAAAACGTTTTTTTCTTGCCCCAAGTCCCAATCCACACAGACAATGGTTTTCGAATGGCCTAAACAATTGAATATATTTTTTATCTCACAAGATCCCAGGCTGGCTATTTTGCAGGTTTTTTTTTATATTTTTTATTTGATCGCCTCAGTAGTCTAGCGGTCCAGGTACTGGACTTGACTTCTTGAGGTTCCGGGTTTGATTCCCGGGTCGGGCAACGAAAAGAAAATTTGGTTTTTCCAATTTCGTAATTGGCTATGATTGTATATGTGCCCGATTGGCGATAGGCTTGCCATCTATCACATTGTGGGAATTCGTGTCTTCGGCTAGTTGTGAGTGCCCTGGTTGTACATCTCCATACCTCTTCGGGGATATGGGCGTGAAGATACTTTTTTTACATTTTTAGGATACCCTTTTTAACGCAAACGAAATCACAAAAAATGTATTTATATCCAGCTAAGTTTCTATGGAAAAGTCTTGCTTGCATGTAAATTTAGCTTTAATTATTAAGGCTTGCAAACATTTCGGCGTGATAGTAGGTACTTTCTTAAACTGTAAATTAAAATGATTTGTATCCTTCCACCGCCATTACTTGAGTGTTATAATATGTCAGTTGTATATTTTATTTACTGCCTGAACTCCCTCGTAAAGGTGATATAAAAGATAATTAAAATTTTAACTTCACGCTGTTGAAATATTAAAAAAAAACAAAACATAATTCAAAATAAAAAATTGTCTTTCATCAAAATAGATACGCATTAGGTATTCGGATACATATTTTTAAGTTTTATTATATGATAATCAGTACATAACTTTCAACACATAATTATGGTCTGTAGTTTGTATACCTATTTAAATAATATAATCATATTTTTTGTTAATTGAAATTAGGTTTTTTGAAAAATGTACGCAATAAAATTGTGTTTTTTTATTTAGTTATACACAAAAGTATAAGCTTTTGTTGTATAAAAATAATTCAAATAAGATATGTAGATTTCATTTTTAGTTTATTTTAATTACGTCCAGTAGATGATAGGTAGGCATAAAAAATATTCAATGTCTTTTGTTAATTTTTAACTTAAGAAATCTCAAAATTTCCCCAAAGGGCGTCTCCCTTGCTTTTTACTATGGATATGGAATTAAATTCAAATTAATTTTTTTTTCATGGAGGTCCTCATGTAATGTCCTGAAAATAATTGAGGTAGCAGAAAAATAATTAGCGACATTGTTCCATTTTTTCAAGTGTTTTGACAAAGGGAAATAGTCATTTTTTATAGGAAGATAATATTATTATTATTATAATATAGATATTGTCATAAAAATAGATTGCATGAAGTATTTAAACTCAGGTTCTATACTTTAAATTTTTGTTTTAAGTTTTAACTCGCGTAGAAAAGCGGAATACACAAATAGCGAGCAACAAAGTGTAAGTAGTTCTAGAGCAGGGGTGTGCAAATTCTTTTGACCGCGGGCCGGTAAGGTAAAAAAAATCTAGTGGCGGGCCAGTAAATTATAAATAATCTTGAGGCGGGCCAGTAAATTATAAATAATCTTAAGGCGGGCCGGTTTATTAAAACACAAAAATAGCAGTAAATATTACGATTATAAAACATTGTATAAAGATAACATAAGGCAATTTTTTTTTAATTTTACAATCCTTTATTAAAATAAAATCTATTTATGACGTCTTAACATAAAAAATACGCAATATACATGTTTGAAGTATCGATTCCGTATCTTAATTATTCAAATTTCAATAGTCTTTTAACAATTCGACCATTAATTTTTTAAGAAGGTTCAGATTTTTTTCTAAAAAAAACACCCTCGGCGGGCCGGATTAAAACCTCTCAAGGGCCTGATCCGGCTCGCGGGCCGTAATTTGCCCACCACTGTTCTACAGGAATCTAATGAATGAAAACTACTAATTATTAATAGTAGATAAAAAATCTTGTATTTCGGTAACTTAAGATTATTCACAAAAATTCAGCAGTTTTCTTAAGCATAGAAAATGCTCTTGGTATGGCAATAATTCGCGTTGTCGTCGTGTTTCATAAACAGAAAGGTCATTTGTATTATGCCAGTAATATTTTATCAAAATACGATTTCCATCTCTGGAATTAATAGTATTTTTTTTTAAGTTTAGGTACATTGAAAACTTGTTAGGTTTTCTGTATTGCAATTTAATTATTTGAATTTATATAAGATATAATTTAATCAATATAAAATATAAATAAAGTTGTGAAAAAGTTTTAAAAAAAGTTAGTAACCTACCTACATCTCCTTTTAAACAAAAACAAAAATAATATCTTCTCCAAAATAATGCGATCTCAAAACTTGAGGAAAATGCTGTTGAAAATTGGTAAATGACTCGTAGGTTATTTTTTTCAATGGTAAGACAGCAGAATTTCCATAGATCAGAGGTTTCCATACTTTTTTTGTAGCGCCTCTTCCTTGTTTTTTCTAGTCAAGGGCCTCCATAGGTAATAATATATTTGTATCGCATGGATTTCAATAAAACCAATTTTTTCAGGTTTCCTTACCGCTCTTATTTTAGACTTCCAGCGCCCACAAGGGGACGTCATCGCTCACTTTAGGCAACGCTGCCATATATCCTCTAAACTGACACGCCCCCCCATCGCATTTACGCTTTCAAATATGCACGCAATACACTTAAAATACTTTCATGATTGGACATAGGTAAATTTACAATGACGCATTTAAACGAACTACTCTGGATTTTTTTTCAACAAAATAAATGTCCTGGACAAATTACACAAATTGAATCTAAGCCTAAAGCAAGCAAATTATATACCTACTTGTGTTATGGGTGTTAGTCAACGATACTAAGTATGTCTACTAAGACATAGAAATACTTAAATACATACTATAAATTACCAAAATTAAATAAACCTCCAGACCCGGAAAAGCTGTCATATGAATGTTTATCACTCAAATGTTTGCTTGTCCCTTTCGGAAATCGAACCCAAGCCTCATGGTTGTGGGTGCAATTAGGTGCCCTTCGACCAACGAGGCTAATTAGATATAAACGAATTAAGTAGTGACCGCCCCATTAATTCAGCTTAGGCGATCACTAAAATTATCTGTTTCAAATACCTACCTATTTGTGCTTTGTCATGTGGTAGAGTAGAGTAGATTTAGGAGCTCAAATGACAGAGCGTTGTTTGTGAAAGACGAAGTGAAATTTCTCGACGATTGAATAAATGGAAAAAGGGACACATTTAAAAATAATAATAATTAAAGAAGTATCTTCACGCCCATATCCCCGAAGAGGTAGGCAGAGGCACAACCAAGGCACTCACGACTAGCCGAAGACACTAAGTCAAACAATGAGATAGGTGGCAAGCCTATCGCCAACCGGGCACATTTCCAATCCCGACCAACATTTTGTAATTAGAAAATTAGAAAAATCCAATTTTCTTTTTGTTGGCCGACCCGGGATTCGAACCCGGGACCTCATGCAGTCAAGTCCAACACCCGGACCGCTAGACCACAGGGGCGATCTGTATTTTGTACATAGTCTAAATACACTCGTATGATTTCACTTTTTAGCTTAGATTTCTAGAGATAGGTATGTGTCAGTAGGAAAACAGATCTGCTCTATCTGGTAGTAGGACAATTTATAAAATTATTAAACAACGAATGTAATAAGTTACTAATTTTCAAATCACAAAAGGTTATTTTCGTGTAATTCATGCATACTATAATTCATACTAATATGCTTTTAGCTTTCAGCTCAAACTCGTAGGGGTTAGATAGTGATCAGAGTGGAATTAACCCTGACCCTCTGTGGTCTAGCGGTTCAGTTGTTGGATTTGACTGCATGAGGTCCCAGGTTTGAATTCCGGGCGAGAAACATAAGAAAATTGAGCTTTTCCAATTTTCTAATACATAAAATGTTGTTAGGGATAAAAATGTGCCCGGTTGGCGATAGACTTACCACCTATCACAGTGTGGGACTTAGTGTCTGCGGCTAGTCGTGGGTGCCCTGGTTGTGCCTATGCCTACCTCTTCGGGGACATGGGCATGAAGATACTTTGATAATTTAATACCTACGAAAAATTAAAACAACTAAGATTGGGAATTTGTTAAGTATATATTACAGTCATCACGAAAATACATAAGTATTTATTACCACCTTATAAAATTAACGTGCAAAAATATTATAATTAGGTTCGTTGTCTTGCTGAAAATAATTGGTGTTTCATTGTTCAAATGGACTTAATGAAGACGTGAATGTTGATAATTACTGATAAAGGGAGGTATATATGTAATTTAATCATAAATTAAGAATAAATAAAATTTATTATTTAATTTTAATATTAAACCCTGCTCTGTGGGACCCATAGCTGGTCATAAAATGGGTAACTAATTACCTCGTAGTAGGTATTTTTTAAAATATTTTTTGTCATTAATATAGGGTTTTTATAATTCGTTAATATTCATTCTTAATACCAAAGATTATTTTTGAGGTTTTGGTTAGCTCGAGTAAGGTTTACGATTAAGAAGTAGGTAATTTGTACCTCTGTGATCTAGCGGTCCAGTTGGGCTTGACTTTATGAGATCCCGGGTTTGATTTCCGGGTCAGGCAACAAAAAGTGTGTGGTCGCGTGCCGATCCGGTGGTAGATTTTAGAATTATATAGACGCGTCACAAGAATCTTTCTACAGAACTATAGATCCATGTGAATAAATAGATTTTGAGTTTGAGTTTTGAAAAAGAAAATATTATGGTTTTTCCAATTTCCAATATGTGTGCCCGGTTTGGCGATAGACTTGCCACCTAGTGTGGTTGTGCACTTGCCTGTTCTTTTGGGGATATGGGCGTGAAGACGCTTTTTATATAATTCGTGTGATGATTTTAGATGTTTGTGTTTCTGAGTTCAATTAAACTTATTCTGGTGTATATTTAAACATTTCTATGGATTAACTGACCCCTATAAAAAATGTCTAGTTATCTTATTGTTCAGTTAAATCAATATGACTATTTTTGTTAAATTTTAATGATAATTTATACACCTACCTACTTTTAAATAATTTTCTACGGATGAGTAGGTATCTAACTTTTAAACTGGTGTATTTATGATTTTAAAAACGAGAATAAATGTTTTTTGCAGCTTTTGTGGTTTTTTTGTCTTCCAATGTTAAAAATGTGAAGTGGAGTCATTATCAATGTGCCAATATGAATGTTACTAGCCGATCCAGCGGACTTCGTATAGCTTGACATTACCAGCTACTAACAGTTCGTATGGACTGATTAAAGCATTGTTGCATCCAAACAAAATGTTTATTGATGTTATTGTCAAGCGATAAAAAGTTCGGCGGGTGGCTAGTATTTTACAGTTTAAACGCAGAACTGAAAAAAAACACCTCGAATTTTATTACCACAATTTGTTTATTCTTTTTTATTTCTTTTGTGTTGATTATTTTTGTAGCTCATGATTCTGAAGTGATTACATACAAATTTAATCACTATCCTTTCTAAAATTTAAATGAGAGCCTTGGACTTGTCTTTGAAAAATCATCCAAATCTTTTAGTCATTTTCCGAGTAGTCAGTAAAACGTTATGTCAAAAACCTCCTTCTTTTTGGAGTCGATTAAAAATGACTAACACTAGTGCTCTTTCTTTCCGTCTTTGTCTAACGTGGTATGCGTTTGACAAAGACGCAAGACGGGAAAAACATATCGCATCCGCAAAAACGAGAACGACCGAAGCGCAAACCGCTGGCGCAAGCTGCCGATCCATCGCTTGTGTGTTCATATGCAACTTTTCAGGTTAAAACTATATTTACATTAAATGGAGGAAGAATATGTTAAAACATAAGGATTTGTTATCGTATAATAGAATATCATCATATGAAGTAAAGTAGACCGCAAACACAAAGTTTACATAAAAAAGTGAATAAAAAAATAACGTGTTTACTTCTTTGAGCAAAAAATATACTAAGTATTACTTTGGATGATGCTGAATTTGGCTGATATGAAGTTCACAAAGATGATATCTTTTTTAATTGGATTTTTTTGTGTTTTTTTTTTTAATTTCTTATGTCTCAATAAGTTTGTGTGTCATAAAGAGTGTGTGTACTTATGTATGCACGTAAAAAGTTATACTTCTTTGGCGAAACAATCCAAAAATACCAAATAATAACACAACGCATACATACATAAATATACATAAACAGCATGCAACAATAATTAAAAATTATAAAATATAATCAAAAATAAAAAGGTTCGCAACTAACTTCAGGGTGTTGCTTTTGACTGTCACATTTATCTGTCGGTGTGCGCGCGCATCGTAAAAATTCACTCATCATTTTTCCCAATCGCACCAAAAGAAGTATAACTTCAAAAATTTAAACAATCTGAAAAAAGTTTTGTTGTTTAATAATAAAACATTTAATATGCTTTCATGACATCCACGATAGCATGTTATTGGTTGAATTTTAACTTTGGGCAGTGTTTAATTAACCATTCGTCTATTGTGTGGCTAAATTCATGTTCTGCCTTAGGTGCGTGTATATATTGGTATAATTACGTATACCGATATCGATAGCAGACCACAAATTCGTTTAGTAACCTGACAAAACCCACTACCTAATTTTCTGCCTAATACCTATCTACTCAGTGTGTGGCCGCGTTCCGATCCGGTGGTAGATTTCAGTATTAAATAAATTCATCACAAGTGCCTCTTGTAAGGTGAATGTAAATAAAAATATTTTCTTATCTATTCTAACTAAGGTAAAACGGAATAAAAAACAAATAAACAGGCTCCTAAGATTTTTGTATCCTGCTGACTTCACTTTTAGTTGATTTACATACAATTTCACTGTATTGGGAGGTCTCCTTTTAAGTATGTACCCAATGTTTGTATTAGGAAAAGTAAAATAAGAGTATATTAGCTTAACTTAACACAACTTCTTCCACAAGGCAAGCTTGCCAAGAAAAGATTTCTGCCATAGTTTCGGCTTAAATACAGTAAGAGGTCATTAGACCTATCAAACTACAGTGTTATAAATGAAGCAGGGGAACATTATCTCCTGAAAACTACTACAGCATCAAAGGGTGTTCTGAAACTTCTGGGCTGAAAAGCATTGGACGTTAGTTATTATCAGGAACTACAAATTAAAAAAAACGATCTAGACTGGATTTTAATCTGTTCTCTTTTAAACACCATTTTACTGACATAATTATCATCGTTAAAAGAAATAAAGAAAGAAAGAATATTTATTTGCGGAATATGAATTGCGGAGTGTAAATGAGATGTTACAAAAATATTTTAGTACATCAACATATTCCACCATATTTTGTTGTTCAAATATTTAAGACTAATATAAAAAAATGTAACCTATTTAATTACATGCACTTTAACTTTTAAGCCAACTATTTATATTTATAACTAGTTTAATTCTTTGTAAATGAATTTTTTTTATTTGCTGATAATGTGTGTTATAAGCTGTTACCAAAGATATTTGTTAATATATTATTTATTATTAAGATTTATAACATATTATATTTTAATATTTGAACAAAACTTTAAAATATAATTAGGTTTAACTCTAACTACCATAAGCTACCACCGTTTCCAAGCCTAGCCAGTTAGGATAAGAAACGGCGAAACAAACTCCGCGGCAACCAAGAATATATTATTTGTTTTGAAATTAGTTTCAGGAAAAATAATTACCTATTGAACTTTTCTGCAAAAGAATCGTATACAGTATAGTAATTTTTATCTAACAACAAGTCTAATAGCTTCTTTCGAAACCTTTTTAAAGGCAGTGATTTAAGTCTATCAGGAATTTTGTAATATACCTATACCTACGAATTGGCATGCAGTACGTATTCTTTTTATAAATATTAAGTTTTTGACTAGGTACATGTAACTTCTCACTATTGCAAAAATGTGAACTTCCTAAAATTTGAGCATTAGTTTTAAATAAATGATGATGTTTTTTTACGAATAAACATACAGCCAAAATATATAAGCAAAGTAAAGGAAACATTTTTAAGAATTTAAAAAGTGGTTAACAAGAATGTAATTGATTAACACTACATATGGCTCGTATACACTTTTTTGGAACTCTAAAGATTCTAATCAAATCCACCGTACTGCCCGAAATAGGGATGTCATTATGTAGAACTGAGTAAACATATCCATGACTGGCCAAAAGAGACGCGTTTAAGCCTGCCACTTCTCTTATTCTTTTCAAAACATACATAAATCTAGCAATTTTATTGCAAAAAGAATCAATATGATATTTCCAATTACAAAATTTATCAATTTTTATTCCTAGAAAGTTAATAGAATCTACATTCACAATATTAATATTATTTAGAAAAATATCTAACTTCGTAATAATGTGATTGAAACTCTACTAATTTTGTCTTAGAAAGGTTTATTTTAAGATTATTTTCATCAAGCCATCTCGAGACTTTGGATAAAGTTTCGATGTTTCCTCTTTTAAGCCAAGTTTACTTTTATATTTGATGAGAAGGGTAGTATCATCAGCAAATAATATTGAATCATGATTAATAACATCAGGCAGATCATTTATATAAATTAAAAAAAGTAATGGACCTAGAACACTATCTTGTAGTACACCGCAGTTATTAAAAAGATAATTTGAAGTATATACATTTCTACGGTTCCCACAAATTTTTGTTATTTGAACACACTGTTTTCTGTCTTAAATAGCTCCTTAACTAATCTAATAGTTTATCTCTAATGCCATATTTTTCTAATTTTGTTATGTGAATCAAAATCGAATAATTAACTCATATCTTAAAATACAGAAAGTGGATACCCCTTACTGTTCAGACATACATTTACTTTCTTTACCAGGTCAAAAATGCATAAATTGTAGATCTACCTTTCCTAAATCCATATTGATTGTCTTTTAATATGTTAAAATTCAGCAAGTAACAATAAAGTTTTTCATACATTATTTTTTCAAAATCTTAAAATAAGTGGAACTAATGTTACAGGTCTATAATTGTTCATGTTACGTTGCAGAGATAATGAGTAATTTACCTATTATGATACTCATTGACGAAAGAAGTAGGTACCCTCAAGCGGAAAGTACCTATATATATGGTATAAAATTATTCAAATTCTTAAGCCTCTTCAAATTCTTCAGACAAATGCCACAATTTTTAGGATATGTAGGTATTACATACACTAGTTGACAGATTGTTGTCATGAAATTATCCAAATAAAAAGTTACCTTTTGAAATTGAAAAAAAAATTAACTTTCCTAATTGAGACATCTGTAATTCGAGGTTGTCCTACAGCACTTGTTTGTAGACTGCTTTAAATAAAATAATAGTACCTATTGACGAAAAACAATTATGATATTGAAGTTTTCATGGACATATTAACACAATTAATAACAAAATTCGCATGTTTTAAAAAATTTTGCATGTTTTAAATAGAAATGTTTCGTCGATTGTCATTTTAGCTTAGACGATCACACCTTAAGTTGAATGAACAAGATG
The DNA here is from genome assembly GCA_002245505.1 of Calephelis nemesis. NCBI lineage: Eukaryota > Metazoa > Arthropoda > Insecta > Lepidoptera > Riodinidae > Calephelis > Calephelis nemesis. The sequence continues at coordinate 158,948 of NJDD01001541.1, read as the reverse complement.
AAAATATCATAGAGGTGATCAAAGTATATCTTGAACAATCAAGTTAGTTCGATAGGAAATTTTATTAAATTTGGGAGAGATGATTCGATAGATACAAACTCGATCAAAGCCAAAACGCATCATTCAAAAGATACAGATCTTGTCTCAACTTCTTTAGACTGAACAGTTTAAACAGTGCTTTTTTGATATTTTTGTAGATTTCTGATTTTCGTCAACCAAGATCACTCAACATACGTGACGCTTATACCTACTTATTTCTTTTTTATCTGTAGGTACCTACCTATTGAAATGTCTACTGGAAGACCAAAAGTTTACAAATTTCCTAATAGTTACATGCATTTGTTAATCTGAAACTACGAATCCTTCCTGCCAAACAGCTCGTAAAAGGTGAGATATTGGCTTACCGTCACTAACACCGTGACATCTGACTAGGCGGTAGAGTTTCTCAGCGACTCACCCGGTTTGGTACCACCGCCTTACCTATTCCTACCGCCATAACGTCATGACGTGTTCCGGTTCGGAGGGTATGGTAGCCGGTAAATTTACTTTTCCTTCAAGTCTACCATCCCAGCTTCAGGTTGGCAACGCACCATTACCACCTTTGGTGTCTCTAGGCGGCGTGAATTTCTTACCATCAGGAAATCCATCTGCTTCTTTTAGACAAGGCAAACGACTTCCAATATCATAAAAAAACAAGTGACTGTCGGTGGTTCACAAACGTTTATATAATATCAAACACGAAGGGAACGATGTGGGTCACGTGGTGTTGGGAACGTGAACATTAAAACTGATATGCCTTTAATAAATTAATTATGTGGAACAGTACGTGTGTTTCAAGTTGCAAGTACCGATAAGTAGTGTGAATATAATCTAGACAAGGTCATTGATGAAAGCTGCAGAAAAGAGTATAAAAATGGTTGAGGTGAACCTAGGTCCAGCTGAGGACAACAAAGATCTGAAGTAATGGTAATGAAGTAGTGAATGAACACTTAAGTTTTTGAGAGTTTGTGTGTTTGTTAGTAGGTATCGACACGATACAATAGGTATTATTTGAGTGATTTAAACAGAGTTTTTGGCATTTAAATTTCAGGGTTCTTATTTTTTGTTTTATTTTAAACTAGCTTCCGCCCGCGACTTCGTCCGTGCGGATGTTGATCTTCGTGTGATAAAACTTTAGATTTAAAAATTTAGATTTTTTTTCTACGTACTGAAAAAATATATCCCGATAAAATGTATCCCGTTTTATACCCAGGATAATAAGGTATAATTATAACAAGTTTCATCGAAGTCAAACCGTTAGTTTTCACGTGATGCCTGAACATACAGACAGACAGACAAAAAAATTTTTAACCACATATTTGGGTTTGGTATCGATCCAGTAACACTTATGTAACAGTAACACAGTGCTATTTATTTTTTCAATATTTTCAATGTACAGAATTGATTCTTCTACAGATTTTATTAGGTATATGTATAGATTGAATAAAGCAAAGATAGATAGATATGTTTTCTGTTAAAGAAAAGCTAAATTTAATCGAGTAAATATAGTCAATCATAACGTTTAAAAAACAAACAGGTAGGTATATTGATAGAAGGTAGTCTCTTTTGAGCAACATTTTTTTTATTTGAAAATTAGAAAACCCATTTTTTTGTTACCCGACCCAGAAATCGAACCCGGGATCTCATTAAGTCAAGTCCTCGTATTATTTGCAATAACACGGTACAAAAGGTAGGTATAAATTGTGTATTAGTATTCGTATTCAAAAAATTAGTGAAACAGATTCATTTCTAATATAAATCACCATATTCTCCACAATCCCATATTTCTGAAAGATCAAACTCAGCAGATCTCTCCAAATACGTACAGCTCCACACCGCCATGGACCATAACTCAAATGACAGTATACGTGAGGAATATAAAGGAGGCCTTATAACCTGACCCCGCCTTAAACTAACATGGCCGGCGATACTGCACACTCCTTCTGCATTTCTATTGGTCAATATTGCAAATCGGCTCCGTGCATCCAGGAATGTACCAATCAGCGACTGTGATATTCATTTGTAAGACAAAGTTTGCAGTATATCTGCTGCGTTCATTATCGATGCGGCAGACAGAGAAAGAAAGTATCTGACGTCAGACAATATAAATTAGGTGTTAATTCCAATTGCTGCAGATAGATGGCAGTGCATACATTATAGTTCCAGATATTTTACACAGATGGCAATACTTCTAGGATTGCTATTTTTAGAATGCATTTAGAAAAGTGTTATTTTCTTGCATGCTATATTACATTATTTTCATTGATAACAAATAGACCTATTTTGCAAATGTAATTAAATCAAATTTACAATATCTGGTCTTATTTAGTTTCATAATTAGGACAATAATGTTCCGGTCTGGCGATTATTTATCAAAGCCAGTAAGTAGGTACGTATAAAGTATAAATTATCTAGATAAGTATATTATGTTCTTGCTAAGAGATAATAATCACTACTATTATCTCTGATAGATGGACAGTAAACTCTAGCGGGTGAAATCTCAATAACGAAAAAACGGAAAATATTTAGTAGATAGGTAGAGTCGATGACTATTCTTTAACGTCAGTAGATCATTTTGCTTACTCGCTTATTTAACATAATAAAATTTAACTTACTAGGTCTGCAGGAGACATAGAGGAAATACATAGGTACATGCTGTATTTTATTAGGTTAGTTTGGTCGAATTATACACTGCCTATGTAGAGCTTTCTTATAAATAACTGGATTTGAAATTCAATGTTTGCACGTGATTGGCTATTACCAGACCTTCGGAAAAAAGAATGACGGTAAATGTCTGTGTTTTCGGGTCAAAAGAGGAAATATACGAGCACTGTTAACATTTATATTTAAAGACTCAAGTCTTCAAAAAACCCTTTAAATTTTCTTACACGGCTACCAGCAGATTCGTGGAAAAATGGTGTTATTGTTTATTTAGTTTGTCGAATTATTACCCCTTCTTAACAAAAATGATAATAGGTACTTACCTTTTTTATAAAACAATATATTTTTAGATGTTAGAACGTGTTTATGTTAGGTTTCCTTGTAAGTTTCGTATTTAATTTAGCGCCATCTATCGATACGTGAGGCAACCTAACTACAGGATAACATCCTTCACTACGATATTGTTTTCTGGAAGGAACAGGAAATGTTTTTGATATTGCTTGCCGTCGGCACTACGATCGAGTCCGGTATCGTTAGTTTTTGTATGTTACAAATTCTATCTATGTGTTACAAGTTAACGACCAAATCACTCGGCCGATAAAAAATAATGGAGATAAAATAAGCCGTAGACAAGAAAATAGGCTGTTTTATTCAGTACCCATGTTCCAAATTCGTGTAGCGCTTACTATCAGTACCTAATTTATTTTTCTTTTGCAGCTAAGCAAGGAAGGAAATACTTACTTTAAGCTACCTACCTACCTAGTTTCATGCGATCTGATTAGTTTCGTGTTGCATTCGTAAAGAAAGAGGTAGGTAGGCAGAGATTCAACCAGGAGACCAACGATTAGTTGAAGGTTATTTCCACCATGTGACAAGTGACAAATTTATACTCAACCGTAAACATCCATTCCCAGGCAATGTTTTTTTTATTTGAAAATTGTATACCTATTCGCTGTTTGATTTGTCCAAACCAGGAATCAAAAACGGGACCTCATATAGTCAAAGTCCATTAGAACCTTAGACCACAGAGGTAGAGGGTGATTTTGAGCTAAATTACATATTAAACATCCATTACTGATTAATGCTGCTGTACCATGTCTTCACCACACTTACATCGAATTTAAACTTCGTAGTTAGGGCTCCTTCGCAAAATAGACCATCTGCATTCCTGCCAGGCACCTGTAACATCTATTATTTTCTAGGCCAAAACTCTTACTATCAGAAGAGCCATGTGCTTGTTCGCTGTATTATGCAACAGATGGTCCTAAACACTTTATCTCTATTTATAGCGGCAGTTAAATTCACTGAAGCAATGCTTACACTTCCTATGAGGTAGGTCCAAATAATTTTAACATTATATTTATTATAATAATACTTTGGATAAATTATAAGAAATAAAAGTAGCAATAATTAGAAATGTTATCTAACAAATATAATTATGTATTGTTATCTACTATTTAGTTAACATAAATAGCCACTTACATAGTTAATAAGATAGATTTATCATATTAATTAGTCACTTTATATTGTTATGACGTCGCCATTACAATTTTTCATTATTTTATATTAGTACTTCAACATGATAAACCTTGTACAAAATGAACAAATAAAACCTCCTTTTTATGTAACAATAAATTTCATATTTCAAAATTTATGATTTTAATTAAGTAAAAATTTTATTAAATGTTAACATAAAATACCTATGAATTCAGTGGATAGGTATTTTGTATTACCTATATAATATTATTATATTACCTAAGGTATATATGCCAAGCAGTTCTTTTATGAGAGATTGGGAAAAGAACAACTTTAATCAGATAAACTAATCGCCCAATAGACAACTACTTGGACAGGTACTACCTATCAAAGTTCCTTGGCACAAATATAACATTTAGTACTTAAAAATATATATATATATTTATTTCACTTTATGACTAAACTATACATATACCGTGTTGGTCTGGGCTCCGTTGCAGAACAGATCATCTGCCTTCCTGCCAGGCAGCTCGTAAAAGGCAAGCATAGGCTTACTGTCACTAGCACCGTGACATCTGAATATGTGGTAGAGTTTCGCAGCGACTCACACGGATTGTCTACTACTACTGCCATAACGTCATCACGTTATCCGGTTTGGAGGGTAAGGTAGCCGGTAAACTTACTTTTGCTCGAGGCCTAACATCCCGGCCTCAGGTTGGCAACGCACCATTACCAACTTTTGTGTCTCTAGGCGGTGTGAATTTCTTACCCTCAGGAAATCCGTCTGATTGTTTACCTATCATTATCATAAAAAAAACATCAAATGAAACTAAAATTACGTGATAGGTATTTAAGAAATAACAGAAATAGGTACTAAAGATACCTACATTCGGAAATATATGTTCGAATTTTCGTAATTAATATTACGATTAATGAATTAATATTATAATAAACGTAGACAAACTTCTTATTATTAATAAATAGGAACATTTAACAAAGTCAATTTAAACCTTGATATAGTTTAGTTATGTTTATTAAAACTGTCTCTAAGTAGTAAATGTTCAGGTTCAAATAGGTACCTACCTATTTAACTATTTAAAATATTATTATCAATCTGAACTTTTTAAAATCAACTTAAAGTCATTTTCTTTTATTTACGAACTAGCTTCCGCCCGCGACTCCGTCCGCGCGGATATCGGTTTTCGCGTGATAAAACTGAAAAATTAAGATTTTTTTTTCTACGTATTTTTCCAGGATAAAAATATCCTATTTTATGCCCAGGATAATAAGGTATAATTTTACCAAGTGTCATCGAAATCGAACCGTTAGTTTTCAAGTGATGCCTGAACATACAGACAGACAGACAAAAATTTTTTAATCACATATTTGGGTTTGGTGTCGATGCAGTAACACCCCTTGCTATTTACTTTTTTAATATTTTCAATGTACAGAATTAACCCTACTACAGATTTAATACCTAGATGTATAGATTGTTAGGGAAAAATTTTGCACAACCTACTTTTAGTTTCCACTGTGAATCTAAACCATTATCGAATTCCCTTGAATACACCCAAAAAATTATATCAAAATCCGTCTTGTCGTCTACAAGAACACACATGAACACAAGAATTATATATATAAAGATAAGTTAACTGAACAGTATTAATAATAATTGCGATACAAAATAGGAGGTATTAGTGCTTGAAGTATTCGTGAGATGTGACAATCGTGTTTTGCTTCGAAATTCCGGTTTCGATTTGTATTCTACAGATAGGCACGTACCAAAAGCACAATAATCGTAAAGTCGACAATTTAAACTCAAGTTTTATTGAAATTTTATTATTTCCCTAGGGAAAGTTAATACTTAAACAGGTAGGTGGTAATAATCCCAATTTTTATACATTTTGAATTGTGTATGTATGACATAATCTTTAATTCATAGAACGTGATATCTGTTATATTCTCGTATAGATAAGCGCGAATCTGGATACCATTTTTTGTAGGATTTAATTTGTATCTACTAACTATTAGTTGTATTACTATTTCATCTGCGCAGAATAGTTACGACTTTCATACAAACTTTTATTTCATAGTCCTTTGGTTTAAGCTATATGTGTAAATAATTTCATCAAAATCGGTTTAGCCATAAAGAAGCAACAGATAATCGGAACGTCTTTCGCATTTATAATACTAGATTACACTTGTCGCTTCACTTGTACACCAAACTACTTACATTGTATTCTGATGTAACTATATTCTTATAACGTTACATCCTTTCAGTAGTTTTCGTAAAAGAGTGGCGAACATCCATCAATTCTCAGATTTTTTTCATTTATAATATAAATAGTGTTAGTACGAAATTCACACTTTAGTGATGGGCAAAGTGAGACTAAAAACACGGTCACGAATTTGCTCAAATAATTAAAAAAATAATAATAATTTCGAACAGTCAACGAATAATAGTGATGTCATTGACGATAAATGAAGATCACGTGTATTTATTAACAGGAACAAAATCATATTGTGTTGTTGACTCTCTATATATCTGTCATGTTTTTAAGCATCTCTTGTTAGATATTGCTATCATCGCTAGTCGCTAAATTCAATCCGATAAATAAGAATCTTTTTTTTAAATTAAGTCTAAATCATAGTGATTAGGTACTCACTAATATTAAGTAACATACGTCGACCAATTTTATACATCACTAGCAATTTAAAATCTCTAAAATTTTGAATTGTACGGCTTAAATATTGATATCTTGTATAAAATTACACTGGTATTTCAAACAAAATCGGTAATAAAAAAGTTATTAGGCGCGACAAAATGAGAACATTTTAATAATCAGCACAAATTATTTTACGATTAATGTTTTACTTTAAACGTGCGTTTTTTACTATCCATAAAATTTTATTTGTTACTAGCCTTTGCTTTTGTAGCTTATTAGAATAATGTTACTTTTTATTACATTTTGTGGTGGAATTTTATACAGGTAAATGAAGAACAAAAAAAAACACGAAAGCCTTTTTCATCGTGAACTTGACCAATACGTAAAAAGATCATTTATAGTCTTTTAACTATCCTCAAGAGGTAGACAGATGTACAACCAGAGTACCCATAATTTGTCGAAGTTTAGTCCGAAAATGTGATACCTAGTTGCTTACCTGCCAATTGCAGTTAACTTTGTTTTTATTAAAAAAATCAAAAAACACATTTTGATTGGCCCGATCTGGGAAGGTTACCCGAGACCCCTGTAGTCAACGCCTACGCCGGTTCTTACGTATATTTTCAAATACCCTCTGTGGGCAGATAGAGGCAGTCTGTTATATTTCAGAATTTTAATTATTGCGAAATATAACTGTAAAGTTTAAGATGTAAATTATGTAATAAAAGCATTATCTGCATCACCACAAATATACTACAAAACATTACTATAGTTACAAACTACAATTTTTAAAGATTGTTTGAACTTATTTCAAAACCGGTATTCGAATTCCTATCTCGATTTTTGTATTAGGTACCTACTGGTTTTTTGTACATTTGTAAAATGTTAGCAAACATGTATTAACCTACCTACAACTCTCTTGATATTAAAATAACCTTCCTATAAATACCATAGATGTTATAAGTGATGATATTTTTAAAATGTGATTGTTTTTTATATCGACACCAGATCATGAATACATTAACAACACTAGTAATAAGCACAGTAAGTTAACAAATTCGGCACCCCTTTTACAATACTTAAAATCGTTAAGCAATAAAATCATAAAACTATTCAATGCTAGTATGATTTCCTTTCTCTCCTCACTTGTGCATTCTAGTGGTCCGGTATTTCGACTTGACTCCATGAAGTAGCGGGTTTGATTTTCGGCACGGGTAAAACCTTTACATGCATTTATTTATCAATCCTTTGTAAAAATACAATAAGTATCTATCTAAAAACATTATTAACGAAGATATTTTTTTTAGCAACTAGTGATTTATATTTTTACTCATTTGTAAAAAATAGTAATTTAACTGAATTTTTTTATCTCTTATAAATCATAAAATTACCAAAATTATTTACCCTCGCATTATTATACGAATTGAATCTAACCCCAAGTAAGCAAATTATGTGCTTATATTATGGGTAATAGTCAAAAATTCTAATACATAGAAATACTTATATAAATACCAAAATAAATTTAACAAGCATCCAGAACCGAAAATGCAGCCACCTAAATTTTCGTCAAACAAATGCCTGTCTCCGAATCTGATATTAATACACACTTAAATAATTTAATAAACACACCTACAACCAGACTTACAGAAATCTAGATCCTCTAAAATCGAAATCGAACCCAACCTCTCAGTTGGTCGGTAATATCAAGCGTGTTCGTTAATCACTCAACCAACGCTGTCAATCATCTTCATATATTTAAATTTAGAATGGTGATCAACAATTCCTATTAGGTCATATTTTTATATCTAACTGGTCTAGGATTCTTTGAAAAATGTACTCCAACAGTTTGCCCACTGACAAGCTACTACGAGATAAGCGTCCGTTTAACTATTACTAACTCCGTAACCTTACATACTATGTTACATTAACTACTTCTTAGAATCAATAAGCTTCAGATAATTTAATTGACTACAACTTCTTGTTTGAATTTTGAAATCATGGTAATAATTACATTGAAATGCACTTTTATTTAAAAACTTACCGATTTAATTGACCAAGAAAAAATACATTAACTTCTTACAATGTGAAAGATTTTTACCCCCATTCTGTTATCTTTTTTTTCTATCTATATCTACCTATATATAAATATGTTTAACAATTATTCCCCCGTTTTGCATGATCATCACGTCACGCCTGACCGGATGGTCCAATTTTTATAATTCTTTATTTTTGTTATAGTAGTTATCGATTGGAGAAGGTTCAAATGAATAGAAAAAAATGCAGGGAAAAGTAGGTGAAACATTATTTTTTTCCTTAAAAACTATTCCTTGCTATTAATGTCAAGCGATACGAAGTCGGCTAGTTATTTATAAAAGATGGTATTAATTATTTAACCACACATACATTGTGGTTTTTTTATGTGTACCTAAAATTGAATTCTACTAATTGTCGATGAACGACATAGATTCTATTTAATTATAAATGTTATGTAGGTGCTAATGGTATTATGGAGCTGCGCTTTACCGGAAGAGGATCCGCCGCCTTGCTTATTTCCAAAGTCATGACCATACTGTCATGTTCCGGTCTGGAGGGAAAGGTAGCCGCTACTTGCACAATAGGCCCAACATCCCAGCTACAGGATAAGGCATCTATAGTGTCAGGCCATGGTTGTCTCTTACATGGAGAGCCGTGTGTTTCTGCAATGTCTTATCACAAAAGTATATTAATAATTAATTGTGAAATACACGTGAATAATGATGAAAGTAAAACTGCGTGAAACAGAAACATGTATCTGTCGGTAATATTGTACACGCCGGCCGGATCTCTGAAGTGCAGTTAGGGAATACCGCACCGACTGATACGCTATAAAGAAAATGCAAAGGTATACACGGTACAACAGCATAAAATATATCTGAAGATAAACGAATATTCAATACGTTTTTTAATAATATTTTAACAGATTATTTTAAAAGAAGCCGTCGTCGCATTTGTTATTAATTCTTTTTACAATTACAATCACAATAGTTGTTTATGGGACGAAAAGGCCAGCAATCAGACGAATTCATTACTAAAAATACTCAATTATTTCGGGGCCTCCTAAAACAGGCATATTTGCGCTTAAAATAACTGTGCATTTTTAAGTAAATGAAATATTTTTTTACTTCTTTTATTTTTGACTAGTTGCCTTTAGAGCAGTGTTACCAGAATATTTTTTCTCGAATCTCCTCGCCAGAGCGCTCGTGTAGCCCCGAGATAGCCCTTATCATGGCGCACAGGTACCTAGTTAAGGCGGAAAAGTTTAAATAAATAAAAAAAAAACATAAAATTATATAGGTATATACCTATACATATATATATAGGTATATACCTATATATATAATATGTACAATATATATAGTACAAATCGGCTACCTGTAGCCTGCGGATAAAATAATATGGCCGCTCGGTAAGGGAGATAGCCCTATTGGCGCTAAATAGCCCCATCTGGCAACACTGCTTTAGAGACCTAAGCTAGTAATAGTGCGTTCTCAATTAATATATGGCTATAATGTTTTGATATGTTAGTCATTTATGAGTAAAAGTTGCTGGCTACTTCACCCATCAGACTGGAATAAGGCAATTAAAATCACTTTAACTTCATAACAATTAACCGTTTCAATCTTGGAGATTGCAACTCAGCAAGATACAAGAATCTTACATTTCAATTTACTTATCTGGTAAATATTAAATTAACAAATTTAAACATTTAAAATAAATGTTCAAATAAATAAACATGATTTTATTATTATTTGTATATTTCAAATTTCAGTATTTGTTCCAATAAACATGAGATATCTTAGATATTAAGATATTTTTGTGAATATCTGGCTTGTTTTAATTAGATTTTATTTTAGGAGTATTTAATGAATAAGTATAACAAACTAAAATGCTTTTGGGAGTAGATAATTGGACCCAGATATCTAATACTAATTCATATATTTTGAGAATTCTAATTAATATTAACTGAGCAAAACATGTTTTATAGAATATTTCTGTATAACATATTTTAGTTTATAATCTAAAACAAATAAAATCTCAACTAAAATAAAAAGAAATGTAATATCAAATACATGTTACACATAATTTTATACTATAAAAAACTTCAATATAATCGTTCTAAATTCGAATTCTGAGATTATTTCCTTCTATTAAATAAATGCTGAAAATACCAAATTACCTACTTAGTAAATGTGTTATAATAATACCAATATATAGAAGATAATATTTTCTAGGCCGAGAGATAGGTGTGTACCTAATAATTACATTCATAAAAAAATATACTTATATACATACATACATAATATACAAACATTATACTTAATTAATCCTTACATAAAACACAATTTGCCAAAATCATTCAATCTCCTATAAAATATTGAGTTTGTATATCTAGTAAATAAATTATTTTCGAGTATGTTTATTATTACCTACTATTTGAGGTACATTTTCACAACCACCTGATAAATATATCTTCCTTGCTTCTTCAGTGTAAAAACTTTTAATTTTTGAAGATTTTTGATATTACTTGTTACATTTCTTTAATTTTTAATTTTTTTGTTTTTATCTTCAGATGCATCTAGGGTTTACAAATCCATTTTCTCCGTTTAGTCCAATAAAATATGTAGGTATACGTGTTACCCGGGCCTTCCCTCGCCTTTTCTATAACAAGAAAGAAATTTTCTAAGCAACTTTTTCTCGTATCAATAAGAATATGTATGAGTGTCAGGTACCATTTTTAAATAAAACAACATTTTGTTCTTACAGTTTAATATATGAACTTGTTTTTGTGATCTCATTTCAAAAGCGTCTCTGTTCAGATAAATGATTAAAAATAAAAAAAAAGTATCTTCACGCCCATGTTCTAGAAGAGGTAGATAGAGGCACAACCAGGGCATCCACGACTAGCCGAAGACACTAATTCCCACAATGTGATAGGTGGCAAACCTATCGCCAATAAATCTTTAAAATATTGTCTTCTTTTACATTGATATTAGGTATATAATTTGTAATGTAGTAGTTTTACCATTAGCAAAACTAATATTCAAATTATGTTACACAAGTCATCTATTAAATATACTTCAAAATTTAATGTCTCGTTTTAATACTGTGTAACATATTATTTGTCCGATAAATAAATAAATAAATATCTCTGTACAAATCACACAAATTGAGTCTAACCCCAAAGTAAGCAAATTATATGCTTGTGTTATGAGTGTTAGTCAACGATACTAATACACAGAAATACTTAAATATATACCAAAATAAATGTAATAAACACCCAAACCCGCAAATGCAGACATCTAAATGTTCATCACACAAAGGCCTGCCCCCGTCGGGAATCGAACCTGAGCCTCGCGGTTGGTCAATGTAGTTAGGCGTGTACGCTAGCTACTCGACCAACAAAAGACAGAAAAAAGCAAACTGTATGTTGCAAGCACCTGTGTCCTTGTTTGTTTAGGCAATATTTGAAATGATTGGACCGATTCTAAGCAAATTGCTGTGAGGAGACACTTGGGGTCTGTGAATCTCGACGGTAGCTGGGGAGAGTAGTTTTTACACTCCATATGTTCTTTAAGTAGTATTCTTTACGCTTTCAACCTTTAGTCCTTTAAACGAAACGGCGTGCAAGAACTAGTTAGATATAATATTGCTAGAATATTTTAATAAATTGCGGATTTGGGAGCATCTATGTAACGATTTACGAATACCTTAAAAGTAGACTTACGAATAGCTTGAAGGAGACTTTGTAAAAGCTGGTTGTAAACGCGCCGTATTATAACTTTAGCTAATAATCTGATAATTTTTGCAAGAGTAATCTGGTTAGTATGATCAAATAATTATTTTGTAATATTAATCGAAAGTCGGAAATAAGGTTTGTTTCTTGCGATAATTATTTAATTTGGATTTAATGTACAGTTTAGTTGGAACAAAGTCAATTGCACCCAGTGTTTACAACCATCTAGAATCCCTATTAAGAATCCATGTTATGTACAGAATATATATAGACATCACAGAGTTAAAACAATTTAAAACATAAGTATATCTTGTTTAAAAACCACTAAACATAATTTATTTACTTGACATTTTTGGAAATTCTGACGTTGTTGGCAGTTAGAGGTCATCAACATTTATATTCTTAGATCCATAAAAACAACTTTTGTCAAACAATAAATTTATATTAAGTTATTTAAACATTTAATTTATGTGCTGTCAA
>NJDD01001541.1:117226-130226 GCA_002245505.1 Calephelis nemesis | reverse complement strand
GCAAATTTAAGTTTGTTTGCCACACCTTCACAAGGAAACTACTTAACCAATCGTCATGAAACTTTGTACACATATTCTTGCACGTTTTATTAGTACCTAAAGTATTTTTAAGGAACGTACTTATTAAACTTTTAATGCGTTAAAATTGGACACAAAAATTGGACAATGTAAAGACATTCTATCCAAAGGCATTTAAATAAATAAATAAATGAATATCCCTTGACAAGTTACACAAATTGAATGTAATCCTTTGGGGTTGGGTTAGGTAAGTAACAAAGATATAAAATCACTTAAGTTAGCATTTTTGTTTTTACAAACCTTTGTAGTTTTTAAATGCTACTTCAACTCAATATTGTATAATGTGTTTAGTCAGTAAAAAAATAAAAAAATATGCTTATGTTATGGGTGATAAGTCAACGATACTAATACATATAAATACTTGAATAGATACCAGAATATTTTTAATATACACCCAGACCTTACGGGTCTGCACGGGACGCAGACATCTAAATGTTCATCACATAGATGCCTGCCCCCGTCGGGAATCGAACCAGAGCCTCGCGGTAGATCGGTGTAGTTAGGCGTGTGCGCCAGCTACTCGACCATCGAGGCGGTCAAAAATCATCGCCGGCAGCGGCGGCAGTCACTTTAAAAGGTTTACAATATTGGGCTAGAAAATACTACCTATATATTTAAGTCACGTTCAAATTAGGAACAATTTTGTGAAAATATTATCTGAAACACAAAAGCTTTCATTTTAAAACTTACTTATTGTGTTGTCATAAAATATGTAGAACCTATTTTGTTGAAATATTCATTGGAATAGTCAATACAAGCAAAAGACACAAATGATCTGTGATTTAATTCTTAAATTCAAATTTTTACCACATAAGAACGCGGCATTTACCGAAACGGTCTGGCAAAGAAACTTAGAAGGCTGTTTTTGAGAAGTTTTGGGAATAGACACATTATATTTATTTTACCTACCGCTGTTAAATAGTATACCTCCGTTGTTAAATATAATTCATTTATACGAGATAAATATGTAGGTATATAACTAGCAATAATTTGTATTGTCTAGATGTAGTGTGAAATTCTCAAAGGCCGAACCGTTTATGAGATACGAGAATGGTTACAGAAAAAAGTCTTCTTTCTGTATCCATTGTTGCTGTTTTTAGCAAATTAAAATTAATTTGTATTAACAAATTGAATTATTTTAGCTTAAACATAAAATCGTACAGTGTAGTCGGTTTGTTTATTATATTTATCTTTGATTTATTTAATATATTGCATTATATACTTATATTATGTTTTTGTCAAAATGTAACAATTTAAAAGTTAAATGTAATGGTACACGTCTCATATTATGTGCTAATGTTCAAGGGACGTATTGTGTGGCATAAACCTAATTAACGTTGTTTTAAGTAATAAACAAAGATATTTATAAGTAACTAATTTAAGTACTATAACTACCCACAATTAAACTTTTATAATTAATCGACACGCCTGCTCGGCAAGTTTTAGAGACCAATATTTTGGAAGATATATCATCAGTGTAATGCCTAAAGTCACAGAATAAATGACTTTTGATTTTTTTTATGTTATAGGAAGGCAAACAAGCAGACGGATTTCCTGTTGGTAAGAAATTCACGCCGCCTAGAGACACCAAAGGTAGTAATGGTGCGTTGCCAACCTGAGGTCGGGATGTTAGGCCCGAGCAAAAGTAAGTTTACCGGCTATCTTACCCTTCGAACCGGAACACGTCATTACATTATGGCGGCAGGAACAGGTAAGGCGGTGGTATAAATCCGGGCGAGTCGCTGCCAAACTCTACCACCTAGTCGGATGTCACGGTGTTTGTGATGGTAAGCCTTTGCTCGCCTTTTACGAGCTGCCTGGCATGGAAGGCAGATGGTCTATTCTACAAAGGAGCCCGGACCAACACGGGGAATTGATTTTAACCTTTTTAGATCTAGGTATGTATATACACGATTGTCTTTCAGTATTTTGCCTAACCGTAAAAATAATGTGTTTTAGTATACAGTTATGAAGTATAATTATTGTGTAAAAAAAAATTTTGGCACAGAAAATTGCAAAAAACCGTTTCCTTATTCAATGTTACGTCGGATAAATTCACAGATATTGAGTATTTTCTTAGATTTCGCTGTTATTTCATTATTTTACCTAAATTTGATGATACAATCAAACACACTCAAAAATACGCTTGTTCAAATAAAAAAAATCGGTATACAAACGACGGATAAGTCATTTAACATAAGCATCGAACATTGAACATCCTCATTTTCAAAGTAATTTTTTTTATCTCTAGACTAATTACGTAAATATATGTAATCCCAAAGTAAGCAAATCGTATACTTGCAATGTGGTTAATACGATACTAATATAAAAATGCTAAAGTTACTGTTACTGATACCTGTTATTCTATAACAGTTATTTAATTAAAAATTAGAATTTTATGACGTATTATATTAATGTAAATCTTTACATTGTTTTAACTAGACGAATATTCCTACCCGCCGCCATAGATAACCTTATCTCTATAATGTTCCGGTCTGCAGGGTAAGGAAGTCACTGTTATAATTATACAATTACGTAGCTTGTGTAGTCTGTACATAAAGCTTGTAGCTCTCATTTACGCCACACAGTTTTAGTAGAAGCAAATATATATTTTTTTTTAATTTAAGGTGATCAGGCAGCAAACTTTAAACTTTACTAGGTGGCAGAATTTTAAAGCGACTGGCTCGGATTGATACCACCGCCTTACCTATTTCTGAAGCTATAACGTCAGTACTTGCCCTTGACGTGTTCCGTCGCCCAAAAACGCCCAAATATTAATACTCGTACAAATATTAGGACAAAAATTAGCCTATATAAATGTCATAAGATATTTTTAAAGAAAAGTGTAGGCATATTATGTAAATACGTAAAAGTAAACTATTAAACACATACCTATTAGGTATTTAAAATACTTCAATAATTGGAACTGTTTTTCTGATGCAGTGTATCCAATAAAGTTAGTTATTTTAAAACCAGGATTGAAGAAACTTAGTTTTTTTAGTAAATCCCCACTTTTGTCCCAAGCATCGTCAGTAAATTTTGCCACTAAACCTTTTGTTCATCACATATTTATTGCCCCAGTCAGGAATCAAACAAATTATTAGTGACGTTACGCACTTCTAAATGACCAACAAACGATCTTTTCATCTACTTTGTTTTATTAAATCTCCTCCTATTTCATTTAATTTTGTGAAATGTATTATATTGTGCTACCAATAAATTTAACATCCCATCAAAACTAATATTACCTATACATAATTTTACCGCTTTGTAATCGTCTATTTTCAGTTCCCGCCGCCTGGAATTTCAAATAATCCGTTACATAGCCCAAACTTTCAATTTTATACGCTTATTAACGCTTTCTTTAAAATGAGTAAAATATTGACATGTTTTGTTATTCTTTTAACATCTTATGATTCAGTGCGGGGCTAGCCACCACGCAAATGGATCTTGAAGAACAACCATATATTTGGACAGCCAACATCTTCAAACAGGTCGTAAATACGTACTTTGCTGGGCAATTTTTCTCCTTCCAGCACCATTTTAAAGTTTGATTTTGAATGGCAAAGTTCGAGAAAATATAATATTTTCATTAGTTACGCTAGACCTTAATTTTAATTTGAAATGAGCTTTTTATAGGACTCTGTAGAGAAACAATTTTTCATAAGTGATGAGGCGGCACCGATTTTGTGTATTGGATAAATATTTTTAAGAAAATCTAAAGTAGGAAAAATGGAGAGTCGTAAATATGAATTGGACCGAGTTATGCCAAGGTATACCAACCCACAAATGAGTTATCGTCACCAAACTGATCAGAATGTGCTATATTACTACTCAGCAAATACAACCTATCCTACATTTGCATTTGACATAAACAAAATAACTATGAACCAAGCCACATGTAAGTACTAAGTCTAAAACAATTCTGCTATAATGATCTTAAAACTTGTGCTGAACCCTTGATAAGTTAAATAAATACCAAATGGCCTTGAGTCGATGACTTTATTAAAATATTTTAAGACATATACTGATAATAATAATAAGTTAATAAAGATCGAACCACGTGTAATTACAAATCTAACTTTAGACGCCGTTTTTTGAAATCAAGTTTATGCAGTTGGTACATTTTGGCATAACTCGGTCCAATTCAAAGGCACGTCAGACGTAACTAATCGTTCGATTATGTGTTGGTAATGAATTAGTGGGATCAGAATTAAATTTGAAACTGGCACTTAACGACTGTACCCCACTATAAATATACCGACTTGGAATTTTGTTGACAATCCATATAAATAAATAACATTAAACTGTCTTTTTGTAACGTCACGCCTTTTAAGAAAATCTAACTCTAACTAAATATATAACAGTGTATAATCACTACATAATATAAAAAGTCACTTTCCGCTGTGTGACCCTATATTGTATGCTTAGATCGTCTACTACGCAAGGGATTTTGATGCGATTTTTTATAGACAGAGTTGTTCAAGAAGAAGTTTTATATGTACAATCAGTACATAGTATTAAACAAAGTTATATAATATAGTTATAAAGTGATTGAAGGGGAAGGTTTATAATATGTAATGTGTATTTTATACCCGTGCGAAGCCGGGGCGGCCATAGACATACAACATAGAAATTTGTCTATCTGTACGTAGCTGGGACGGACTGCTAGTGTACTTATAAAAACAATTTTTTGTCAGTTAGTTTAATTTTATAACGAAACGCAGTCTCATTATGGTTCAACTTCTTTTAACCAAGTTTGTGGTATTATTTACGGTGTTTGACCTGTCTTTACTAAGTCTTGTGTTCGATTCTATAGGCTGGGCAACAAAAATTACATGAATTTTTCATTTTTTTATACAAACAATGTCACCCGGGATTGGCTATGTGCTCAATTGGCAATAAGCTATCCGCCTATGACATTGTGTGACTTAGTGTTATCGGTTAGTCGTGGGTGCCCTGGTTGTATCTCTGCCTATGACTTCAGGGTTGCGGGAGTGAAGATACTTAGTATTAATAAACAAACAAATAGTCTTCCAACTGCGTATTTGCACATATTTTTATTGTTATTTTTACAATTCCGATTTGGTGATATTTAAAAAAAAAATCCGACGCACACAAATACCTACCACTTGTTTGGTCCATATGAATAACGTTGTTTCTGGTTCTGATTTCGATTCTGATTCTGATTATACTATATTAGTAACAAATAATCTTATATTAAAATATGGTAGAATATGTTGATATACTTAAATATTTTTGTAACATTTCATTTACACACTTATTTCCGCAAATAAATAATTTTCTTTCTTTCTTTCTTTCTTATATCGTATTTGCTGATAGGTACTTACTATGATTTCCTACTTGCCACTGATTAAAATACAAGCAAAACCGCAAAAGTTGCTAGTGCCATAAATATTTCATTCGAAATAGGATTTAAGAATATGAAATTTATACAAAACGTGAGCGAGAAGTTTAATATGAAGGTTAAGTAAGCTGATTTCTAATTGAATCAGAGTTGGTATGTAACTTCTCTTCAGCATGAGGCGCAGGTGTCGGTAATGATTTAATTTTGGCTGAATGGTGCACTCTCGGCGTTCTATAGGCTCTTATTAGCTTCTGAATACCTAAATAAATCGAGAGATTGCCATATTAAAGAAATATTATTAAAATGTAAATACGCGGGCTATTGCTAAAGATGCAGAGTATATTTGTTTTTAAAAGGTATTTGCACGTGAGGTATTTGTTTTTTTATTTTTAATACGCTACGTTATCTCTTAAAAATAGGCATTATCTATTTAAGTTAGTAAAACTTCTGCTAGGATAGGTATAGTTTATTAACCGAGTTTAAAAAGACGAGGAGGTTCTTAATTCGGCCGGTATATTTTTTTATGTATAGTTTTCAATTGGTCCTATAAAAGTATGATTCAGGTTCGCCCACTAGTTTTTATTTTATAAGCATTTTTTTATCTATTTTCACCTATTACGATGTTTATTTTTATTATAATTATTAATCATATCGGCATTAACCTAAAAGTATTAAATAAAAATAACTACGTTAAAAAACCGACTTCAAAACTAAAAAAAGTTTTTTTAAATGTTAATCATATCATTATTTAAATGTTCCATTTACCAATAGGTTTGAAGTCGGTACCAAGCCAAATAATTACTTACATTTATTATTATTAGTTCACGGCTTGGCACTGATTTCAAACCTATTAGTAAATAGCACATACGAATAACAGTATATCGTTAATATTGAATCTTAATAATTTTTTACTTTTTAGTTTTGAAGTCGGTTGTTTAACGTAGTTATTTTTATTAAAGAAAGATAGGTTTGAATGGCTGCTAAGTGGTTATCGCTAAGCCTAGATAAGAAGCGAATCGGGAGTTTATCTTTAAAAACGTTTTGTATGATAATACGCACATTTTATTCTAAAGTAAAATACATTCATGCGACATTTACTATGGAAATTGAGCTCTGGAATGGAATACCTATTAATATGCGTACGCAGAATAATCCTATATGTCGTTAACTTATTCAAATTTAAAGTATCTTCACGCCCATATCCCCGAAGAAGTAGGCAGAGGCACAACCAGGGCACCCACTACTAGCCGAAGACACTAAGTCCCATAATGTGATAGGTGACAAGCCTATCGCTAACCGGGCACATATCCAATCCCGAGCAATAAGACATGTTCAAGTGAGTCTTTTTCTCAGCGGAAGAGCTGAAATACTTCAAATACATAAAAGAAACCGCAGGCAAAAGCTATGATTTCATAATCATACTTCATTTCATTTTGTTAGTACTTTACTACCATTTTATAATTATGTAATTATTTTTTCATTCAATATGGCAATTTTAATCAAAGCCCAAAAGAAACGTAAGTACCAATAATTAATTAATTTTATTTCATAAATAATAGGCTTGTCGATAAAATATTCCCATTTTCCTTTAAAATCGAAGATGCCGACATTGAGAGAAAGACCTCCTGCGGGTTAAAAACACCTCTAGTAAATTATCTTTCAATTTGTATGGTAATGGCGTTGGGCTCTTTACACACATATTTTGCTAGAATTTACACAACTGGAATTGTCAACTGAAGGTAATTGGAATAACATAAAAAAGCTCTAAAGTTCGATCGTAAAAGAGCTGTATGTTCGCGCACAATTTTTTCTCCATTTGATATCAGTCGCTTCTATAGTTTAAACTTGTTTAACTTATATTAATTTAAGTGTAAAGTTATCTAGATATTATAAAATCTATGGCAAAATGGTCCACGGTCAATATTAATAACTTATCTACACTAATATTATAAAGAGGAAATGTTTGATTTTTTTTGTTTATTTGAAATGAATAGGCTCCTAAACTACTGGCCCGATTTCAAAAATTCTTCCACCCTTAAATGCTACATTGTCCCTGAATGATAAAGGATTAATTCATCAAAATCGGTGCAGTAAAATCCAAGTTACGCAGGCGAAGCTGCATGAAACTGCTAGTCTCCAGATAAAGATAAGGCCTTCTAATGTTTTATTGCTAAGATAGTTTTGTTAAATATTGAAAAATAGCAGAGGTTACCTGGCAACTGATCTGGAATAGCATTATCTCTTAACTTAGATAAGTTAATAATACTGGCCGTTAAACAATAAAAAATATATCTCTGAACATAACACGAATTGCTCAAACCTCAAAGTAAACAAATTATATAATTGTATTTGCGTTTAACGATACTAATATTCAAATTGATTTATTAAAGCCCCAGAATACAGATGTCTTACTTATTTGCACGCTAAGTTCCTAACCAGGTAGGCAGGGAGTATCGAGTACCAAATGTATCCGTCCTCCAAGACCTACCTAGCTTCCTTCTTATTCAACCCTTTTCATACAAACAAGGTTTTTCAGACTCTTGACACCACACTGTGAAAAAATCAATTCAATCGTCATCAAAAAAATCAATTTAATTTCGTGGAATACCAATCTAGGTCTCCCCGGGGTATCTATATCATCACGCAAATGCCTGTTCCTGTCGGGAATTAAACCTGAGCCTCGCGTTTCCGTTAAACTAAGTTGTTGAGTCGTTCAAAAACTTGTTCAATTTGGCTCTAATTTTTGACGTCATTCGTTAGTAATAACATCTGTATTTAGTTGGAAGCTTTAATTAAGCAAGAGGCTCATCATACTGGTCATAGATTGTCAACGCACCGATAACATTTTTTATGCAACGTGTATTTGTCTTATTTGGTGCGTTCCTGGTCTTTCACTTGTCCCATCTATTGCATAGGTACAAAGTAAGATAAAATAAAAACTTATAGTTCTCTATAAAGTCGGTGAAAAATAACAAACTTCGGTTACGCAATACCTAAGTTTGGTTCATAGATACGGATTAAATCTGTAATAAGATTACCAAGTAAAAGTTTCTATCGAAAAATACCATTATCCAAATGATAAAAGTTTTGAAATTTCATTATAAAGTTCCCTCATCTTTTAACTTCATCTACGTTTAACTTCTTGGCATGACGAGGTTCTTCAAATTGTTGGGTAAAAAAGTTCATTTTTTGGAAACAACTTGTATTATATTTCCAAAAAAGTTCGAATTTTACATAAAATTATAAGCTATTATAACTTTATGCTTTACTATTATACGAAATTATTAACTCACGTTAGCTTATGTAATAAAATATTTTTCATCATTAAGCGATAACAATTCTATAGAAGCAAAAAATCAGTTCGTTTCCTATATTTGTAACTAGGTATGTAAAAGGAGAAAGGAATTTTTTTATCAAACTAACATACAAACACATATTATATTAACGTATGGTTAATATAATATGTGTTTGTATTTCTATCTTCTATTCTAACAAACATACAACAAATCTTGCAAATGATAAACAAAAGTTTATCAAAACATGTAATATTATGTAATGGTCTAAGATCCAAACCTATGTCGACCTTCACCTAGCTGATAATAGGATAAAACATATTTCATAATAAATTTGATGTATTAGAATACATATTTTCAATCAGTTGCCTTAAAAATCTTGAAAATATTATTTAAAAAATATATGAAATGAAGCAATCTTAAAGTTTTATTTTGTCTTAAAGTTCAGAATGCACAGAAGTGCAGGGTTAACTGTTATTTACCTAGGTTGCTAGGTATGAACAGGTTTGTCGATGCCAGTTAGATTCATGGGACGAGACAGTGAAAAAAATAGCTGTTTTTTTGAAAATATATTAATGTAGGGTTATCGGCAAAAAAATAGTGAAAGGAATTTTTTTTAAATAAATAAAATTTTCTGTCAAAGACTTTTTAGGCAACTCATTTTCAATCTGGTTTTCAACATACTAAATATCTGCTATTTTTGATAAGCTATATTTATAATAACAGTAAGTAAGTATTTATAATAACAGTATCATATAAAATATGTTTCACTCTATTAATAGCTCGGTGTAGGCCGATAAAGGTTGAGATCTTCAACTATAAGATATACATTACAAATATCTCTCCGAATTAAAAACAAAAGATTATCAACATTGTGTAGGGTGAACTGTTAATATATTTATGTCATGGCTGTTTTTGAGTTTAAAATGAAATAGCATTTATAAAAAGAGAGATAAAGTTTATTTCAGCTAATCAGATATGATAGAGTTTGGTCGTATTGTTATGTAGGTGGTGAGTATCGATTAGTAGCGGCTCAGAGTCGATTTCACCAATTCTATTTACGCTGTTCACTTATTTATAGCCCACGCTATCCCTACTCCCCACCTGCATTCCACGTATTCATGTACCTTCCAAACGTACTTATACAAACCAAACAAATGTACCAATATAAGCACTTACTTTTAATTTTAAATACAGGAACGTACACGTAACAATTTCGATCTGAATTTCATTAATCCGTGATTTTATTAGTGTAGGATAGATTTTGATAGAAATGTAATCCTCCATTATAGTACATTGTGGTTTGATTTTTTAAGTAACCTTCTTTTAATTTAGCTCATTAGCTAAATACAATTTCTTCAAATTTGGTCTAGAAATTTAGTTGTGAAAACGTAACAGGCATGCAGATTTTACATTTACATTAGTATGTATGTCTATAATATAAAGAAACGTAGATATATCTCTACCTGCTACTTACATACTCAAAGCATCAGAAATATAATAAACGCAATAGGTGAATATACTCCTATATAAAAATCCTTCACTTCCATTTCCTACCGATATAATAACAGCGCCATGACACTATACCAGTCATCATTATTTTGTTCCGGGATGGAAAGAATGGTTGCACTTGCACACGTGGTAAGATCCCGACTGCAATTCATCTATCCCGGTCATACCGATAGTCTGGTAGTTAAAGGTAGACAGGGTTTAATTTATTTATAGTTTTTAAATGTTTTGGTAATAAATAATTAGACTAGTTATAAATGTAAATAATTGGCTTAAAAGTTAAAGCATATGTACATAATTAAATAATATTTTTTATAAATATTAATATATTTGCTCACCAAAATATAGTAAAATATGTTGATATAATTAAATATTTTTGTAACATCTCCTTTACACACATATTCCGCAAATAAATAATTTTCTTTCTATATGGTGTCTATATCTATGGCATACGTAAAATTAAAAGAGATACCTGCTTGTTCGCTATCTTCTCTACATGTTAATACCCAAAGAACTTTGGTCCCCCTTGGACAAAATTGCGCTGACGGAGCAGTATGAAATTTGGCACACTTAAAGTTTATGTGTAGGAAGAAGAAGAAGTATCTACGCCCATATTCCCGTAGACGTAGGCAGAGGAACAACCAGGGCACCCACGACTAGCCGAAGACACTAAGTCCCACAATGTGATAGGTGGCAAACCTATCGCCAATTGGGCAACGTATATGTGTAGGAGAAGTGAATGATAATATTTATAAAGTGCATCAACTCAAACAATAAGACATAAAATGAATGTGAAGGAAGTCAGACAGATTTGCCAAGGTCGTAAAAGTTTGCATTAGATTCTGTCTGCCTACCACATAAGGTACTTGGCGTGAAGATACATCTAATAAAAGCCTCGATAAAAGCTTAAAACCTTCCACACGTGACAAACATTTCGTTTTCCACTGTCACGTTGACATTTAAAAGAAGACAATTCCGTCAAAGCATTATTTTAAAGGTGAAGACGTAAATTTGGAATAAAGTGATTACAAAATGGCGGCGACATTTTAAAAAGTGGCGCTCAAGTTTATCAGGTGAGAAATGCATAGTAATGCACCACGTGCCAACAACTTTACAGTCTATAAACTACAGCTCGAGATCATAATTCTTTTTAACGAGCGATGCGAATGTTTTAGTACAAAATTTAACGGTCAGGCGTGACCGTAACATAAGGTTATGTGATTGTTTTGTTGCCTTTATATCTTATATATAAAATTCTCGTGTCACAGTGTTAGATATCGTACTCCTCCGAAACGGATTTACCGATTTTCACCAAATTTCATGTACATATTCAGTGAGTCTATGAATAAGCTACTATCTATTGTTCATACCCCTAAGTGATGTAGGTGACTTACCCCATTTTTTTACTAAAATCATATTAAAAAAATGTCAGCTGGGTCAGCCAGTATAATCTATAAATATTCACTTATATTTAATATATTACATTTTTTTATGTATGAAAGGTCAGTGAAAAAGCACATGGCTCTCATAGTGAGATGTAACCTACAGATACCATATGTGTTATAGGTGCGTGGTTGTCCTGTGGTCGAGATGTTAGTCCCGTTGTACAAGTCTACCAGATACCCTAACCTTCGGGCTGGAACATGAGAAAGAGAAAGACACTTTTTCTACGGTTAAAGCTATTAATTTAATTGTTTACATTATCTTCGAGGCTTACAACTGAGCATACTTTATTTAAAAGTTCAGTAGTTGGTTAATAGTCAATATTATTTAGGTTTTGTTCTTGTTAATCAAGCATATTATAATATCCATTAAGTTGACCGCTTTAATTAATAAAATTAGTCATAATTTGTCATCATAGAAAGTCATACCTATTGGATAAAGCGGTGGCCTTCTAATTCAAGCTCGTTTACTGAGATTCGGTGACAACGAGAAAATACGCGATATTCTAATTTCTTCATAAATACTTAACTTGTGCACTTTAACTGAACAATACTCGTACAGGAATTTCGATAGTTACGAAAAAACTACTGTAATCTTTTCTATCGATGGCGCCAAAACTCTGATAAAAAGTTACTGACTGTACATAAATAGTCAGGTTTAAGCAGTTTTTTTTTTAGTTTTAAAGCCCTGATGGTGCTGTAAAAAGTGAAATCGGGAAATCAGAACTCCACCAATTGCCGACGATCACGAATATTAATTTTATAAAATATATCTAGCATGGTATTTTAAAGTCTGTAGTGTTATGTCTTCTAATACATGCTATAAATCATTTCGTAACTAGCACTAAGAGTAATTTACCCTAACCCTCGTTCAACACGTAGCAGCTGTTTCTTCTAGATTAGCCAATGATATTCTGCCTCGTATATAGCTGGAAGTTTAGACTAATCTTACTCTGGTGGGTATTTTACTACATCTGGCACTGATAATGTTTTGTAGTTTATCAGTAGATTCTCAAACGTGGAGGACGATTTGCTGTGTCTTTTCCAATACTGCTGTAGCTTTGATTATACTGTAAATTTAAAAATGGGTTTGAAATATTAGTCTTTGAAAGTAAGTACATGTCTATCACTAGAAAAATGAAGTAAATATTACAATCAAATTTTTAAATAAATGTTTTCGGACAAATTGTTCTAACCCTAAAAATAGCTTATTTATTTATAAGTGAAAGTAAAAAATAAAGTAAAATATCTTCAGGTCCATATCTCTAAAGAAGTAGGCACAACCAGGACATCTACGACTAGCCGACACT
>NJDD01001541.1:86816-106001 GCA_002245505.1 Calephelis nemesis | reverse complement strand
TCTCTAATGTGGATATTATCTGCCTATCAAATTTAATCTGTATATCTTACCATTTTATTAGTTCATCTGACCGCTTTGTTAGTTGAGTTTGTAACTTCTCAAGTTCGATTCTCGACAGGCAAACATTTGTGAGATAATCATTTTGTCTGCATTTCCGGGTCTAGGTGTTTATTAAATATATTCTGGTATCTATTTTATTATGTCTTTTTAGAGTCCTTGGGTAACATCAATAACACAAGCTTACAATTTGCTTTTTCTGGGGTTAGGTATATGAAGTTATGTGTAACCTATCATTAACTTTGTGTATCACTGTAGCCATGAGCAACTTCGGTTTTTGTAGTGATTTAATACAAGCAAAACACAAATATAAACAAAAAATATAAATAAATAAAAAAGTCTTTAGAAACAAGAATAATATTAAACCTAATAATTAAACGCAATTGCAAAACTGGACTCCCAACTATTATTTCACGGCGTACCACGTCGCGATTTTAAAAAATATTTTTCGAAAGATACGTGTTTCCAAAACAGTCCTATGAATTTTATTGACATTTTATAAGTAGTTATTGAGTTACAGTTAATAATGCATATATTTTTAACATATCAACTATTTTTATAACTAATATGAAACCTGCACGGAGTCATGGCCTATCATTCTAAAAAAAAAACATCGAAATTGTTTCACTAATGGCCGAGTAATCGCATAAAAATAAACAAAAGAAATATACAGTCGAATTGAGAACCTTCTTCTTTTATGGAGTCAGTTAAAAAAACAAATGTTCAGGTACAAATAAGTGTAGGTACAAAACTTGTAATTATGCACATAACTATAGTATATATACAACAATGTATAATTAGTCAAGCATTAAACAATGTATAAGAGTAGAATGTAAACTTGTATAGTGTCTGCAACATGAGAATAACGTACCATTTAAAACTCGCTTACAATACCAAAGGGGCTGTTAGAAGGCTGTGTTACAATTTCGCATGGAAATGCACCCAATTTGCTGAAAGAGACAAAGGGTAGGTACAATTTGCGTAAAGCTCTTATCTCTTTCACCCATCGTCCCTTGTGGTACTGAACACAAAACAAACCTTTAATATTTTTTTAATTAATTTACTTATCAAAAACATAGACATATATATATATAATATTACTTCGCATTTCGTACCTTTGAAATAATTTATTAAAAACATCTTTGTTGCGTGTACTAAGTTAGTATGCGATAAGAAAACAATAATACTATGGTTAAGGTATAGAAAAGTTGTAAAAAGGTACTGAATAGTTTAGATTCTTTGCGCTGACATGAAGTGTCTTGATATCGCATTTTCGTTTCAAAACATACATTTTACTAGCTCTTGCCCGCGGCGTTGCCCGCGTGGTTATTGGTCCCACTTGAACATTTCTTCGGGATAAAAACTATCCTATGTGTTAATCCAAGTTACCCTCTATCCGTGTACGAATTTTCAGGAAAATCGGCTCAGCAGCTTTTGCTAAGTATATTGACTTTATACACATATCTATTTTCTATTTCACTGATTTTTAAATAAATATAATGCATATAAATGCAGTAATAATACAGCATATATTCTATTATATATTTTATATTCTAGTATATCAGTTTATTGATTTTCCTGCTATTTTAAATTCTTGGAAAAAAGCGTAAGTAAGAATATTGTAATAATAAAAATAAACCTAGTAATTTTTCAACAGTTTCTGATCAAATAGACACAAAACAAAAGTCAGATGCACAACTTGGGAATTCACGTTCAGCCGAAGATACTAAGTCCTACAATGTGATAGGTGAAAGTAAAGGTATCTTCTTGCCTATATCCCCGAGTAGTTAGGTAGAGGCACAACAAGGGCACCAACGACTAGCCAGACACTAAGTTCCACGATAGGATCGCTACCTATCACAGGTAGCAAGCCTATCGCCAACCGGGCACATATTCAATAACCGGCCACGTTATTTTATTAAAGAATTCGAAAAATACATTTTCCTGTATTTTATTGTCTGATTCAAGGATCAAACCAAACAACAATAAGTAAGTAAGTATTAAGTAGAGTCAGTCAGTAGTCACTGAATATTATAAATTTTACCATTGAACATTATATAAATAAACCCAATAACTTATTGGGAATAGGATTTAAATGATATCTTCGATCTAGAATTACTGCTCTTTTACGATTATGTAAATATTGTAGAAAAAATTAACACATTAGCTGCGATAAATGCGGCTATCTTTATGTTTGTAATATAATCATAATATATAATACTATTCGGTTACTACCAAATTTAGATAAAATTTATCCAAAATTAGCTCGCAACAGTATATATATATATTACACATTATTATTTTTCACGCCAACTCACTTGTAACTTTAGTAAATAAAATATTTAATTTAGATTATAACAAACAAGTTTTGTGAATTTATATGCCCGGTGAAAATATAAAACTCGGATGTTTAAATACTTTTCAGATAAAACTAGTTTCTATTTATCTATACAAAATAAAAAGGCCAGCAAATTTAATATCTTGCAGGATTTTTAAAACTAGAAGAATTAAATAATACATTTTTATTTATCTTTGTGTTGGTGTTTAAAATAACTCCTTTTTTCTTTATCTTTTTCATCTGTATTTGTTTATTTGCTAGCGCAGTACAGATATATTATCTTCAACACCAACGTTTTAATGATGTTTTTTTTTCGAAAACTCTATATCACCACTGTTATTTTGTAGCGAAAGGTTTATTTATTATTATTATCATTAATATTTACTAGCAAAATGTGCTGCTGAGTCAGATAAAATAAAAGAAATGTTTTTGTATTTAAATAACTTTTTTTACTGTCATTGCAAAATCTGTTACAAATTTACTAATACAAACATTTACCCTCGCATTTATAAACATTAACTAAAGTATCTACTTCAAGGCCTAAGCGGACATTATATTCTTTATTACATTGTTATAGACTACAGACTACAATAACTTCAAAAGTCCATGCTTATTAATAAGAGATGTGCTTGCATGCCTATTAATTAACGTTTAGACTTTTTTGTCAATGAGTTTTCTAATTTGATATATTTTTTTTAATGACTGATATGTAGAATATTGTTAATACATTAAACATTTAGTTAAATAATATTTAAATTACGATTCTAATTAGAATTAAAAATGAATCATGTGAAGTTAATTGAATTACCCACAGAGCAATTCCTATATGAGTTGCGAATATATTAAACGCTTGTTTCCAATCCTGTCATCGCAATATGGTTTCTGTCGGCATTACCCCTGATTTAAATATAGACAGCTTCGTATCCGTTACGTGTTGCCAAAGAGCAAGTGGCTCATTAGTCATTCTTGTCACATTGTTACACTAAAACTATTTTTGAGAGAAAATATTCCTATGTCAGCAGAATTACAGGTGACAATGAATACGGGTGAAAAGCAAATGATTAAAAAAACGATTTTTAAGTACAAAAATTCGTTTAAATATTGTTTTGGCTTTTGTCAAAGTTTATATAAAAGTTTTTTTTTTTAGTACGAGTTACTGGTGTGTGATTTATTTAACGAATGTAAAAGTATTTTTTGACATCATAATAGACTTTAACTTAGAAAAATCTTTGAACATAGTTTAAAACGCATGTAGGTATTACAGAAAATAGTAATACGGAGAACATAATATCTACATTGAAATTTGATATGTAAAACAGTTTTAACGAACTTTAATTACTTTTTTAGTTTATCTGAACGATCGTTTTTATATTGACTAGTAACCCGTCCCGGCTTTGCAAGGGTATAGAATATACACATAAACCTTCCTTTTCAATCACTTTATCTATTGGAAAAACCGCATCAAAATCCATTACGTAGTTTTAAAGATTTAAGCACACAAAGGGACATAGGGACAAAGAAATCGACTTTGTTTTATACTGTGTAGGATGTAAAAAAACTGTAAACTGTTTCGATTTTGGTTTAAGCCCAAACTGTGAGCAAGGTTGAAATTTCGGTTTCGGTTTAAATCCGTTTAATTTGAACATTGAAAAATGCTTTAAATTAATATTCTGATAACCAAAACGTATCACATGAATAGTTAAAAGGATAATACTCAGTCATGGAAAAATATCTACACAAGAACTTTTATTTTCCAACCTTACCCTGTTTTATATTCGGTTCGTGCTCCCTAGCTACATTTTATATGAAATAGTCTCCAGACCTTACATCTATCTGCATATTAGAAATATTACTGAGGAATAAATACTCATGAACAACACTTCCTTCCAGCAATTATTAGTACTTGTTGTTAAGAAAATTGTTAAGCCAATTATGCTTTAAGCGCTTTGCTGCTTTGTTATTCAAATATAAATGTCCTTAGTTATTTCTAACCGACTCTAAAAAGGAGGAGTATGTCAATTCGAATTTTTAGTATGTTACGCGATTACTCGGCTAAAAATAAATAGATTATTATAATTAAAAATGTAGGTAATGATTTTAAGGTCCAAGTAAATTTTTCGCGATGGGTATTTTTGAGTTATACTTAACAGTGCAATTTTCATATACCTAGACTCTTTAGTCACTACTCAAAGACTTGTATATAGATCTTAATGAAATTTATATGAGACCATCTTAAGATTATGACCTACCTTTCTAGAAATATTATAAAAACGCAGTTTGGTATTAAATTGAAGTCGTGTTTTTGTAGTGTTATAGTATTGGAATTATAAAACTTAAAATATTTTATTAGACCACTAAGGGCTGTTCAAAGGTTCTGTGCTCTACAAGGGATAACTCAACACTCTAGTATTACATAAAAACCGTGCAGTTACCATCCTTATCATATACGATATTTTTTATAGCATAAAACAGCGAAATAGACCACGGATCACCTGATTTTAAAAGACAATCGTGGCCTAAAAATTTTATAGGTGTATTACTGTTCTACGGCTGGATAGCTAGGCCTATTGTACAAGCGTAAATAATGTTTATCTTAATCTGAACGTTAAATTTAAACACACTTTTTATCTTTAGTTACAAAGTCCTGACGATGTCGTTAAAAGTGAAACCGGTTGGCTATAGAGTAACATAAAGTATTAAATAAAGTGTATAGTGGAAAAGTAGAAGCGTTTACCTAAAAAAAGTGTTTATATGTACATTTCATAACCATGCGAAGCCGGGTCGGGCTGCTAGTTCTATATAAAATAATGACTTAAACTTAGGTAAAATATATTAGAAAAGAACGCTGATTTAACGCAGATATTCAACTGCAGATAAGGGTCGTCCTTATAAGTAGGGTTGCGTCCCTCTCAAGTGCGGTTGCATAACTTTATTCCTAGATTAACATAATTAGAGAGGCCCTTTACCCAAAGCTCAAAGGTTGAGTATACAAAGCATTTCCATCAACAGACAGAGTAGTTTACTAAACGTAGCTTGAAGTCATTTGCTAATTAAAAAATAATCTAATTATGTGGGATTTCGTGATTAGCTTTTATTGTTTATAAAAATATATCGTCCCTTTTATGTGGTTCGGTTTTGTGATTGACTATTTTTGGTCTCGACTTTGATTCCCGTGTTAGTGAACTAAATTTGTTTTTTTTTTCGTTCAATTTTCTAGTAAAATAAAGTTGTTTGGGATAACCTCTATACTTGGCGATTGGTTTGCCGCCTAAAACATTGGGGGAGTGGGTATATTCGGCTACTCGTGGTTTATCTAGTTCTACCTATACAGTCCGGTGAACTTATAAAAACCTCGCGGTTAGCAACATATT
Source organism: Calephelis nemesis (assembly GCA_002245505.1). Taxonomy (NCBI): domain Eukaryota; kingdom Metazoa; phylum Arthropoda; class Insecta; order Lepidoptera; family Riodinidae; genus Calephelis; species Calephelis nemesis. The sequence continues at coordinate 100,235 of NJDD01001541.1, read as the reverse complement.
AACCATTTAAAAAAAGTTCTGTCTTTTTATTTTATACATATTTATAATATTTTAGACAACAGATTTGTACAAACATATAAGCATATCCTCTGTACGTATTGCTTTACATACCTATATAGTATTATAAATAACTGTAAAATCTGTATTTTTCACTGTGATTTATAAAAAAAATGGCAAAATTTCGGGAATATCTCCAAATAAGTTAAAACAACGAAAAAAGCAATAAAACTTTATTTTTGAAAATAAGTATAGGAACAAATAAATTTGAAGAAAACAGACAAACTGAATTGAATTTTAGAAATTATGTAATAAATTTAAGTTAGTTTAGACCTTTGAACGACACAAAGCGTCGGAATTTTCAAAAAAATGTACAGGTATTTTAATCTATAGGAATTGAATTTTCGAACAATGTAATGTTAAATTTTAAAAATATCAAAAATTTTTTGTTTAAACATTATTTCTCATATCTTTTCTTTGAGTTTAAATTTACAGTAATAATATAAGTAAAAGAATTAAAACCATAGTCATCGATACCCACATAAAAACGTGCAAAGTACACAAAGATAGGACAAACCTGAAATTGATAAAACTCCTAATTTAACTTTAAGGTTAGTGTAGGACGTCTGGTGAACCCTAAACATCAGACAAGGTCACCCGACTTGTTATCAAGTGTAATAGCCATGTTTCTTGTTACATACAGATAATTGGATGGCAAGAAACACTTGTGGAAATGGCTTATAAAATAAATAAAAGAAGTCTATTATATATTTTCTTTATTAGGTTCTTCCTACTGCTTTTTGTATATTTACCAGAGGGATTTTCCGATCTTATACGGTACTTAAATTATCTATACATAATATATACAACAAATAAATAAAATAATGTCCGTTTGTATTAGTAAAATAATCGTTTTTACAACATGCATATGAATATAGATAGATAGGTATATCATCTATACGTCCGTACATAATATATACAACAAATAAATAAAATTGTAACTCTGTTTGTAGTAGTAAACTAATCGTTTTTACTATATGCTTATTTATGTATATACATTACATATATCAAAATAACATTTTTGTCAGTAACGTCTAGTCTAATCTCTGAAACGGCTGAGCCGATGTTAACGGAATTATATTTATTGGCACGTAGCTGATGTAAAGAGAAGTAGCTTAGGCTACTTTTATTGTAGAATAAATCTAGACTAAATAAAGTAAATAACTGTTTTGGTAAATTCCACGGCGAAGAAATCGCAAACACAAGAAGTCAGAAAGAAAATTGAATCAGATAAAAATCAGACTATTGCTATTTTTCACTTTAATTCTATAAATATCGCAAAGTTTCTCTTACGTCCATGTTTAAAAAAAACTCTATTATCCTTTGTCGGACAGACCGATTTTGTAAATGATTTTTTTGTTGTTTAAGTTATTGTTAGGAGAAGGTTATTATGAAAAAATATAGTAAGTTTATTTCGATTCAATATTCAAAGTTTCTATTTTACATATATAACTAGCTGCTCCGGCAAACTTCGTTCCACCCGTTCAATTTATATAGGAAAAATTTTGTTTCGTTTTCATAGTTTCCTCACAGACGAACGGAATAAACAGTATCCTATGCCTGTCTCCAGCAAAGAAGCCCGGACCAACATGGAAAAGTGTGCTTAGTGACTGCGTGAAAACAACTGACGTCCCTGAGTGCGATCGTTAGTAACGCTTTAATCTTTTTCGAGGTCAAAAACTAAAAGTGATAATTTCATGCTTAGTTACTAAAGTGATACAAGAAAGTAAAAGTATCATACTTAAAAATTATCTAATCATTGAGAAATGAATTACCATAAATGCCACTTTTATCTCTTAATCTAGATTACAACTAAAAATTACGAAAATATACACTAAAATATGATTTAATTAGTTTATTTTGGGTCGAATGAAGTAACATGCATTTAGAATTAGCGTTATTGTAGTTTAAATAAATTAACCGTATAAAAAATAATTATATTTTTATTTAATTATAACAGTTTATAATACTAAAGAGGACGTTAACATTTTATATTAACATATATAATATGTGTTTACATTGTTAACACTTTAACAGCGGATCACGGAGATGTACGAGTGGTCTTCCTTAGTAAGGCATTGCCCTGCCTTTTAAAGGTCGTTTTTTATAATGAATGTGGAGGAAGCAAGGCATGTTTGTGGGACCGCGAGGTTTGGCACTCGATACTCTCTGCCTACCCCGTAAGGGATTTGACGTAAAGATATGTTTGATTGTTTGTTTTAAGGTCGCCAACGCATCTGTGACACTCCTGATGTTACGGAAGTCCTTTGACGGATGGTCCATGAATTTTCCGGAAAATCTTTTGATAAATAGACCAACCATTACTATGTAAAAATGTAATATGTTTATTGGTATATTTATAAATATCTATTGCTATATTAACATTGAATTATACTTAATATTTTCCATCGTCGACTCTTGGTAAAACTCCCAAATACCTATCCATATTTTTAAATGAAGAAACACTAGTACTTTTTTACGTATCACTTAAAATTCATTATTTTATAAATAGCCTACCGGTTTCAATTATGATAGCATCGTCAGGGCTAGAACTTAAACTACTAAGTAGTAAGTAGTTCAAGTTCTAGCCCTGATGATGCTATCATAAGCGAAACCGATAGGCTATTTATGAAATAATAAATTATAAGTGACTAGCTGTCCCGGCGAACTTCGTTCCATCCGTTCAGTTTGTATGGGAAAAGTAAAATGTTGTTTTTCTTAGTTTTCTCGCAAGTTTTTTTCCTTTTTCTTATCTTTTAAACCTTCCCTGGACTTGAACCAATAATTCAAAACCAAAATTAGCGAAATCGGTTTAGCCGTTCTCGAGTTTTAGCGGGACTAACGAACAGCAATTGATTTTTATATATATAGATAAAACAGTACAAGTGTTACTTCATTTAAAAAAAACGTTAAATTTCGTAAATTTTTAGTTTTTAAGAATTTTATTAGTAGTTAATATTAATAAAACTGCGGTTTTGACATTGCTCTATTGCAAATTAAATAATACCTAAGCATGTGGTTCATTTACGCGTCTAAAAATCAAAGAACAAACATATAAACTCTGAAGTATGCTTGTAAGAAGAAAATGTTATTATAATACATAAAAATCTCATATAATATAAGTGGCGATATGGAAAGCTGTTCCAGAAGGTTCGATCGAAGTTTGCCAGTAACGCCGGGATATGGGTTGGAGGCAGCGCGGAATTACTATGTACTTTTTGGTTCATCTCAATTTCATAACCAGAGATACGGACTTTCTTCATTAAGTAATGATAACTGAAGGACGGTTCAAATATTTTGATTTACTTGTTATATTATATGTATTATAACAGTCTAAAAGAGTTGTGTTTATTCGTAAAAGATGTCATCTTAAACATATTATAAAATATGTGAGTAGCTATATATTTAAAAAACAAAATGTTTGATTCAGGACTGTATAGCGTGTCTTAGGACTTGGAGCGTTAGAAATGATACAATGGCGTATATATTGACTTATTTGACTAACCTAAAATGTACAGTTGTACTTATTTTAAATTAAAAAAATATTTTAATTTAATAGGTTCCTGTGATTTATTCAGTAAGTTAAAAAATATTAATCCATAATATTTTATACTTTGAATGTATCAAGTATAAATAAGAAATTATATTTTTTGTATGTACTTAAATTATTATTACATGTACTAAGTATATAACCTTTAAAGTTACTACTCGTATTTAAGTTACGGCGCTATTACACGATAAGATTTCGTATCAGTTCTACCACAATCAGCGAATTCACTGACGGATAATCTTTCGTGTAAGGAGGTAACTACCGTTTGCATGAAGACATCAAACAAACCAACATTCAAACGTAATTCAGTAATTGTAGTAAAACTGACAGCAAAACCTACCGTGTAAAGGGCGCCTTAGAGAATGCCATGTAACATCATCACGATTCTCCAGTTGTGAATAAATTTTAATTATTACAATTAAGTAAATTATAATAAAAAATGTAACAATACAATTACTTCATAATTATTAATATTTATTATTTTAATGCGCCGCAGCATGTAGGTATTAAGTACTTTTTTACTTTTAAATTTATATATATTGCCAAGAACTTTTACTGCTAAGTATGTGTAGATATAACAAGGTATACCAACATACCTACTAACTGTCTGAAAGGCAGGCATCTTTGAAAAATCATCAAAAATTAGTTAAACTTTCGTTAATGTTATTTCAATTTTCTAAGCAATTTCGACTATTAAATTTGTTGCTCCGACTTTTGAATTTTCATCTATTTACAAATTTTGTGGTTTCATGATTAAAGATCCCCACAAAAATTTGAAGTGTAAAACAAGGGGATATAACATTCTAAAATAAATTACGCCATATTACCCGAGATTAAAAGAGGCGCCCCCTAATAGCCATAGAAAAGTGGGTATCAGGTGTCACGGAGCCTTCAGAATGATATTATCTTGAACATATTTCCCGTATTGGGGACGGGACCCGAATCCTCACTGGCTGCCCTTTTGGAATAAATTACAAATGAAGAATAATTTTTTCAAGATATAAATATGTATGTAAACGTTTTGTCATTGTCTTCTCTATATACTTTTGTTTTATATAGGTTTGTATAAAATAATGTATAATGTACTTTTGTACTAATTGTAGGTACTACTACCGAATTTTTTTCTTAAATTTGAATATGAAAGAAATATGAATATCAATTTGAATTTGAATAATCGCCTGTGTGGTCCAGCGGTCCGACATCGGACTTTACTTTTTCAATAGGCCTGGGATTAGATATAATATGTGCCCGGCTGGCGATAGGCTTGCCAACTATCACATTGTGGGGCTTAGTGTCTTCGGCTAGTCTTGGGTGCCCTGATTATGCCTCTGTCTACCCCTTCGGGCCAACGCAAATATGAATCTTCACTGTCAAGTGTGGCCGCAGCATTAGGAGAAATCAAGGTAAGATTGCAAGAATCTTGACACTGGACACTCATTACTCTCTGCCTAACTCACAAGGGGTTTGGCGTGAAGACCTACCCATCTATGTACGTGTGTGTCTTACCGATAAATCTTGCTTGTTCCCATCTCATAATAATAGATAAACCCTCAAATAAATAAACACTTGCGTCAAATAAATAAAACGGATAAAAGCGAGTCTATAAAATGTATTGATATACATTTTATCATTAATATTCAAAAAACATGAAAGGTACTCAAATGTTAACGGAACTATGGAGTTGCGTGCAAGCAACAAAACAATAAATTTTGTATTTAATACACCTACGGCTTTTAATACTGTATTGAATGTATTAGAGCTGTTATAATCCCTACTGAGATACTTAGATGTTTATGTTTACACAGGAAAACTCACGTGAATCAAGTATCATATACTAGCTGAACCGGCTAACTTCGTACAGCTTGACATTAACAATTGTTATGGACAAATTTAAAGTGAAGTTTATGCCACTTTCTCTGCAATTTTCCCGGTTTTTCTCTTCATATGATCCTTCTCGTGATAATAATCAATACAATTATATCGCCTCTGTGGTCTAGTGGTCCGGGTGTTGGACTTGACTGCATGAGGTCCCGGGTTCGAATCCGGATCGGACTACAAAAAGAAAATTGGATTTTTCCAATTTTCTAATAAAAAAAATTGCTCGGGATTGGAAATGTGCCCGGTTGGCGATAGGCTTGCCACCTATCACATTGTGGGACTCAGTGTCTTCGGCTAGTCGTGGGTACCCTGGTTGTGCCTCTGCCTACCTCTTAGGGGATATAGGCGTGAATATACTTTTTATAATCAATACAAAAGAAAGAATGCGATGCGAAATGGGGATTTTTGTATATAAATAAGTTTTACCACCACAACCAGAAGTAAATATGTAGGATAGCTTAATAACTTGTACACGAGTCCTATGATTATGACCGTAGAGTGACTCAGCACCAATAGCCTTAATAGTCTAAGCATCAGTTATCTCTTACCATGAGCCTCCTGCTTATTCCCTTTCTTTTACAGATTTTTTTCAAAATAAATAAAACAAGAGTTTAACAGAAGTAGACAGATGTTACTAATGTTTTAACGGTAACATTATTTCTTCTCAATTCACCATGTTATATGAAATGTACAACTATGTACATACATAGTAATTAATTGTAATACAAGTGCTAAATTTAACAAGCAACTGTGTTGTTCAGTTAAACTGCTGTTAGAGGCGCAAACTATAATTACTTCGACTGACTAGTAATGGCTTAGTGGTGGGAGCAGAAAATAACAAAAAGTTGCACAGAGTTACGACTTTTGAGACAAGTATGTTTTGTACATACGAGTATATGTCAATGCCGTTGACAGAACTTTTTTTCCTTTACGTTTTGGCAATAGCGTCTGCATTTGCCAGTCAAGGTGAAATTTGAATCAAGTTTTGCGATTTATCAAAATCAGGTGTAATAACTTACAATTACCCATAAAATTTGAAAGAAAGTCGTGCTTATTACGTAAACTCATTCAATGAGATTTGGGGTTTAAATAAAAAAAAAACGAAATACTAATTTCTTCAGGATTATTTCATTTGTGCACTTTCACTTAACAAAATTGTACAAAAGCCACCAAAGTTGACTAATTTAACTCAATACACATGAATTTCATGAATACTAAAAACTACAACCATTTTTCTCTCGATGGTGCCAAAACTATCATAGACATAACTTTCTTACTGATACTTTACTCTGCAAGATACAAATAATACAAATGAAGTAGTGTTTTTATGAAAATGGTAATGAACGTGAAGGAAGCCAGGCAAGTTTGTCAGGATCGTGAGGTCTGGCACTCAATACTCTCTGCCTACCCCGTAAGTGACTTGGCGTCAAGATATGTATGAATTAAACAAATTAACATTTACGTCAGCCTGTTTAAAAACAAAATTGTCGTAACAAAAAATAATTCTTTGTCCACAATTATGTCAAATGTTCTGGATAAGTTGTTTTAAAAAAATCAAAGTATTTACAAAATAATTTTAAGGAATGTCCGTTTTCGTTAATAAGCCAAGAAATGTTTTCATCTCAAAGTGACCTTTCTTCGGGGCTTTGACCGAACATCGAACGTAGAATGTCTAGACGGCATTTAACCGAAACGCACTTGACGTATCTAAGGACGCTCTGAATGACACCCTGTACAATTCAGCCTACGTTTATTTGTAGACAGTTGTAAATCAATGAAAACAAACGAAAAAACGTTAACATACGTTTACGTACGTAAATAAGTACATAACATCCATTTTTATGAAGTAAAAACTTACAGCCGACAACATTGAGTTTATTTTTAGTGAGTGTCGGTTCTACCTTTATATAAAATAAGTTATTGTGTACACTACTTTGAACTTTAAAGGGTTTATTTCAAATTTTATTATTTAAAGAAATATTACAGTAACAACAGCCCTGCTTATGCTGTAATAGACAAAATCACTAGGATTACATACCAATTTTTTTTATAATTACATACGTAATTTTTAAATGAAATGAATGAATTAATCATACATTTTCATTCATTCGTTTATTAATTTTAATTTTTGTATAAGTATTGGCAGTAGTCAATACTTTCATTATTATTTATTATTATATACATTATTACAGTATATTAAATGTAGTATTCTACTAATAATTTAAATGAAAAAGTTTGTTTGTTTATTTGTTACTCCTTTACGCAAAAACTGCCAAACCGATTTTCATGAAATTTGGCACACACATAGAGGGTAACTTGATTTAACACATATGATAGTTTTTATCCCAAAAAATGATCCTGTGGGACCACTAACCAATCGGGCAAGGCTCCGGGCAACTGCTAATTAAGTATAAATCAAACTTATTCAAAAATCACGATTAAAACTTTTTGTATTTTTAGTTATTTGTACGGGATACTCACGTACGGGATTTAAGTAAAAAAAACATGTTACGAATGATCTGACATAAAAATATACACCTTCTCTGTGTTTTTGTCAGTTGAAAGGATAAAATAGTCGACAAAATATTGTGAATCCAGTACTAAAACATGCTTATACAACTTCAATATCATAAACATTTGCAGATTTTTAATATAATTAAACAGTCGATTATTTATTCACTTCATAATTTTCCAAGATATTTAAAAAATGTAGATAAACGTATTTTTGACGCTATGTATCTTTAGTTAAATCATAAACATTAGCAGATTTTTAATGTAACTAAACAGTCGATTATTTATTCACGTCATGTATCTCAGATATTTAAAAAAATGTAGATAAACGTATTTTCCACGGCATGTATCTTTTGTCAGGTTAAATTTCACTAAGATATGAATGCCCTTAAAACAGCCTAAATTCAAATAAAAGTTGCTCAAGAGTTTTGGTAATAAAATAAACAAATTAAGTAGTTATCGCTTGTTAATTGTGCATTAAAATATTTTCCGGCAGTTACGCTTTTATTTTACGACATTTCTATCTTTATGATATGTTCGAAATGTGTTTTTTTACAATAATGGCGGCAAACTACGGTTCAGCCTGCGTTTTAACAGTTTTTGGTTCCGTATAGGTGTCAAAAACATTTCAAATCTCGCTCAATTTAGTAAATTTACGATAAAATAATATAACTAGAATATATTACAATTATTTTGATAATACTACTTGTGTATTAATGGTAGGTACTACTTGTACTTACTATCAAAGTAATTTTAAAATTAAAACAAATTTGTTTAATATGAATGGTCAAATAAAATTGCTTTCTATTTAGTTGTATGGAAACTATATAATTTTGATATTTTTAATTGTTGTTTAAATTATGACATTATTATTAAATAAAAATAACTTAAATCATTACCTACACAATTACATTCAAAGTAGTTGACTTTCCAAGCGTAGAATACAAAATTTCAAACCCGTTTCTTAAACTTTCATAGTTTTTAGGGATTGTTTTTTTAAAAATGGCCTATGTTTAAATTTGAATTGTTAGCTGTACCTATACATGCATACGAAATTTCATCAAAATCATTTCAACAATTTAGCAGAGAAAACGTAACGGAGAGGCAGACAGGCTTTTACATTTATAATATAAGTAGGTATGGGTGGTAGAAAATATAACATATGGAGCATTAATATAGGTTCGCTTTTATAGGATTTTTAAAATAAATATTACAAGTCTCTTTTTAATATATCAATGATTACAAGTTATATTAAAATAAAAAGGACTTACTCGGGATAAATGTTGCATTATTTACGGATTACGTACCTAATATACAATTTTAATCTCAAAACAAACCGAAACTGGGGAGATTTTGAAGGACAGGTACGTATCTCTTAATCGAGGAGGTTCTGGCAGGGATCAGCATTAACCGTGGACTTTACGAGGGGGGAACCGAGTCGCAGACGCCAATCTAGAGCGCCTATAGAGCAGTTCTGTAGATAAAATCTTTTTATATAATACCTTCAGAATAAGTGTATTTATAAAAAAGAATTTTATAATTTTAGTCTTTTGAATAGCGTATAGCAATAATCAAGCAAAGATTTTAAATTATTTGTTCTTTGAATGTAAGTAGGTAGTTACAACATAACTAAACTATATGTTTTGTCCGCGACTTTGTCAGCATAAAATAGTCACTTTTTTCATTCAAACGGTCATCCTCTATTATAGTCCTTTTTAAAAAAGCAGCCTATGTTTGAAATCGAATTTGTATACCTATGCATAAGTACCTACATTATCAAATTTCAATAAAATCTGTTTATCGTTTAAGCCGTGAAAGAGCAAAATACAGACAAACAAAACAGATATTTCGCATTTATAATGTAAGTATAGATTGTCTGTATTATATCAATGGATACTGTAATTTAAAGGCAATAATTTAATATTAAAATATAAGCTTTTAAGTAATGGATTTTAAACATAAAATAGACGCCCTATTAACATATTAATTATTTATAATAAAATAAGTTCAAAGATAGTTAAGTAATGTATATACTTAGGCATATAAGCTACCTACCTACTTGCAAATGAAGAGTGTAATAAAGAGCTTCCATAAGTATTGATTTTATTGTCTTTAGTATTAATTTATTTTATTACATAAAAATGCTATGTTCTGTATAACGTATAGCTACATTTATACACTAGGTAGGTACTTAGTTAAAGTTTGTCAAAAATATAAAATTAAAACTAAATAAAATATATAATTAATTATTCAAACCGAATTTCCTGTTTTATAAAAAACTTGTCACTTGATTTATCAACAAGAATTTGGTCTTCCAACCTAACTTTTTGGGTTGTGTTTTATAAAGGAGTAACGAATGATGAGGAAGATAGGCAAGTCTCCAAAAATCTTTATATATCTCACTTGATACTCTCAGACTACCTCGCAAGATACTAGGCGTGAAGATATGTATGTATGTAAATTGGGCTTTTTTTTCATTAAACGAAAAATGACATTGGATTCGTTTACCCATTAGCGTTAACGTTTTAATTTATTTACCTATCATAGAGCTACAGCACAGTTTTTTTTAATTGTACACGTTTAGGTAATGATATTAATATAATTAATCATTATTTAAAGTGATTCTGTAACGTAATATCATTATGTTCAGAGATCTATAAGTATTTGTACACAAATGAATATTAGATCCGAAGTTAAAACATAATTTTAAATATGGCTGCCGTTCTAGTTTTGACACCCTCCTCACCTCGCTGCGCCCGACGCAGCCTAAAATATTATGCACCTAAAGGCCATTGTCTGTTGCCATGACAACAACTCGCTCGATACCATGCTCGCAGAGACATATCAAGAATCCTGCATTTATCTCCCTCGCACTTTCAGCCGGCAGATGCTGTGGCTGGATTTAGAATAGTTTTGTTTCTTTTACTTAGATGGCTGACTGCCAGCTTAGCACGGACAGCAAGCACAACGCATCGAAAAGGATCTTTGAGTAGAGTCTTGTAGGAAAACTTATCTAATAAGATTTGAAACTACGTTATAGGATGAAATATTGTAATAAAAATATTTTTGTCATTTAATATTTGTATTAAAGAAGAAATACATTTTGTATGCTAGTGATATATACCTAGATATTTGTTTACCATAAGTAGGTATATTATACATAATAACAAATTCTTGTTGATACTTACCACACAAATGATATGGCTAATACCGATTTTACTAGGCAAATATTTGGAAAACTATGACAAATAAAATAAAAAAGAGTTTTTTGAATAAAGTAAATATACTAGATAAATTTTAATCAAATTTAAAACTACATATACATTGTTTTGACACAAAAAATGACAAAATATTGCAATATTATATCTAAACAAAAATGACAACGTTTATAGGTATAACCTAACAAGTTACAAGATATAATAAAAAAATATTTAAATGATAACCAAATTCTTACCTGCAAACCTACCGTCAGTAGTAGGTAATTTACTGTCAAATAAGTATAGCTTAGAAGGTTTTAAAATAGGTACCTATGAATTTTTTTTCATGTTATTGGAAAGCAAACAAGCACACGGATTTCCTGATGTTAAGAAATTCACGTCGCCTAGAGACATCAAAGATGGTAACGGAGCGTTGCCAACCTGAGACCAGGATGTTAGGCCTCGAGCAAAAGTACGTTTACCGGCTAACTCACCCTTCGAACCGGAACACGTCATGACGTTATGGCGGCAGGAATAGGTAAGGCGGTGGTACCAATCCGGGCGAGTCGCTGCTAAACTCTACCACCTAGTAGAATTAGAATTATTTAGAAGCAGCCACTTTGGTAATAAAACCTTTCGCAGATGTCTATAGGTACGTGTGTACTTACCTATCAAGTTGCCCACCTGTTCGAATACCACCTGATCCTATGAAAAACCGATCCATGTCGTCAACGATTTAATAAGGCATTTTTTAATGAAGTAGAGGTTATTGCCCTAGTTTTATACAATTTGACACTGCATTTCGGTACTTCTATGACACCAGAGTTTAAAATATAAATACAGATATGTAACTTACCGTATCAATTTTGTTTTAATATAAACCAATTAGTCATCACTAGAGATTTGATGTATTTTACTAAAAAACTTAGAAATTTTTAGTTGTAAAAAAATCGTACCTAACACTTAACACACGTAGTCAATAACTGCCACTAAAATGACGAAAAGAGTAACAAAGATACATTAGAAAGTTGCAGTAAAGGTCTCCCATTGGTCGGTTGTACTAAATATTGTCAAATTACCTCAAAACTTTCTCTTTTTTGTTACAATAAAAATTTACTTCCTGGTCTCACCTAAAGCTCGTAAGGGTTGGAAACTTTCTCTCTTGAAACAAAACTCCATTGTTTACCCTTTGCGCTCTGAATTTTTACGATTCTTTTATATTTTTTGTTTGTTAAATATTAAGTATCTCAGCCAGTGTGTTTTTGAAGATTTTCGTGTTTTTGGATGTTACATACCTGATATATGATTTTTTTATGGTATTGGAAGGCAAACAAGCAGACGTAATTCCTAATGGTAAGAAATTCCCGCCGCCTAAAGACACCAACGGTGGTAATGGTGCGTTGCCAACCTGAGGCCGCGATGTTAGGCCTCGAGCAAATGTTACTTTAATTTCAAAAGATATCGATAAGATGTGTCGCCTCTGTGGTCTAGCGGTTCAGTTGTTAGACTTGACTGCATGAGGTCCCGGGTTCGAATCCCGGGTCGGGTAAGAAAAAGAAAATTTGGTTTTTCCAATACAACCAGAGTACCCNAGGTACCACTAAAGCTCGGCTCCTATCATCAACGAACCGTGAGATTAGTAAGTTACCTAAAAGCGACGAAGCGTTGCCCATAGTAACACAAAATGTTTCAAGTTAACAGTCGGTATCGAACGACCGTAGTTAAATTTAAACTATTAGTTATAAAAATAACATTCGTAAGCAAAACGACTCGTATCTTGAATAAGTGACAGGTGACAAATAAATCACAAACCGAACACATTAAATCCCGGGAAACATTGTTTTTATTAGCAAAATAAAAAATACGTTTTGAATCCGACCATTAAACCTGAAATTTCATCAAGTTGATTCTAACATCCGACCAATAATTCCAAACACTCTTTTATATTGCTTTATTACACAATGGAATTATCTTTGATAATTTTTCTCAATTATGACCTTTACTTACACACCATTTTTATTTTAATGATATTGGAAGGCAATAAGCAGACGGATTATTGTTAAGAAATTCACGCCGCCTAGAGACACCAAAGACAGTAATGGTGCGTTGCCAACCTAAGGCCGGGATGTTAGGCCTCGAGCAAAAGTGGGTTTACTGGCTACCTTACCCTCCGAACCGGAACACGTCATCACGTTATGGCGGCAGGAATAGGTAAGGCGTTGGTAC
>NJDD01001541.1:65186-82792 GCA_002245505.1 Calephelis nemesis | reverse complement strand
CGAAAGTTCCAAAGAGGTTTCAAAAGTACAACCAGAGTACTCTCAGCTGGTCTAAGGTACCACTAAAGCTCGGCTCCTATAATCAACGAACCGTAAGATTAGTAGGTTGCCTAAAAGTGACGAAGCGTTGCCCATAGTAACACAAAATGTTTCGAGTTAACAGTCGGTATCGAACGACCGTAGTTAAATTTAATCTATTAGTTATAAAAATAACATTCGTAAGCAAAACGACTCGTATCTTGAATAAGTGACAGGTGACAAATAAATCACAAACCGAACACATTAAATCCCGGGAAACATTGTTTTTATTAGCAAAATAAAAAAATACGTTTTGAATCCGACCATTAAACCTGAAATTTCATCACTTTGATTCTAACATCCGACCAATAATTCCAAACACTCTTTTATATTGCTTTATTACACAATGGAATTATTTTTGATATTTTTTCTCAATTATGACCTTTACTTACACACCATTTTTATTTTAATGATATTGGAAGGCAATAAGCAGACGGATTATTGTAAAGAAATTCACGCCGCCTAGAGACACCAAAGACAGTAATGGTGCGTTGCCAACCTAAGGCCGGGATGTTAGGCCTCGACCAAAAGTGGGTTTACCAGCTACCTTACCCTCCGAACCGGAACACGTCATGACGTTATGGCGGCAGGAATAGGTAAGGCGTTGGTACCAATCCGGGCGAGTCGCTGCTAAACTCTACCACCTAGTCAGATCACGATGTTAGTGACGGTAAGCCTATGCTCGTCTTTTACGAGCTGCCTGGCAGGAAGGCGGACGGTCTATTCTACAAAGGAGCCCGAGCCAACACGGGACAACCATGTCACTTTTTACTAAGTTCTTAAAAATGAGAGAGGTGCATAAATGTAGCAGGTGTACCCGATTAGGTATATACATATATACACAATAAATAGACCTTATAAGCGGCCATTATATATACGTACCTACATATCTTAATGCTTAGCCCCTTACGTATAACGCAGAGAGTATCGAGTGCTTAATAACACGACCCTTGCAGGCCTGCGTAGCTTTCTCTAAGTTCATTACTATTTCATAAAAACACGTCGGTTTCAGAGCTTTTCTTGAATTTCGTTCTAGTCTCAAGACCGGTTTTAGAAACATAACGATATTGACTTATTTTTTATTCTTATCTAATATTGTAAGATAGTCGATAGACATTCAAGCCATGTGCCAGACACATTTGGAGACACCTGTCCCTAATGATTTGGCACATCACAGCCCAGAAACTACTTTTTAGAAATTATAAGCATTTCCTATCTACTACTTATGTCGTAAATAGATATTAATGTAGTTATTCTTTAATTGATAATACCTGCTATCAGCGTAGTAAATCGTAAAAATAATAGAAAATTAAAACTTTACATATATTAAAACAATAATAATTTGACAATTTCGTTGTTCGAAAGGTTGGCGTACACGCCGAACTCTACTGACCAAGCGCGAGGCTCGGGTTCGATTCCGAATGGAGGCAGGCATTCTTATGATCAACATCGATGTTTGTATTTCCGGGTAACGATATTTAACAATATTTTTGTTACCCTACTGCATTTATTATTTCAATTTAACACCCATAATACAAACATACCTATACCTAATCTGCCTACTTTGCGCTTAGATTAATTTGTTTATTTACCTAATGATTAATTACCTAATTACCTATTTAAAGAACAGGAACAAAAAAATCTTAAGTAACGCAGAATGATCCAATTTCATTCCAAAAACTCTGTCACTGACCATAATATTTACAGATGCTGATAGTGTTTAAGTATTTGTAACAGCGCCATCTATTGGCGTAGTTTTATCTTTTTAAATGTCCCTGTAATAAAAGCACGATAAATCTTATTTATACTGGGCTCTGTATTGTTTATTGCATATTTTATAGACGTTTGACTAACTGACACTTAGATATTATTCAGTTTTGACAATTCCGTTAATCGTTTAGATAAATATATAGTACCTACCTAATTTTATTGTTTTACTGCATCCACAGGGTCACTTTGAATAGCTTCTGTCAAATCTTATGTTTTAGTCACACTTTAGTGCTAATGATACTGTAATAGCAAAACCAATGGGTTTGGAATTTTAATAAGCAAGCAGTCAAGTCCAACAACTGAACCGCTAGACCACAGAGGCGAAATTTTAATAAAATTTGTTACAATATGAATGGTTTGAGCAAATATTACCTACCACTGTTTTTAGTGTTTCTATGTGACGTGTGGAATAACCGCCAAAAATCAGTCTGCTTGTTTACCACCCTAAGCTATAAAAACTCTGAAAATTAGTCTCAATGACCACTTCTAGAAAAGATCAGTACTAATATGAACTATTTCGTTCGTGCCATTGAATAAAACTTGCATTGATGAGTGCATAGCCTTTTACTTATAAACAAAACTAACTTCTGAATACTAGGTTTGCAGCAACTCGCCGTATTGGGACCTCCACCTCATATATTCCTACTAAATAGCCCCTGTACTCACCATTGTCGTGATCCGTGAAATAGGGTAAAATAGTCGACCGACTTACACTCGACGCTAAGGTTTCGGTCGTAAGATAACGAAACACCAGTAATGTTATTCATAATAATAGACTTACAGTCTATCAAAGATAGCCCTGTCTCTTCCTGTCAAGAGAGTTGCTTACTTATTTGCTATTTTAAGACTTAAAAAATGTACAGTAAGCAAACGAAATATCTGCCTCTTTTACAGTACTTTGACATTGTTGTAAGGGGTGAGATATTTCGATTGCTTACTGTACCAAATATATTATAATCAGTCCAATACGTGTATTGAGGGTTGCCATTATATAATTCGACTTAATAACATCAGTTATGCATTTCTGTGTTCCCCGAATAGGGAATATCAGATGTAGGTACACGATCATATTAAAATGCTAATCAGCCCGCTATAGTAAACTGAATGAGTGGAATAAGAGAGCCGAGGTACAGTAAACAACGCAGATATCGAACTGTGTACCTAGAGAGAGTTGTAAAATGGGAAGATATCTAAGTTCCTATGCAGAATAGACCATCTGCCTTCTTGCCAGGCAGCTCGTAAAAGGCGAGCAAAGGCTCAACCTCCCTAACACCGTGACATCCTACTAGGTGGTAGAGTTTCGCACCGACTCACCCGGATTGGAACCACCGCCTTACATGACGTCATGAGGTGTTCCGGTTTGGAGGGTAAGGTAGGTAGTAAACTTACTTTTGCTCGAAGCGTAACATCCCGGCCTCAGGTTGGCAATGCAGTATTACCACCTTTGGTGTCTGCTTGTTTGCCTTCCAATATCATAAAAAAAATGAACCCTCGTTTCGCGTGGTCTTTGCGTCACGCCTGGATGGATGAACCAATTTTGATAAATACTTTATGGTATATTAGTTATTGTTATGAGAAATTTCTCATAAAAGAAAGTTCTCGTGAAAAGAAAAACCAGAAAAATTGCAGGAAAAATGGTAAATGGTTATTCCTGCAAACTATTAGTAACTGTTAATATTAAGCAATTCACATATCGCCGAGTCTAATTAAATATAAAATCCAGATAAGTGTTTTTTCTTTATTCATATCTAGGTCACATTTTAGTGAAAATTAACTACAAAATTATGTCACTTTTTGCTAGTAGTGGGAAAATATGAGCAGGTTCCATAAAAGTCGGCAACGCATCTTTGATACCAATGGTGTAGCGGATGTGATCACTTTCCATCAGGTGACCCATTCGTTTACTTCTTGTATAAAAAAATAATTGATATAGTAACAAAAAAATACTAGCAACTTCATCTGTTGCTTAACTGCTTCTTTGTATTTTATAATGGAACGTAACATTGGCCAACTAACATTATATAACTTTAGCAATTCGACTTTAACCTTTACGATTCTTATATGGCTAAAATAACTATTAAGTAACGGGATCCAGGTGCTTCAATAGAGCGATTCGACCTACCTTAGCAAACTTAGACACCTTAGCAAACTGGAGCGTTCTCATAGCTTGATCCGAAAGAAGTAATCTGGTCATATTCTCGACGTTTTAGTACTGCTAATCATCTTCCCACAAAAAAAAAACGACGGGTTGCACTGAAGTGCGGCAGAAGTTAAAACTTGGATATTAACGTTGTGCATGTTTGATATTTGGAAATGGTTAGGGAATAATTTTGCACGAATTGCTTTAATTATCAGTATGAAAGTAGGTACAACGATTTATGTGGTAGAATACGATATTCATTTATTGCGCTATCGTACGCAAACATGACAACACGAACATTCGCGCAAGCGCCCCTCGCCGTCTTACGAATTTTCGATCAGGTCACGTTTCCTGAAGTGAGTTTAGAAGTTTTTACCCATTCCAAAAAGTGTGCAACGCCGCTAAAAAAGTTTTCACTTCAAAATTAAACATTCATTGAATACGTGTTTTACTAAACACTGTCTAAAATTGGATTTTAAATCAATAACATGCCGCCACGTCTTCCACGTGTAGCATGTTATTGGTTGGATGTCAATTTTAGAGTTTGGTTTTAAAATGCGTGTAATTTTTTTTGTGGTAGTGAAGAAGAAGGCTAGATTTCATCCCGAAACCCTGACGTGTTTAAATGGGAGAGCTATGTAAGTTTTTCCTAATGTGCGGGCAGAGCTGCAGCATCTACTAGGTAGGTATATACAATGTTGACATATTACACAGAATAAGCAACTTGCAGTTATTATATCTAAATAGGTGTTATTCGTGTTTAAAAATATTAATATTTGGAAGTTTTACCAAGCCCTGACGAAGGAAAATATCAAATATAGGTTATTCAACGATACTAAATCTTAAAAATACGTTCATAAATACCTAGGTACTGTTATTAGTTTATTAATGTTTATCTCACAAATATTTTAAGAATCGGAATTCGGAGTGGAGCATCACGGACTGCTCCATTTTTTTATATTCAAGACTTTAAAAGTGATTAAAAAGACACGTTTAATTACTATTTTATTATTATGTCTGCATAAAAAAACTACAAAATGGCTATCAAGTAGTTGTAATGCGTGTAACTAGTTGATTTTTATAGATTTTTTATTAGGTGAATGTCTGTAAACAGATATTTTCAGTAATAAAAAACAAGTAATGATGGCAGCGTTTTACCTATGTAAAGCCTACCTATGTAGCGCAAATACCTTTGTGAAGACAAGTAATGAATAAAAACAGATGTCAGCCGGTAATGTTAATGGGCCAACCTGAAAACTCTCTTGCGTTAGTCAGCTGATTTTAATAAAAATTATGCCATTTTTAAATCCTGGCGAATTATTACAATCCTTCTGTTTTAACGGCTAATATTAATAATATTTCTAAGATAAGAAACATTTATTAGGTTAGGAACCAGGTAAACACTGTGATTTTTCAATAAATAACAAAAACATGTTAGCAGTAAAACTACTCAGGCTGTAGATCTGTTATTAATATTGTCTGTTAGTCGCATATGGACGCTAGCCTCAAACGAGTTTGGTATAAAATAGTTGACCAATATTTTTTAAAAAAGAACCCAGGACCAACATTATTAATTGTTTTCAGGTAAAAAAAATATTCTATTTTTTACAAAGCTCTTTTACTAAAGCGACTGCACTATTGCATCACGAAGTTCAACCATAAAATCAGAGATGGTGCTAGTGTTCAACTAAAAAAAAACAAACATTGAAGGGAAAACAATATATATTTTTTTATAGCTTTGTTTGATTTTCAGGGTATAACTTTTTTCAACCTTTTCAACTGCAAGAAGAACTACTGTTAAGTCGAATATATTATATGTAAACTGTATATGAAAGTATGTCAAAATTAAAAATAAATAGTTGGAAGAGTAAACAAATATGTCTTAATCTTTTTTAAAAATATTTTAATAAAAAGGCTTAAAACTTCATCTAGTGATACAATTCGAGTAATTCAATGTTTAAATTAAGCTGCCTTATAAATTTATACTTATTTCAAGTACACAGACATATATGTAGGTATGTATCTGCACTTAATCAAACAGATTTGCACTCACAGATTCATTCGTGTTGCGATAATCCATAATTTTAACTTAATAGACTGCATCACTTCTGCTAGACCGGTTTTGATGAAATTGGCTTGACTTTAAACGGGACTCTACATTAAATAAAGTAGGCACCTACGTGATATGATTTTTAAAGTATGCCATGTTGAGTTCATAAATGTCCTAGTACGCTTAAGCGTACTAGGACGCTTAATACTTAAGTACCTACCTTTTAATGTCATCGTAACGTCACTGCTCGCCACTTTCGTCTTCTAAGCTGGAGAGGATAGTAGCTCGTAAACTTACTCACGCAAGAATCTTATCTTACCGCATTAGGTTGACAACGCATCATTCCCTTTTTTGGAGTTAATAGGTGTTTATTATGGGAGCTGTTTGTTAGTATGTGGGAGGAAGAGCGCGTCCCTGATATCTTTAAAATGTTAAGTTAGTTAAGTCTTAAGAACACTATATAGTATCGAAGTGGTGGCCGTGGCCGAAATCGGTCGGAGAATATCATCATCATCATCACTTTTCTGTAAGTCTCCTTAACGACTTGCTTATGTAAGGTACTTTTTTAGTGATCGTTAAGACAGAAAAGATGATGATAATTATACAAACATTAACGTTTTTATTCTTTTCATCATTAGGCTTTGGCAGACAACAAGAATTAAGCATATTAAAAAAATAAAATTAAAACAACAATAGAAAAAAATAAATGTCATTCTTACACATTTCGTAACTTTTTTATCTATCAATTAATAGTTGTAAAACGTACATCAATGTTCTAAATAAACATTAATCTCCCATATTCCGCAGTAGGCACCGAAACCCAACATTACACGAAGACAGGCAATCGTAATCGTAAAAAGTTATCGGCGCAGTTCAGGAAGTGCTCTTGGCGCCGGCATAGCTAACATACTCTGTGGATACTTATATACGTATTTATACACTACTATTTGCTTGCAGCTTCGTCGATGTATTATAGTTTTTATCCTTACATTAGAAACATGTTTTAAGTAAATAAAAATTGAATTCAGTTATGTTAGAAAAACAATTACCCGTCTGTCCAAGTTTTTGAAAAACAAGCAGACAGATTTCTTGACAATGATAAGTACTTACACACGAGATAATGGTGCGTTGCCAATCTCAGGTTAATCGCCTTTGTAGTCTATTAGTCGAATGTTTTAAGTTTTCTAATAAAAAATTGGAAATACGTCCGGTCGGAGATTGCCCCATATTACGATGTGAGACCAAGTACTTCTGACATGTTCTGGGTATACTGGTTGTACCTTTGTCTACCTCTTTAGGGATACGGGGCTGAAGGGAGCTGGGAGGCTAAGGCTAGCCTAGCCTTCCAGCTGGATTTTATTCAGATACATCTAACTTTGCTATACAATGTCTAAGTAATACCGTGCTGGCCTTTCTGCCAGGCAGCTCGTAAAAGGTGAGCGTAGACTAAACGTCACTAACACCGTGACATCCTACTAGGTGGTAGAGTTTCGCATCGACTCGTCCGGAATTGTAACCCCGCCTTACCGATTGCTGTTGCCATAACGTCAGTGACGTCATTGACGTGTTCCAGTTCGAAGGGTAAAGTAGCCGTTAAGCTTAATTTCGTTCTTGGCCTAACATCCCAGCTTCAGGTTAGCAACGCACCATTACCACCGTTAGTGTCTCTAGGCGACGTGAACTTCTTACCATCAGGAAATCTGTCTGCTTGTTTGCCTTCCAATATCATTAAAAAAATCATTACGTTAACTATAATATATACGTACCTAATAGTAATAAAAATGTATGAAGCTGTACTTAATTAAAAAAACTAAACCAACAGAATGTCAGACCCTTATTACTACGTATTATTATATGTGTCATAAGAACTACGGTATCGATTTTTATGATATGTTTACTGACCTTTATGATAAAGAAAACATATAAAAAATACTTATTCCGATGACTGTTTTCAGATAAACTTTTGAGAAAACACACATAAACCTGTATATTTTACTAATTTTGAAAGTATAAAATGTTTTGCTTAATACTAATATTTTTACTTATATAATATAAAAAGAGAGGTGTTATAAGTTTAACGTGTTTGTGTGTATCTTTCTGTGGTATCATAATGTTGAACAGATTTTGATGCGGATATTTTGCTAGAAAGCTGACATGACCGAGATGGTGCGTAGCTACTTTGAATAGAGGTTTTGTTTGGGTTATTTTATTTTAACATCGTAACTGCGGTTTAGCGGTCCAAGTGTTGGACTTGACTTCAATAGGTCCCGGGTTTGAATTTCGGGTAACAAAAATAAAAAAAATGAAATATCATCCAATTTTCTGAAAAAAATGTAGCTTGTGATTGGATATGTGCCCGGTTGGCGATAGGCTTGCCACCTATCACAATGTGAAACTAAGTGTCTTCTGATAGTGGTGGGTGTCCTGATTTTGCTTCTGCCTGCCCCTTCAAGGATATGGGCGTAAAGATACTTGCTTACTTTACTTACTCATTTATAGGGCTCTGTGTAGTTACTTGTCGGATTAAATTTTCTGCTTTGGAATCGGTTAGATTAGAGATTAAAATATTAAATACAACAGTATTTACAATAGGTAGTGAATATTGCTTTACATCATTCATACCCAGAATCTGTCGCGTAGGCAGCTTGGAAAAACGAAACATATTAGGTACCTTCTTAGGTGGTGACTTCCCGGTACTGATACTATCTTGTATATCTTATAGCCAATGGTTGCCATTTTGGTTTTAAAACTAGACTTTCCTGCTTAAGACTAGAATAAATAATTAATTAAATTTTCGCTTTCCTGGGTTAATTTTAATAAAAGTTTTAATGTTTTTTCTGAATTAGTTTCCAACATATCTAGGTTGTTCAAATATGTATAAAAAAGTAAAGTATGTATGTAATGGTAACTAATTAACTATTCTAAACTTAAACGTTCCTGGGTTAAATTAAATAGAAGGTTAAATTCATTCTCCGAATTAGTTTCTAACATACTTTAGGTGATTCTAATATGACGTTTATGATAGTATTTCATACGTAGTTAAATTTATACAAGGAATTTATGCAACATCGTATTCCTGCCAAGTTTGAATGTACTATTTTGTTTTTATGATATTGAGAGGCAAACAAGCAGACGGATTTCCTGATGGTAAGAAATTCACGCCGCCTAAACACACCAAAGGTGGTAATGGTGCATTATCAACCTGAAGCTGAGTCGCTGCGAAACTCTACCATCTAGTAGGATGTCACGGTGTTAGTGACGATAAGTCTATGCTCGCCTTTCATGAGCTGCCTGGCAGGAAGGCGGATGGTCTATTCTGCAAAGGAGCCCGGACCAACACGGGGGAAAACGTTCAGGATAGTAATTCATACGTAATTAAATTTATACAAGGAATTTATGCAATACTGTATTCCTGCAAAATTTGAATGTACTAACAATTTTTATCTACATTTTCTAAAAAAACTACATGAAACATCAAGTAAATGCTTATTTTCATTAAAGCTTCACTACTAATATTTTTTTCGTATCTGGCATTTTAAAAAACGTTAACCAAGTTAAGATACTGTTAACTTACAGAGATATTTTTTTAGTTAATCTTGTATCCAAGTATTTCAGGTGTCGAAGGTAATTTGTTTAATTTCCAAGTAATTTTGTTGTAAAAAATATCTAGTCAATATATATTAATGTCTTGTTAAAGCAGAAATAAAAGCATTCAATAGCGCAATAATTGTATTGTTTTATATTCTTTTTACATTTTGTTAACGAGATAATGACAGGCGTTAAATAGTTTTAATTACATTTCAAGCCAAAACAATTAACATCTTTAAATATTACAGTTTACCTAGTAGGTGTTTTTCGATATAATGTCATAAGATAAGCAACTTAAGTGACAAAAGTAATAAATAATTTAAGCGTAGTAAAACTGCGGGTTATATATAAATACATATTTATTACATATAAATATAAAGCGGGTTTCCTTTAAATTAGTCAAAGTCTTCATTTGCTTATTATCAGTTGTAGACTTAATGCCAGGAGAACCACCTCGGAAGAACGCTCCTTTAAATACAAAAGGATTCTTTAAAACTATTTCAGAAATGACTAATCAATTAACATACATAAAAAATAGGAGTCGAATATATAACCTCCTCCTTTTTACGAAATGGGTCTAAGATTAGACAAAAGACCTAACAATATTTGCCTTTTTCTTACAAAATTGTGAAAATTTATCTTAAGCATAGAGAAAAATGAAATCTATTTTACAGTTTTAGCCAACCACGTACTAAAATAACTACTAGAAAAGATCCCGCACATATTTCTAGAGCTATGTTATATTATTTCACGTTTCTGTAATAGTTTATGTTAAGTACCTTAAGTATACGAGAATTATAATAAAGATCACAACGTAAAATATTTAGCGACAACAATAATAAGATCCAGTGTTATATTAAAACCATATTGTCATTATTTGAAGTTAATTGTTAATAACGTTTGTTTTAATTTTTTTTAACTGAAGTCTTATAGGTTCAGGAGTGTGATGACCCCATCACCTGCTTGATATGATATAAAAAATTAAATTTCTGGAAAATTTGTGGAATGAGGACCATCAGATGACATGGTAGAGTTTATAGACAAGCTGTGATTGGTATTGTCTTATTTTTTTTTGCAAATGTAATGGTAGTACTCAACACTATCGCATTCTGGTTAAGATAGAATCATTAGTAAATTTACTTATACAAAAGGTTAATAACGCACCTATAACATCTTAAATATCTAAGAGTGACGCATATTTCTTGTACTCATAATATTTTATTTCTTTTCTATAATAAAAAAAATTTGACTCAAACCTACTACCACGCACAGCCGGACCACAAAATCTTTCAGTAGTTAACTATAAGTACCTATGCCACTTTATATCGCATAATAAAGAAATATAATGTTTTGTTTATAGTTTATAGCAGTTTACATGTCTACAATAATTAAATTTTTTGTAGTTTTTATGTATCAAATATTTAATAAATAAACACATTAAAGCATAAATATAAATTTGTTTTTTTAATTGAAAGAAATAATCAAATATTACTTGAAAAATAGCACCTTCGTGTACTATGGTTTCAGATAAATGAAAATCTAAATCACTCGAATTTTGTTAAACAAAATTTTAACAAATTTGTATTTTTTACCTTGACCAAATACCTAATTAATATTAGTTATTTAATTTATTTTAAATCTATTCAATAATTTCGTTTATATTGTTATCATTTTGTAATGTCAGTGCGTGAAATAATGTACAAATTTTATTTGTATTGATTAGCATTTTAATTACTATCAAGAAAAAAAATGTTTTTATTATTGAGGTGTTTGTCCTTGACGGAGATTGAACCTAAGCTTTACCGGATAGCAAGGTGCTTCCTACTGGTGTACCTACTTTGGGTAAGATATTTGATTAAGGTGATAAGTAGGTACATTATAAATATTTCGTGAATATGAAATGTCAATTTAAATCAATTAAAATAATTAAACATTGTTTACTCAAAAAAAAATTTACTAAATGAATTGCAATTCATATCAAATGTAAAAAGTTAAATGTTTATATAAATGTACTGTTTGTTGTCTACATGCTTGTTTCTCAGTGATGGAAATAAAACAATGATCATATATATTTATTTATTGATAAAAACATCACATACGTTTTTAAACATACATTATTTACATAGGTAAAAAAAATGTTACCTGCTGTTTAATTATATAACAATTTTTAACTGAAATACATTGCTGTCTAGATTTTTTAGGTTTATGTAGGAACATAATAAATATACGAAGTTGATGGTATCTAATTATTTTTACAAATTAAATTTTTGTCATATAGGTAGGTACTTAAATATTTAAGTACCTACCTATATCACAAAAAATAATTAATGTTATATAATAAATTAAGTTTTCATCAAAACATATATATTACACAAGTATTATGTTTAGCAAAGATGTAATGATAATTTTATTATGAAAATATTAGTAATGTATAAAATTGATTATAGGTATTATGTATATGTTAGAACAGATAATTAAGTTAACAAAGATATTTGACACAATAATGTTATAAGAGAATTCAAGTACGACATGGTCTTATATTTAAACAAAATATTTTTATACAATCAGAGAATAATTTATTATACAACAATGTTTCAAAAATATGATTATACCTATTTACAATTCAAAATGTACAATCACAACTTGTTTATTTTTCGATTTTATGTACAAAAAACATTTAAAAATCTATCAAAACATCACTACCATACAGTTTTATATAGATCAAGTACGAGTCTACAACAAGAATAAGAAATCTTCGCAGCTGTCTTCATGTGGAGCGTTGGCTAGTGTCATCTTCTGTTACGTATACTGAAGGTATACCGGAAAGAATGAGGCACTCAGGATACATTCAGTATACGTACAGAAGGCGACGCGATATCTTCTCTTCATCTTCTTGCTGCATCTGTAAAGTTTGGTAAGGTTAAAATTCATTCTTATATTAAACTAACTTAAAAGTAACTTATTTCTAACTAATCCTATCGTAATACCATAATAGCTCACCGGCCGGAGAAGCTTGATCTGAAGGTTGGCCTCTGGGAACACCACCTATAAAATAAAACAAAATGATTTATAACCTACTCTCAGACTTTCCTCTGTGAAAGGGTTAGAGGGACGTATATTTTTTTTCTGTGCGAATACACTGGATTACAAGGTATATATCATAAAATACACACCAACACCAGTCAAGTATCTTAAAGTTCAGTAAATACAAACGCTAAACAATAAAACTATTGTTAGTATCTACACCAATCGAAACGCACGAGTCTTGCAAAAACACAGGATTGGCTTGCAAAAATTATATTCGCAAACTTATTACCGGTAGCGGAGCAGGTATTATCTTTTACAGTCTTTTAAGCGAAGTACAACCACAATAGTCTTGAGCCGTTTGTCCACAGCTATTGTGTCACTAAAGATAAATTACAAAAGCTTCGCCGTTTCGACCACTCGTAAAAAATACTAAAGAATTTGCGCCGATGTGTGCGTGCCGTCCCGGAGGGATTGAATAGAGAGGAAATTTACGCAAGGGTGCATTATATTCGTAATTTATGACACTAGCTATAAACTTGTCCCACAATGCAATAGAAGAGAAAAAACGAAACGTGCAACGAAATTTAAAACACTGAGCCGAAACGGTTTTGGTCGCGCTAAGGAGATAAAACACGTGACTTACCGGTCGGTCAGCTGTTCGCGACGTGCTGTCAAGTAAACATTGGAGGATGTGGAGGGCGCGAGTGAGGAGCGTGTGGCCTGGCTCGGCGTCTCCGGGCGTCTGTCGGTCTCCGTTCTGGCGTCGGGGCGGGCGTCCCGTCCCAACATCGATTACCGCCCTACCGGCCGCGGCGCGCGCCGCATCACGGGACGACTAATCCCGATGCAAGATTTCATTACATACTATGATCGTTGTTATTTGCACCCCGTAATGTTTTTTGATAGTTTACTTAGGTCCATGTTTACACTTTTTTGAAATTGGAACGTTTAATTTCGGAAGCTGTACCTTTTTGATGTGTACCTTAAGTATTTTGCCCTTATAAATACGAGTACCACCTGCTACGTTCGATAAGCGTAGATTGTATCTTATTATCAAGAGCAGGTACCAACATTCTTTATAACATATTTAAAGGACGCTTTTCTGATAAAATATTTTAAGATAACGGTACATGGTATAAGAGAGTTAGAGTGTAGGTATTCTTTCATAATAAGACAATTTTTTTTCGTTGCTACATTTTTTACTATAAGTTAGAGTGTTTAGTATACATTTTCTTATAAAATACGTATGCGTCCATTCATATCAGTACACCACTAAACATGTTTTTACTATGTTATTTAAAAATCACACTACACACAACCCACCTTTGTACTGATCAATTTAAAATCTAACTAACATCCAAAGTTTGGTTCCAGAAGGAAATAGGTGTACCTATAGAAATTTATTACCCTTAGGAGCCCCATAATTTTTAATGTGTAAAGATTTTAAAATTCAATTTCAAAATAATAACGGTACTTTTATTGGGTGGTGGTAGGGATAACTTGCATATCTTTAATAGCTCTACGTACACTATATCTACTTCCACAATCTTCAGTAAAAAAAATAATGATAATTATAATTTTTACATCCAATTAATTAAATATAAGACGTTCAACAAATAGTACAAATAGTAATTTAAAATTTTTAGTAACAAATTTTGTATTAAGGATTCAAACTCTATAGACATCGCAGTAACGTTAGTTCTCGTTGTTATTGTTTCGGCTTAGTAAGTAATGACTAAACATATTTTGCAAGAAACTTAATATTCCAGTCTAATATTGGAAAAGCAATTTATTTGAATTTGTACTCATTCAAAAATTTTGGTGCATTTTATATTAAAAAAGAAGTATGTCAGTTTCATAGATTTCCGATGGTAATAAAAAATAACTAAACAAAGAATCCGAATGTTTGAAACTAGCCTATCCGGTGAGAAATTTGGCGTAACAAAAAAAAATGTTTTACGGCATCTGTCTTTTACATGTACGAAGCTATTAGATAAAAGACGCTAAAAAAGCTTTTTTTTCTGTAAAATAGATTTAACATTTAATAGCTTATGTTGATTTTATAACAGAAAAGGTAAAATGGAGGGGGAAAACGGGGATGGAGTCAGGAAATGTGATTGCTCTCAGACGGCGATTCACCGACGCGGATGTAAAACCGGAAGGTTATTTTGCGGAAGTATTTTGAATACCAACGCAAACGCTACACAGACATACAATAGAATCAAGTTCGATATTTTTTATGCAAACTCAAAATTTTTAAATTTTAGTTCATACTTTTTTAGCTTTTATATTATCAAGACTCAAGCAGTTTCTTTTAATTATCGCAAAACTAGTCCTTGAACCCGACTTCGTTATTAATTTAATGTGCTTTAAAAAATACTTCAATAATTGACAATAGACGTTATCATAGCTTGATATAATGAAACATTTTATAATAACTATAGTACACAATTTTTTTTTAAATCCTATTAATATCATAAATGCGAAAGTTTGTATGTATGGATGTATGGATGTTTGTTACTCTTTCACGCAAAAACTACAAAGCCAATTACGATGAAATTTGGTATGTAGGTAGCTGAAGACCCAGAATAACATATAGGCTACTTTTTATCCCGGAGTTCCCGCGGGATTGGGACTTACGCGGGTGAAACCGCGGGGCGCAGCTAGTGTGAATATAAATGACAAAGTTTTAAACATCACTTTCTTATCTCAGGGAAGTTATGTACCACGTGATTTAGTATCTTCGGATAATCGTCAGTGAAAGACTTGCACCTTTACCAACCTTTTTAGAGATACGGACGTGAAGAAACTTTATTTATTATTTTTTCCTTAGGATTTGCCTGTTAGCAAGATTTTACTACAGCAATCTATAGCCTCGGCAGTAATATTGGCTGAGGAGTTAGCGTACATGCCTAACTCCAACGACAAACGTGAGGCACGGGTTTGATTCCCGTCGGGGGCAAGCATTTAAGAGATTAACATCAATATCTGTCATTTATTATATACTACGGTAGTTTTTGTACTTCTTATCGTCGTCGTCGTTGTCTGCGAAATCGTGTCTGTAATGGTAGTCCAGGTCTTAGTGTATTTTTTAATAATGTGATCTTGTAGTATATACTTATGTTTAAGCATTGCCGTGTATGAGTATAGTGACCCATAATGCAAGCATATTTTTGCTATGAGGTCAGATCAATCAATTTGTGTAATTTTCTTAGTGATATTTATAATCGCTAAGTCTTTGTCTTCTAGGCGCTGGTAGAGACTTACGTTCTTGATAAAAAGAACGTAAGGTAACCTTAAAATGTTAAGTGTATATCATTATCTAATCAAATTTAATCAGTGAAATAGTTTATCTATGAAAATAAGTCACAAAAAGATTACTTATCTTAAATTGCCTTTTTTATCAATAGTTTATGATATGTGCAAAAAAGTAGTGAGTTTCGTGACTCATAATATTTAGTAAATTACCTATTATACAAATATCACACTTTTGCTTAGGTGCAAACTATCGTGTATGTTTTTTTATAGTTTAAGATAGCGAATAAATGAAAAGACGCTTTTTATGGATAGAGCCTACCATTGTCTATAGACACAAATACCATAGAGGTTACTGGTACGTTGAGTATTTTTGCTTGAGGTGGCAGAACTATGTCCGTCAGCTACCTGCCCTATCACCTTCTTGGTTTTACCTTATTTTGAGATAGAGATCTGTTTAGTTTGATATTGTAAAGTATTTAAATATCTCTATGTATTTGATATCAGTATACCTGTATATTACCTCTTGTATACCTATTTCTTAAAACTGGTAGTGTTACGACGTTAAAGAAAAGAAAATTCACGTGAAATGTTTCTAAAATTAAGTAAAAGTCTGTAATACACCTACCTGTTGAAGTTCCATTTTTAGTACATTCACAAATTTAGTGTTGCATATATTTTCAAAACCCCGAGAAATATTTTTTCTTCCTGAATCCTAAAATAAAAAATAATGCGGTTAAATCTTTTTGTGTTCAAGATAAAAATGTTGACAGGACAAAACATAAGATTGATTTTATTTATAACATTTTATTCGTTGGTTTCCGACTAGGAAATTATATTTATTATTACTCGTTTTTAAAAGGTATGTAGGTAGTTTGTAAACGAAAACCTCAATTTGATCATCTTTAATCAATTGCTATACCTACTCTATACTCATTACATATTATCTTAAACTAACTTTAAAATGAAGAAGAAATCACACGAGTACGTAATACATGTGTGTATTACTGAAAATGCTTTGCTGTTGTCTTTGTGACGTGGAAAGAAATTATATTAAGAAATTATTAATTAAAAAGAAAAATTATATTCGTCAGTAAATATCCCTAAAGATTGCAAATTACATAAGCGACTCATCCGGATTGGTACTCTACTCAGGTTGGCAACGCAACATTACCACCTTTAGTCTCTCGACGTGAATTTCTTACCATCAGAAAATCCGTCTGCTTGTTTGCCTTCCATTATCATAAAAAAGGTATTTAGTCATGTCTACGGTTGTACTCAGAGACGTCAGTTTTGTTTAATCAGTGATTGAGTTGACATTTTCCATACCAAATTGTAGATTAAATGTTAATTTGTTTTTTTTTAAACAAACAAGTAGGTACATTGGTAAAATTAACGGCTTATGGAATTTTATGTCAGTCCAAGCTTGAAAAAAGATATCACGGTAAGAGGTCATATTCAAAACTACAAAAAGGTATAAATACCTTTTCATGCACCATATAGGTAGGTATGTACCTATAAGTATGTATGAGTAAAAATCTTCCATGACCTCTTTCCATCGATATTCACACCTTTTACAATACGCTAGCAACCATACCTACCAACGTATTATTTCGTAATGATTATATTTACGAGTATCTATATTTTTGCATAAAAATTCAGGTCAAATATATACATTTTCAATTCAGTTATTTAACG
>NJDD01001541.1:50533-65172 GCA_002245505.1 Calephelis nemesis | reverse complement strand
ATGATAAGAAAATTACCTAATGTCAAGAATATTAACAAACTAACCTTCGGACCTTCGATTAAGATTCTATTAGTTCTCAAATTTATCAGTTAACCTATTGTTTTTAACATGCTTCTATTAGTTTGGTACTTATTTAAGTAAGCTTAACAAAGCGGGAGGACCTAATTCCAATATTGTGTTCAATATTTTATTAACAGAAAATGTTAAAGTAAAATAAAAGAAATGTATTTTCCATAGTAATTAACATTCAAATTTGACGTTTTGAGATTGTGTAATATAATTATTATTGTATTTGCTAATATTACCTACCAGTATTTTGAAATGTTCTTAAAATATGTTAAATATTAAGGTTTATGACTTTCGAAAAATATACAAGTGTAGGTACTTACTTTGAATAAAACATATTCTATTCTATTCAATATAAAATATCACAAGAAGATCTGCACGCTTCTTTAATATAAAATGTTTGATTCATAATCACTTTTTGTCGAGATATATATGTACAAATAATATAATAAGCTATTTTTAACTAAAATAAGTTCAATTTTGAGAAGCTTAAACTATACTTAGTTTTTTTAGTAAACTAATCGAAATATATACATAGAATACCTACCGACTATAATTTCTCGGAATATTAGTATTGATAGGTACCTGTATGTTCTTAGTATACATAATTTCTATCCTTAGTATACAAATATTTAGGTAAGTAAAGAAAAATGCATATTACGATTAACAATATGTGTATGTAAGTGTTTTATTAATAATTCAGTAATTGTTTAAGTAGTAAAGTACTCTTTTACAAATTAACTGCCTAACTCTATTAGCACTCAATTTAAACGTACATTCTTACTAATTTCGTGACTGTCCCATACAACTACTAACGATATATTAAACACGAAATGGACGACGAGGGGTGGAGCCAAAATAAAAAAAGAATCATGGGTGGGCATGCACACTGCGCTGCGAGATGCGTTTGATTTATTTATAATATCGCCGTATGCGTGTATAAATGCATGTATGTGTCTGATCTCGTGATTTTAATGTGTGCGTATGTTTACAGTTTGAGAGATTTTACGTGAGTGTGCGTTAAATTTGTTATCAATTTCTTGTGTGTGTGTAGGTATTTTATGCGTGTCTGTGGTCGTGTTGATAAGTGGGTACGTTTGTGTGCAGCACGCAACACATTTACACAAACGTGTGATTTATTAATTTATACTTGTGTGTGTAACAAATCTACATTGATAGTTTGCTATTGTTATTGGATGTATGTGGGTGCGTTCATCTTTATGCACTATTATCTTATCAAGGCCAAGAACAACAATGAAGTACCTAACAGTGTAGAGAAAACTTAAGATTTTAGAAAAACAGTTGGTCTGTGAACTTATTTTACCTAATTATTTTGTACATACGGTTAAACATACTTATTTTAAACTAGCCGATCCCTATAACGTTCATTGTATGCCGTAAAAATATTAAATTTTTCTTTCAATCAAGAACAAGATCTTTAGTTCTACACGACAGATTTTAATGGAACAACAAGTCTAATCATTTTCCAAATGGAGTTTCCAAATGGGGGTAATTTTTTTAAAGAAAAGTCTACGTTTATAATTGGTTCTTTAACTATATGTATATGAAATTTCATCAAATTCGGTTTAGCGGTTCACTCATGAAAGCGTAACAAATAAACAGACTTTCTCATTTGTAATATTAGTATGGATATTCCTTTCTGTTAGTTTTGAAAGCGAATAATAAATTTCGCTAAAATTATGAAATAGCAATTGCATTGCTAGAGTTCGTACCATTTTGCGATATCCCATTTTATAAAAATTCAAAGTAAAGTCTGACTGTAATATTTATAATTCAAATAAAATAATGTGACTATCGGCAATATTTTAAATAAAATCTTAAAATAGAATACAAGATATGCGAAAATAGACTGTCAGTACGTAAGAGTGCATAGGGTTAACGGGTTTTTGTTGACAGACCACTGGTGGTAGAGTGTTGTGCACCAACATACCCGGGTCCATCATCACCACATTATCTATTTCTGCCATCATAAGGACAATGTCATGTTCCGCCCTAGAGGAGGCAGCTGGCATGCCTGCACAATAGGCCTAATAATACCCCGGCCTCAGGACAACGACGCACATATTAAATCTACACAATCTATAAATCATCTTTGTATGTTACCATCAAGATTATTCTAGTTCGATGTCTTACCATATAAAAAAATTGAGCGTCTTTTTGAGTTAAACTTGTTTAGGGATCCCTGGCAAAATGGCAAAAGATTCAACGTTATATATTTGTAATGTCTGTCTGTCCGTTTGTCACAGGAGCTTTGTTATGAACTTGAACCGTATTATTGTAAACCTCGTTTTCTAGTTAACCCTTTTCTTTTTTAGCTAATTAGGCATGTTTCTTGAAAAAACTTTTAGGACTACATAGTCGAAATTTGATAGGTAAAAATGTTCTATAAACAGTTGATGATTTTTAAACAAAATAAAAATTAGAAGTTTTTCTTATAACCCAAACATCAGGGAAAATAAAAAAAATAACCTACTTGCAAGACCTCTAAAACTAAGTAAACCATTGTTTTTTAAATCAGTTATTTGGTAAAGAGACACATTCAAAATTGTAAAATGCGTTCCCACCACTTCCAACTTTAGAGTAATAGAGTTAGAGTTAACGATAATTAATTTAAACTAAAAACAGCCATTAGTTTTTTAAAAAATACACTTGTAATGACGTTTATGTAAACTCTGAAAAAAAATATGTGTGACATTTTTTGCAGGTGAAAAATGATATGAATTTCAGCTATGTGGATTTAAGCTATGTAAGCACGTATTGAATGAATACCCAGTTATACGTGTATACACATTACACACATGTAGGATAACACCTTTATTTTATACTTGTATGTAAGATACTAGGTCATTGTACCTTAAAGAAATTACTTACCTATTTGCAAATAATACGAGTACATTTTTGATACCTATTGTTAGTTGCCTGCATTTAAATTAGTCATAAGTAGGTAGGTGAGGTGCAAGTAAGTACATACTTTTAGGTATTGTTAGGTACCTGAATTTAAATTAGTCATAAGTAGGTAGATAAGGTGGAAGTAAGTACATACCTTTAGATAACAAACAAACCCGACTACATTTTGGTATTATTAAATTCTTTAAAATTACCCCTTTTTTTAATATATTTTTTTCAATTGTTTAGCAACAAAGGTCTGCAATGGATTCCAGGTTTCCCATTAATAAAACAATGAGAAATGGAGGCAATTCAGCTGAGCTATAGTCAAGCTTGCTATTTTTTTCCATTTAAACAAAAAGAAAAGAGATCTAACATTTTTAATCAATTTTTTCCGAGCAATAGGTAGAAAAGTTTTAGGTATACAAACTAATCTGAGAGCACTAAATATGTTTTACCTCTTTTTATTACTATCATTGAAAGAAGATGGCGATAGCTTAAAACTAGTTTAGTGGGTACGCAACAAAATTAATTTATTTCGTTCGTTACGAAAAAAAAATCATTATTCTGCTATTCAGGACAAGGACCAATAAATCAAAGATCACTAAAATCGGTACATCCCTATATAAGTTATATGTAACGCAAATAACCTGTTTAAATATAGAAAATTATTTTCAGTACATCCAAATAACATTTTGCCAGTAAATGCAGTGAATTTCGGTGCATTGGTAGAAGGCCTTTGATCTCAACTTTGTTACGTATCGGGTGCGCGGGCGACCATAAATTGTAGCAATATAACGGCAAACCGGGATCAATAATTCTGCCAACAGTGAGTTATGTAATGATTAATATTAATAATTTATACAACTTTCGTGATATGATTGAGTTACGTTTGAATTGTAAAATGACTTATTAACACCTGTCGCATAATTTGAATGCATTATTAGTTAAATTCAATTAGTTGTTATTAGATATTAGTTATTAGCTATTCTCCGTGTTGGTCCGGCCTCCTTTGCAAAATAGACCATCTGCCTTCCTGCCTGACATCTGACTAGGTGGTAGAATCTCGCAGCGACTCGCCCCGTTTGGTACCACCGCCTTACCTATTCCT
Organism: Calephelis nemesis; assembly: GCA_002245505.1. NCBI lineage: Eukaryota > Metazoa > Arthropoda > Insecta > Lepidoptera > Riodinidae > Calephelis > Calephelis nemesis. The sequence goes on along the minus strand of NJDD01001541.1, from coordinate 61,088 downwards.
GCTGCCATAATGACAACGCTTGCCGTTGACGTGTTCCAATTCGGAAGATAAGGTTGCCGGTAAACTTACTTTTGCTCGAGGCCTAACATTCCGGCTTCAGGTTGGTAACGCACCATTAACACCTTTGGTAGAGACACCAAGGGCGGCGTGAATTTCTTACTATCAGGAAATCCGTCTGCTTGTTTGCCTTCCAATAACATAAAAATTCTAAAAACATTTTATATTTACAGAATATTTAAGCGACAACTTTTGCACTAATTTTCGTTTGTGTAAATAAATAGATAAAATTACTTGATTTTTGCAAGCTACTATAGCCCGGTGAAGTAGTAAAAACCTCGCGGTTACCAAAATATTTAAAAAAATATTAATTTAAAAAAAACCATTTAAAAAATGCAAGCTATTGTTCTACTATCGTGACCACTAAGTCCGGTGAAGTTGTAAAAAAATGTTAGCAGGATGGCTAAACATTCAAAAAAAACATGACATTAACTAGGTGCTTAAAATTAGGGAAAGATAATTTTGAAAATTGGACTAAATTGGATTTTTTTGCCAGTCATTTCCCGGTCTAAAAAATTAGTTGATATACCTACTAGTAAATTCCAGCTTTAGGTTTTCAATCCACTTTTACCCCCTCGCTTCTCAAACCTTAAATTTTTTTAATCAGAAAAATCGTCTGCTAATTTTCTTCCATTGTTTTAAAAACTAAATGGGAGAATTTTATGGCTTCTTACTCCTCTGAGTAAGACTATTCAAAGGAGTTTTGTCATTACTATCATGCTTCAAAAAGTGGCAGTCCTTTAGGGGTTGACTTTTGAAAAAAAAAACCTGTGTTTAAACTAAGACTTTTAGTTACATTTATATCAAACTTCATCAATATCGGTTCAGTGATTTATTCCTGAGAGACAGATAGACAGGCTTTCGCATTTATGATATTAGTAGATATGGATTACCATTAGGCAATAGCTAGGCTAAGAGTTAACTTCTTCTAGAAAATAGGATGAAGCTGAAAATTAATGGGGTATCTACCTAATGGTATGGTCTTAAAATATGAATAGGTCTTTAGATACAGCCCAATAAATAAAATAATGTTATCGTCTAAAATTAGGTACCTTATTTACTCACTTTATACCTATGTGCAAAATATATTTTATCTTGGTTGTTAATGTTAATTGCCTTGTTAGTTTTTTTTTTACTTTTATTTATTAGGTAAATAAATAGCAAGTATCCATAGATACATATATACATAGTATTTTCTGAATCAAAGTCACTACATTTAATTTGACTAGTACCTAATATCATTTTGCAAGGTTGTAAAACTTTATAGCTATCACTGTAGGTTTCCTTAATTTTAATATAAATTACCTGTGTATTTACTATTCGTTTGACTTGGGTACCTACTTAAAAGAAAATGATAAAAATTTGAATTACTTATTAACTAAATTAATGTAATTGAAATAAAAATAGCCATGTATATAAATCAAGTACCTACTTTTTTATATTATCTAAAAATACTTTTATTTATAGTTGCGGATTCTTAAGTAATGGTATCCCTTTTTAACATTAATTTATTAACTTGAGTTTTACGATATAAAATGATATGATTTTAAAAGCAGACATATTTTTATCTCTACATAAATAATGTAGAGTTTGTATTACCAGAAAAGCTAAAAAATTAAGGAATTTTTTTACCTACTTAAGAGGTTCATTTCAGTATCGTAATTGTTTTAGTAATAAAAATAACAAAATTCTCAACTATTATCTATTTAGTTCAATCGAGTATTGAAAACAGTCCAATTAGATTTTTAAAACAAAACTTAATTGCAAATCAATTTAAACAGGAAGTGCAAAAACACAAATAAAATACAAGAAAACAAACCTAAATTATTTAATTAAATAAAAGACTAGCAAATATATAGGTTTCACTTAATTTAAAACACAAAATTATTTTTAATAAACAAACGAAAATGAAATCTTACCTTGCCAGATGTTTCGTAGACTAAAACATTTTTATCAACACATTTGGATTCGCTAAATTCGTCTCAGTTCCTTCTGTTTTATTTAACATAAATTCCATTATTAAATTTGCTTTTATTTTATTCAAATACACGTTATTATAACAGAATGATAAAAAGTTGTTTGACATTAGGCCTACTCAAGAAGGCGGCGGCAACCTACCGACGGCGGCCATCTTGTGGCGCTACCGTCGCGTCTGATCGAGCTCTCATTGGCCGAATGACGTCACCAACGCCATGACAGTCAACCATTTCAGTCAAAGAGCAAAGTTAATAGAGCGTAAATGTATAGCAAAATAATCCTTACCGCATTGTAATAAAGGACGTAATGAATTCAGTACAATATTGTGAATTTAGTATATTATGCATCTATGCTTCTAAACCCGCATTCCTTTATTACGGCTTATCGTTTTAGAACCTTTTAGGATGCTCCCTAATCGGCCAAAGGGGGACGCTTAAAATCTGAAGTGATTGAAGACGACGTGTCAACTGATAACATTACACCGCAAAGCATCAATATGAAGATATTAAGATACATTTTTATGATTTTAGATAGGTTGATAGCATTTAGATATTTTTTGTTTAGACTCATTATCCAATGAGAAATCTTTAAATGGTCATGTTGCTGTTATAAAATAATGTCTATTGAGCACTTGATGTAATCTTAGAGAAGGTGATAATTTAGGTGGTTTTATTATAACAATGAATTAGTAACTTTAATAGGTTTATCACACAAAATATCTTATTAGAATCTCGGAAGCTTTACCGATGTGTCTAATTGTTTCTATATATCTAACTCTCTTTTTAAGGAGTTATAAACCAGCGTTGGAAGTTGGTTTTATTGTATCAGGATACTGTAATGAGAAAGATAAATTTTTGTGGAGCATGGAACAAAAATGTTGGACTCTACCGACACTTTGATGATAATGGTCCGTAGTAATTTGAATCTGGTGCCTAGCTATTATTACATAAGTACATATTATTTACCTATAACTGGGTACAAAAATTATTTACCTATAACTAGTAACTAGTACCTAGGTATAACTTGACATATGATATTTGAGAAGGATATGGTTTTCTAACTATGTTAAAATACAAGCTGCTAACCAACAGTTTTGTGAATAGTAGATAGTGAGTTTTGATGAAGATACCTACTACTTAAATCAATTAACACAAAAATTCAAACATACCCTTAAAAGAGTAGAGAGTTTGAGAAAAGGTGTAGAAGTAGGTATAGGTATCTAATATTGAGCAGATTTTGCTTATTTACACGAAACCTTATTTAAATTAATTTTAAGTATTCCGCAGTGTGTGTGGCAAAAGAAGGTAAAAAAAGAAGGTAGTGTTGGATTTGACTTTAATAAACTGAACCCTTACTTACTTACTTACCATAGGCAGATCTACTTACGTTAGTCTATACCTAAAGATATCTATAAGGTTTTTTAAATGTTTTATCCTATATAAGTAAAAAAATATACGTTTTTTATTAATTGTGCCCACTTTAACTTGAAACAAAAATTAAAAAATCTGTTGCAGCAGAAATTCTATCAAAATGGGATACCACATACCTACTACGGGTTATTATTATATTTATACCTAGCATAGTAGTAATATTAAGGCAGGTATATCTTCTAAGGTTTAATGCAACAAATCTTAAGAATTGGTAAAAATCTTAAAATGTTATTAAAAATAAAATAAATACGACACACACATTTTTATTTTTTATTTTTATAATTTATTGTTACTGTGATACCAATTCTTATTGCCATAGAATGATCGTACCTACCTACAATAGACACTTAGATATACGTCAAATCAGTGAGGATTAATATAAGAATTAAGTACCTAGTTTATTTTATCTTGTATTTGGACAAATGTCTGCAAAGGTTGAGATCATTGAATGTGGGAATGCGTATGGGTGACCAAGTTGTGAACTGCCTGCTTTATGCAGATGATGCTGTACTTTTGGGCTCTACACCATCTGAGCTGCAAACACTGGTCACATTTATGAAAGAAGATTGTAAAGAAAGGGGCTTACATTTGAATGCGACGAAAACCAAAATAATGGTATTTGAAAGAGATGTAGCCAGAACGGATGTAAGAGTTTTGGTTGATGATGTAGTGCTGGAACAAGTGAATGAAATTGTATATCTTGGTTGTGCTTTTAGCAGGGATGGAAGGTACACCGCGGATGTAGAGAAGAGAGTGAGTGCAGGGAATAGTGTGAATGGAGCGTTGGGTAAGCTATTCCAAAGCGAGGTTTTGAGTCAAAAAGCTAGACTCGCTTTGCATAATTCTGTGCTTATCCCAACGTTATTGTATGGAAGCGAGAGTTGGGTATGTCAGAAAGATCATGAAAGTAGGATAAATGCGGTCGAAATGAGAGCACTACTTAAAATCTGTGGTGTAACGCTCGCTGACCGCATTCGTAACAGTGAGATCCGAGAAAGAGTGGGATCGAAAGAAAGTGTTGGTGTTAAAATGTGAAAGGGCATGCTCCGCTGGTTCGGGCATGTGGAAAGAATGACAGATGAAAGATTGACAAAGCAGATATACAATGCGAATGTGGATGGATGTAGGTACCCGGGGAGACCAAGGCTGACATTTCACGATCAGATCAATCGGATATTATCCGAGGGTGGTGTCAAGAGTCTCCGAAACCGGCGTGTTTGTATGAAAAGGGTAATGAATGTGAAGGAAGCAAGACAGGTTTGTCAGGATCGTGAGGTCTGGCACTCTATACTCTCTGCCTACCCCGTAAGGGACTTGGCGTGAAGATATGTATGTATGTATGTATGTAGTTTATTTTACTTGATCCAAGTATGCTCGTGAATATTGTTCCAGCTGTTTTGTGGGTTCGTCGGAACGACAAAAGTTTTAGCTGATTCCTACTTGTTTTTTTTTACGAATACCATGTTATCACGTATTATTTTGCTATTATCAACAAGCTCGTATTTTATTTGTTTCTCGGGAGTTTTGTAAATTTATCGACAATTTGAAACGCTAAGTGGGTGATTACTATTTTAAATTACTAAAACATTGTGAATTATCAAAACGATTTGTAGAGCTAGAATATGTTATTATTTAAACATAATATGACACCCCGAACTTTTATCAAGATGTAGATAAATGAGATATTATAAGCAATAATAAAAATATGCAAATGAATCATAGTTTCAATGATAATAAATACATTAAGAAAGGAAATAATAGTGCATTACCATCAAAATTTATATGCTGGCACGCAAACGTCAAATGTAAATTATTTATTACCACAAAATTACTGGTACCCGCCTAATAAAGTTCTGACGGTTGTGTCATGTTTTTATCCTAAATAATTAAAACCGTGTGCCTCAGTATCTGGCTTTATAATGCCGACTAATCTTTTCCTTTTTCCTACAATTTATTGTTATGAAAATTGGAATAAAGATGGCCGGCGAAGGGATACGCATCTGTTCCTCCGTTTATTTATGTGATTGGTCTACAGATTAACTTCGCTTGAATATGTGATTTTTATTCGAAATCGCCGATTTATGATTATGATTGCCTTACAAAATGCTTAGAACTAATCAATGAGGTATATCCTTATCTAATAATAAATATATCTGACAAAAATGTTATATGTTGATTTGGCCACCCGTATAGATGAGTGGGTGAAGAATCTAAGAATTCGTAAGAGCTCGGGTTCGATATCTAATTAAGACAAGAATTTGTGACATAATAATAGTTTAATGCAACTTTGTTGTTTAAATGTCAAACTTAGTTTAATTTATATGATAATCAACCAGTATTCATTCTTGACAGTAAGTACTGACAGCAGATACGCATACAATTCCTTATATTTTTTGCCCCCGACGGAATAGAAGCGGTGTCATATTAAGTTTGATGTGTCTGTGTGTAAATGTGTATGTTTATCTTTTTTTGTAATATCATAACGTTTAAACAGATACACTGATTACGATGCTGATTTTTTTCTTTGAAAACTAACGTAATCGAAATAGATTTAAGCTACATTCATTTGTAGATTTTGTCTAGGTCTTATTGATTTAGTATTATTTTTGCAGTTTAAAATACCAAAGTTGTTACTTGTACATTGCCAACTGGAGAGTGTTATACCTCGTACCTTCGTGAGGAATTTTACCTTATATTCTACCCTCTAAACTGCAACGAGACAGTTGCAAGTTCTGGCGATAGGTGTAGTGGCAAGATCATAGAATGTTACCTAGGTCATAATAATCTTCCTTGAACAAGCGATACAAGGCAGGATTGTCTGGGTATAGACCAAACAAAATAAAATTTTTAGTTTAAATATACCTGCATATGTTACCTACATATTACTATGAATCTTATCTAAATACTTAAATACAAAAGGTTAAAGTACCGATATTTAAACTCATTTTTTATTATAAGGAAATTACTTCTTTTAAGGTTAAAAAATATGTTTTATTAGATAAATACCTACCTGTATTAACACAACAGTTAATAGATGACAGATAATATTTTTATAACTTCGCTTACCTATTTACGATAGAGGAATTGCAAATTCAAAGTGTGGACTCAAATGTAGGGAATAATGGTAACATTATTCAAAATCAACTGATATTAGCCCAAATCTGTATCGCAAAAACACCATTGAAATATTTGGATCTAGGTTTTTGAATAGGTATCCAATAATTTTCTCATGACGCACAACAAACAAACCGACAATTAAACAAAAATGACCGAAAACGTTACGGAGTAAAACTCGTCCTAGTAACATACATATGAAAAAAAACCCCAAACATATGAAACAAAAAAACATTTTCTGTTACCTTATTAACGTACGCCGCTCTTATGGAATTTATAATACATATCTATGTTACAGCGAATGTAATAAATCTAGAATTTCAATACTATCCAGTCATTACTTATAAAATCTAAATGATTTAAGTAAAGTTGTGATTAATAGACAATTAATGGTACGCTAATAATTTTGTACAAAATTTCAGAAGACCTGGTTTAAATGAAACTTAAAACAAATATAATGAATAAAACACAGAACTGGGTTTCTTTGCTAGCAGCTTCAGACCAGCCGAATCACCTTCATTTTTGTTGCAGTAGGTATAGGTTCTGCATATATAACTAAATAACTTGAACCTTTTCGCTGGTAATTAATAGGAATCATGTATAATCCAACATGTCTGAAATAAGTTACCTACTTCAGAAAAATATAGAATTTTTGATTTCATTCATTTCTTGTGACATACGGGTATTCAGTATTATTAAAATTAGCATTAACTTACATCTTTTGAATATTAACGTTTACATTAACTTTATTTATTACTTTGACTAACATTTATATCCTATTATGTAAAATATTTGATAGTGAATAATTTATCACATTATTTTTCTAAGTTATTATATATTGACTAGATATTATGAATAATAGCATGTTTATTACCATGAATGTAACATACAGATACATAAAAAGTAACAACGGCGAAAAGATGTGTTCTATTAAATAACACTCATTATATAACCATCATTCAATGGTTACCGACGTAATACGAAGCGTGTACCCAATACGAAGTGGGTTTGTATTCAATGCTTCGTTGGAACGAGGCCATTGCTCTTACTATTTTTATTCCAAATCTTTCTTATTCAAGGGTATAAAAGTTAAGCGTTTTATTTAACCATCTATATCTATGTGGGTGATCGCAGATGCAGTAACTGTGACGTTCTATGAGATGTGACCTTGTACACACGCATGACGAGTTCCGTCCTTGTGCGGCCGTTGACTTCATGTCAGTTTCTCTAACTCAGATATTTTGCATGTCAGCTGACATTTCTTTACTCACCAATCATGTTGCATAATAAAAGCAGAATGTTAAAAAAACTTGACTTAAATGGAAATTTAAATTTTAATACTTGACTCTCTACCATCTGCCCATGGAACGTAGCGTGAAGATATGTATGTGAAAATGTATGATATTTTGAAATATGAAATAAACGGCGTAAGTGCTCTATATATTCCCGTCGAAAAGTAGTTCATATATAGCAAGAAGAGTTTAGAAAAAGTCTTATTATGTTTTTTTTTTAATTTTACTCTAATTCTTTCTTGGGTCCACCGCGCGATTTTTGTTACAAAAGAACTATTTTTCGATGTTGGCTTGGAATACTTGTTTATAAAAGACCAGTTGTCCAGGTACCTTGTGAGAAGCTAGCATGGGTGTTATCTTACTTACTTGTTTATAAAAGACGAGTTGTCCCGGTACCTTGTGAGAAGCTAGCATGGGTATTATCACTATTTCAAGACCGCTAGTGATCGACTCCTATGAATCAACTTGCCTGGGTAGTGATTATCCGCCTAATCTATTCCCGCTACCACGGTATTTGGCACTGTCACGTTTTTTTCCAAAGCCTTGAATTTGGACTAGATATGACAGTTTTGGTAGATCTGCAAATTAAATCTAAATCCGGGCTACACGATATAGTTAACACCTACTAAAACTCTCTATAGGTTAGTTTACCTCTTGCTATAATAACTGCAATATATAAAGCCACTCCCACTTTGATTTCTACTATCTACTTACACAAACTACTACTTACAATTACTACAATTACAATTTAAAGTTAAAATTGAGTATTTTTCTCAATTTCACTGAGGTTCGAGCATCATAACCAGACTTGGTGGTAGTAATATCTCCAAAGTATGATTTTTCAAAATTAGATTCAGACATATTTATAAACTTTTTTGAAAATTGTTTAAAAAGAACCGTCACCTCCTTCGCTTATCATAGAAGAAAATTGTACCTAAGTATAAAAATCGTAAGACAAACAATTTGGTTTTTGATAGTTTGTTGGTCCGGGCCTTTGCAGAATAGACCATCTGCCTTTCTTGCCACGCAGCTCGTAAAAGGTGAGCATAGGCTTATCATCACTAGCACCGTGACATCTGACAAGGTGGTAGAGTTTCGCAGCGACTCGCCCGAATTGGTACCACCGCCTTACCTATTCCTGCCGCCATAACGTCATGACGTGTTCCGGTTCGGAGGGTAAGGTAGCCGGTAAACTTACTTTTGCTCGAGGCATAACATCCTGATCTCAGGTTGGCAACGCACCATTGCCATCTTTGGTGTCTCTAGGCGGCGTGAATTTCTAACCATCAGGAAATCCGTCTGCTTGTTTGCCTTCCTATGATATAAAAAAAAAAAAATAAGCGACATAGGTCCATCGATGGTCAACCCATAGTTGAGCTGTATTACCTTAGCCTACTAAATTTACCGGCCACTATTATCTCTAAACCGGAACACGAAAATAGCACTGAGCACATCCAAAAATAATTTAGTGCTACCTTTTCAACCATTCGTTTCAAAGTCACGGTAGGTATTAGTAAAAAAAAAGTATCTTCACGCCCATAATATCCCCGAAGAGGTAGGCAGAGGCACAACCAGGGCACCCACGACTTGCCGAAGATACTAAGTCCCACAATGTGATAGGTGGCAAAGCCTATCGCCAACCGGGCACATTTCCAATCTCGAGCAACTTTTTTTATTAGAAAATTGCAAAAACCCAATTTTATTTTTGTTGGCCGACCCGGGATTCGATCCCGGGACCTCATGCAGTCAAGTCCAACAACTGAACCGCTAGACCACAGAGGCGAGGTATTAGTATCTAGTTATATAGCTATATATATATTATCTAGCTATATATATAGTAATATCCCTATGCTCGCCTCAAATAAGCTGTCTAGCTAGTTTTTAATGTATGGTAACTAAATATATCAATTTAGGTTATCGTATATGAATATACAGTGACGAGCCGTACCATGTGACCTTGGCCTAGCGCAAGGCGGATTCCGTCCTCGTCGGCCGTTGACTTGCTCGTAAATATGCAGGTTGCCTACAGTCAACTATCTCCATGTTTTAAGTGCGGAGATACAAAATTTGATTGTTCCTACAGTTTGTCAAATTTAAGACCTCATATATTCAAAATGCTTTACGGAATCCCGTTTCGACATTCTGAAATAAAATGACGCCGATTACAATATATTTCGACGAAAAAAAAACCTGACGTGTGTGGCAGGTCAATAGATAGACTCGCAGGGATTGGTACCACCGCTTTACCTATTCTTACCGCGCTAAAGTCAGTGCTTTCCATTGAAGTGTTCCGGATCAGAGGATCAGGTAGCCGGTAAATTTACTTTTGCTTGAAGTATAACATCCCGGCTTTAATTTGCCAATGCACCATTACCACCTTTGTTGGACATCGGCATTGATTTACAACTAATACCTACACAGGATAAACAAACAGGATATAAAAACTACGAAAACGTAATAAAAGGTGTTTTTTGTCGGGTAACTAGTAGCACCTATGCCTGAACAAACAGGTATTATAATACACAATGATTTCGTTTTCGTTTAAATTTATAGAAAACTAGTTGCCTGTTCTAGCTTCGCTCGGATGGTAATTTTTCACCATAAATTGAGATATAAGCTATCCTATCTCTCAAGTTGGATCGAACTGCACATGGTGTGCGAATTTTATTATAATCGGTTAAGTGG
>NJDD01001541.1:27965-47968 GCA_002245505.1 Calephelis nemesis | reverse complement strand
CTATTCTTACCGCGCTAATGTCATTGCTTTCCATTGAGGTGTTCCGGATCAAAGGATCAGGTAGCCGGTAAATTTACTTTTGCTTGAAGTATAACATACCGTATTTAGGTTGCCAATGCACCATGACCACCTTTGGTGGACATCGGCATTGATCTACAACTAATACCTACACAGGATAAACAAACAGGAGATAATAACTACGAAAACGTAATAAAAGGTGTTTTTTGTAGGGTAACTAGTAACACCTCTGCTTGAACAAACAGGTATTATATCTAATACACAATGATGATATGAAATATATTATTTTTTTAAATTTATAGAAAACTAGTTGCCTGTTTTTGTCGCCTCTGTGGTCTAGCGGTCCGGGTGTTGGACTTGACTGCATGAGGTCCCGGGTTCGAATCCCGGGTCGGCTAACGAAACGAAAATTAGATTTTTCCAATTTTCTAATAAAAAAATGTTGGTTGGGATTGGAAATGTGCCTGGTTGGCGATAGGCTTGCCACCTATCACATTGTGGGACTTAGTGTCTTCGGCTAGTCGTGGGTACCCTGGTTGAGTCTCTGCCTAGTTCTTCGGAGATATGGGCGTGAAGATACTTTTTTTAGNTGCCTGTTCTAGCTTCGCTCGGATGGTATTTTTTTTTATCATAAATTGAGATGTAAGCTATCCCATCTTTCAAGTTGAATCAAACTGCACACGGTGTGCAAATTTGATAGCAATCGGTTTAGTAGTTTAACAGTCCATCGCGGACAAACAATGTGATACGTAATTTATGTATATTAAGATAAAAAAATTATAAAAGTAAAATTTTGTCAAAAAAGGCTATTATTATACGGTCTCTGAGTATTTGGATGATGAACATGCTTGGGAATAGAGGTTTCAATCTCCCACATCAATTTGTAATGTAATTTGTTGCACCTTTTATTTAAGTCAAAATCAGATTGTAATTTGTATTTTTAATCTACTTCATTTTTTAAATATTATTATTGAAAAAAGACAAGCCCGCTGAGTTCCTTTCGCCGGATCTTCTCAGTGTGAGGCCGCGATTCCGATCCGGTGGTAGTTTATAAAAACGTCGACGCGCACAAATACAGCCTGTATGGTTCAAGTGAATAAAGATTATTCTGATTCTCATACTGATTCTGCTTCCCCTGCTGTAGTCCTGTACTGTAGTCCTGGGTTAATTTTTGAAAATGCCTTTGCTTGAGAGCGAGCTTTAGGCTATATTCACATACATTTTCATCAAACTCAAGTCATCGGTTTAGCTGTGAAAGCGTAGTAGATAGGCAATTATCCTTTCGCATTTAAAAAATTAGTTTATAGGGAAGTATTAATAATTATTTAACATTCCTACCGTTTGGACTTATACCTTCAAGAAATATTCTTAAGTCAATAATAACACTTACTTAATAACATTTAAACTACTAGATACAAAATAAGCACCAATAATAAACTTAATATTAAACTGTTTCTCGTAATTGTGCGACTTTAGACATGTAAGATATTTAATACTGTGTTATTAATCGGTGAACGTACGTTAAACATTGTCATAGCGTAGGTAGGTAATAGGTAGGTAGTTGGCATTGATTCACTTTTAGTTACTTAGGTATAGGTACGTTCTAAGCATAGAAGTGGGATATAGAAGCGCCCTTAATAAATAAAATCATGTTATTTCATAAACCAAGAATTATTCTGTGCTTACCTCAATGAATCACGCTGATATATAGTATTAAAACATACATATTATGTTATATATATTTTAATATTATTATATTATATACCTATGTATGTGTACCTACTTATTAATCTCCTTTCTACGTTTTTAAATCGTTTTTTTTATGTCGTCAATAAATTTACCTAGGTATGTATTAAAATGTATTTTAGTAAAATTTATGTAATTCGAAAATTTTTACTGTAAGACTACAAATTCTATAAAAATCTATGTTAACTTTGTTTTGGAACACTTTTTGACCACCGGTTTTCATTACATTTTAAGATGTGCTCTATAAAATAGTTATTGTTATCTAAAAAATCTGCAACAAGTATCCTTAAAAAATATCAACAAGTGATCGATAAATTACAAAACAACAACGGGTTGCACTCCGGGAGTGCCGGCAGAGGTGAAAACTTAAATGTTAACCTTGTGCAATTTTGCAATTTTGGAATGGTTAGAGTTAATTTTGCTCGAATCGCTTTAATTATCAGTGTTAAAGTACTATCATTTATTGCGTTATCGTACACAAATATGACAACACGAATATTGCGCAAGCGCCCTGCGCCGTCTAAGCGAAACAGCAGACGCATTCATACATTTACACCGCGCCGTAGAAAGAGAGGGGGTACTTCCTCTCCTACGCCGCACCGGCTGATTATTCTCCATCCATCTTACGAATTTGCGATCAAGTCCCGTATCCTGACGCGAGTTTAGAAGTTTTTACCCATTCCAAAAAAAGTGCATAACGCCGCTAAAGAAGTTTTCACTTCAAATATCTAGTTGGCATTCTTATAAAATAGACATAATATGTAAATTATAACACGTTTGTTAGAAATGTGCCTAACATTAGTAAACTTCGACAACTGATGCCGTTTACCCAGTCTACCATTTATATGTCACTGTTACTCCGTTCTGCACACTTATATACGACATGTACAACCGTGGGTGGTATGGCGGGTTTGTTCAGGGAAATGTACAGTAAAATATATTTTGCTGATAGTTGGTACTTTTACTTATCACTTTTGCATTAAGTTATAAAAACCACAAATTTACGATTAATAAATTTACCAAACCAATTTTAGTTTATCTTAGTGATCAAAAGTATGTTTTTAAAATAGCTGTATCTGTGTACCTCTGTTGTCGAGCTGTCCGGCGGCAGAATTGACTGCATAGGTCCCGAGTTCAATCCTCGGACAGTAAAAAACTATAAAACGTATCCTTTCAATTAAGTATCTAAATTAAATAATGTTGCCCGGGATTGAATATATGCGGTTGGCGATAGGCTTGATAGGTGGTATCACATTGTAGGACTAGTAGTAGGTGTCCTAGTTGTGCTTCTGCCTATCTATCGTGGGGGATACTTATTGGCGTGAAGAAACTTTTTTAATTGTTTTGGTCATGTTTTAAACAACGGAAAGTATTATTTGTGTGCCACGCCTTCATTATTATTTTTGGTAAAAGTATACGAAATCTCTTTTTATAAATTCATTCATTAGTCACTACTAAAATGTAGACAACATTTATACATTTAAGACTATTTATTCAAAAACGATTATCTTATAATATCTAATATATTAATTTTTGAATTTATGTCATTTGATATTTTTGAACCCTAACATTCATAAGTGAATTTCTTTTGCGGTTTCCAAAAAAAACACCAATGACGCATACGTGTAATATCTATAATATCGGTAACAGGCAGCTGATAAGTATACCTACATAAAGATGTAGGTACATCTTTATGTAGGTATATTTATCAGCTGCCTGTTCCGGCTTCACCCAGATGGTATTTTTCAATAATAATTGAGATGTAAGCTATCCTATCTTTCAAAATGCATACCATGTGTAAATTTGATCGAAATCGGTTTAGCAGTTTAGGAGTCCATCGCGAACAAACAACGTGACACGTAATTTTTATATGTTAAGGTGATACTTTACATACTTTTAATTTTTTTGTCTGTACACTTAATCTTGTACTATCATCACATCAAAAGGAAAAACAACTGATACTCACATGAAAACATGTCCTTATTGTACCAATTCACATCTCCGTATACGCTTTAGGATAACAAGCATGACAAAAATGTCCTAAAGATGTTTTTCAATTAAGGAATCGAAAATAGACAGCCTCGAAAAATTATTTTGTTTTCTTTTCTTTTGATGTGAAACGAACGCGAAAATGTAAGGTTGAGATGTGTTTAATCCCCTTTAGTGTTTTGTTTTCCGCTCAATGAAATTCTATCGAAATCATTTGAATTTCCTTTACTTCTTATACCATTTTCATAATTGAATTTGAAAGTTCAAACCAATTTGAATTTTGAAGGAGGCGCTAAGACTTGTTTTTGTTACCATAAAAGCCGTGAACTTGTACGCTAACATTTTATAAAAAATATTAAATTTGTGTATTATTTATAAATAAAAGTAGATATGAATCGCAAAAAATAATTAAGCTTACGTGTATAGTTTTTTTGGTATATTGTATTAATTTTGCAGTATGTTGTAGTAATATAATAAACATACACAAGAAATTATTACTTATTGTATCGTACTATGTCTAAGTTCACATTAAATTTCTTTCAGAATCTATTTAAGTATTTCTTTAACACAAGCATACAACCTGCTTAATTAGGGATTAGATCAATGTGCGTAATTTGTCTTGGGATGTTCATTATTAATTTCTTGTATGAGGTTGATATAAGCAACATATTGATACACATAGTATATTATTTCCGTGTTTGTCCGGGCTCCTTTGCAGAATAAACCATCTGCCTTCCTGTTAGGCAGCTCGTAAAAGGCGGGCATAAGCTTATCGTCACTAACACCGTGACATCTGTCTAGACTCTAGGTGGTAGAGTTTCGCAGCGACTCACCCGGATTGGTACCACCGCCTTACCTATTCCTGCCGCCATAACGTCATGACGTGTTCCCGTTTGGAGGGTAAGGTAGCCGCTAAACTTACCTTCGATCGACGCCTAACATCCCGGCCTCAGGTTGGCAACGCACCATTACCACCGAGAATTTCTCACCATCAGGAAATCCGTCTGCTTGTTTGCCTTCCAATATCATAAAAAGTATGCCATAAATATACTTCAGTTAAGTATATAATGTCAGAATTTATAAAATACGAGTAAATTGGTTTATTAGATGTCAGCAATTTGCTCAATGAATTTCATTGTATTTGCACATTCTGTCCCAATGATTTCAATTAGTATTTAAGATACGTACATCGGATTGAATAAATTGGTGCAAGTGTCTAAATAATAAATTTAGTGTAATGAATTGGTAATTTCAAGCTAATAAATATCGTCCAAATATAGTGCACCTAATTCAGATGCTGAGGTATTTGACCGCGATGTGTTGCGCACTGAATGTAATAAGGTTATGTCTATAGGAGTCATGCATCTGTAACAAACATTCGAGTCTTTGGCAAATATATTTGGCAAATGTGATTGGACATGTTTAAAGAAAGAATTGTTACTTATGCCTATAGAGTCATGCTTCTGCAACAAACATTCGTGTCTTTGGCAAATATATTTGGCAAACGTAATGGGACAGTTTCAAAAAGAGAGAATTGATTTCAAGTTTTACAAAATCTGCGCTAAACAGGTAGATTTTCACATTTCCAATAAAAGTATGGAACTACATAGTATTATAACCGCGAAAAGCTATCATACTATGTCCAGATTTATAATCAGAAAATACATTATTCTCTTCGACCATACAAATAGTAGGTAGGTACTTGTGCGAAAAGACAGATAAACTGTTATTAAAAATGCCAAATAGTCTGTCAGTTAAGCTTTTAGGACTAATGATATACCTACATTTTGACAATATAGGTATAGTTAAAAACTTGAGCTCAAACACTGATACTTTTTCAAAAAATCGACTCCCAAAGGATTTTTGGGAGAGAAGAACATTTTTCTGAAATTCACTGACAATTTACCTATATACCTAACTGTACTATGTCCACGAAGTCACGGCACAGTAAAATAGGGCAGATAAGTAAAAGGAAAAGGATTGAAAATCTCCTCACCTGATTTGAGTCAGTAGCTCAAATAGGGTGTTGCCAGCGAAAAAAGGGACAAGTTCAACAGCTGTATGATATGAACAAAAAAACATTTTCTCAAAATTTTTCGAACATTGATCACAAAACTGGGAAAAGCGCTAGAATCAAAAATATGTCACATCACAGTGAACAAAATAATCATAAATAAAATAATATTATAAATAGGAAGAAAAATAATAGTATAAATAGGAAGATATAATACATGTAATAAATAAGAAATAATAAAACAAAATGCTTTCCGCAGTCTGTTCATATGTAAACTTAGATCTTTAGAACTACGGATTTATTTTGAAGCGGTTTTTTTACATAAAGTTATTCATGAGTTAGGTCTGTCTGTTTCACATCAAATTTTGATCCTCCTTTCAAATACACCGTCCCAGTACGGATGATAGTTTAATATACATACCTAGTTTAATTATTTTTATAGGACACATAAAGGCACTTGATATGAATTATCCGCTTCATAAGGATAAGCACAACACCAAGAGGATCGCAAATATCCTGTCCACCGCTTAGAAAAGAAATCGCTCTTGAAGCTTCTTAGCCGGTATCCGTTTGAATTCTTAAATAGTACCTAACTAGCTGACCCGGTAGACGTTGTTCTGTTATTTTTTAAAGTGATTTTAGTAAAAAAATTGGGGTAAGTCACCCTTATCACTTAGGGGTATGAAAAATAAATAGTAACCGATTCTCAGACTTATTGAATATGCATGTAAAATTTAATGAAAATCGGTAAAGTCTTTTCGGAGGAGTAGGGTAACTAATACTGTAACACGAAAATTTTATAAATAAGATAATAGTAGGTAATACTCATACCGTTGCTGCTACAATAATTAAAAAAAACGACACCAGGATTTTCTCATCAGATTTTTTTCTATTTATAAATGTTCATGTATTTACATAAAAAAAATCACAAATTAAAAACAGTAAATTAGGTGTGTTATTGTATAAATAAATATTGAAATTAAAATATTATGATACGCATATATCTACCTAATGGTCCATATATTAATTAATTTTATATTCGTATAATGTTGTTTTTGCTTAACTACTTTTTTGCTCACATATTAAGTTTGAAATATTATATATCTTAAACTTCTTTGATTTTATAATATAACCTGAATTAAAAGTTTAACAAGAAATTTAAGTTTTAAAATTAATGGAGTAAAAACAGGGCTATATATTTTTTTTTCAATAAAAATTTAATTTGCATAAAAACTTTATGATTTTAACAATGATAATGAGTAACTTAATATCTATTAAAACTACATTAACTCATCAAAACACATTTTTTTATGAGAATGGAAGGCAAACAAGCAGACGGATTTAAAGATGGTAAGTAATTCACGTCGCCTATAGACACCAAAGGCGGTAATGGTGCGTTGCCAACCTGAGATATCATATCATATCGATTAACATTTATTAAGTAGTAGCTCTAACCCGCAGTTTCATAAAATTATATGCTGATGTATAAACTGTATTACTGCGAATTTTCAATGAAAGATTTGTAAACATCCTACTTTGCCAACAAACTATCGCTTGAGTAATTAAGATGGATAATATTTTCATAGTAATTATCAATGTACCTGAAATTAGTAGGTATATCGTATTTACATACATACATAGCTTCACACTAAATCTTTTGTAACATAGGCTGAGTATTGAGTGCTAATCATATTTGCGGTAACTAAAATTTAATATTTAATCTATTGTTTAGCGGTATTTTAATAACCGGTACAAACTTTCTTATCATGGCTAAGACGAGCTTCATACAGTTTAATCTGTAACACTTCACGATATATACGAATGAGATTCCACCTCAGGACCGAAACAAGGGTGTTGTAAGCTTGCCAAATACTACGTCGCGATCTGAATACTGATTAAATTTGCATTACTTTTTTCATCCTCGCGAGTTCTTGGTCGTCGAACTATTGGATTTTTCATGGGCCTTTTATTGAAATTTCTGAGGAACTGCTATGATAATCATAGTAATAAACGTCCGTGTGTACCGATATTTCAACACAGGGAAGGATATTTCTTGAATTACGTGAGTCATTACCATACATTTCGCGTTATTGGATTCCTTAAGAGCGCCTTAAATCAGTTCTATGTTACTAATGTAGATAAATTATTGTTTTATGTTTATTTGGCTATTCGATTCTCATGTTTTTATCACTATATTCCTCATGTATTTATGATATAAAATAGCGAATAAGTCGGCGGCTCTCTTGATGGTAGGCAACCTGTAAAAACTACAGATGTTACTGGTTCATTGCTATCATATAGCCGGAAATAACGGTACATCTACAAGTCAAACACTTTCTTATCCTTTCGTCCTATCCTAACCTGATATAACATTTATGCAAACAAATTAAGCATATTAAAAAATCGCCGTTGATTTTATAAGTAAGACACCTGGGTAAACAAAATTACGAGCTTTCCTTGATTTTCTTGGGGTTCTATCATCAGATCTAAAGTTTATACAGAATATTACGTTACCTTTCTAAATTACGTGAAAGAAGTGTTACTTCTGTGACGAGATGTTTTCCAAATCACACAGAATGTGACAAAACTAACGTAAGGCAACACCGCCCACTCCCTCGACCAGACCACGAACAGAGTCAGAGATCGGGAAACAATTCAAATTGTCACGTCCTTGGCATGTAACCCTACCTAAAGTCATCATCATCTTCCACCGCGACCAGATCACGAATAGAGGCTCAATTGGTATGAGATAAATTAATTTGTCAAGTCCTTCGCCAACCTTGTCGAAGAACTCACCACAGATCACACCAAATCGCACTCGACGTACGTTTCACTGAGAAATCTTCAGGAAATCGACCCTACCGTACAAGCGATGACATACGAGTCTGTGACTCTGATTTTATTCGTGGTTTAGTCGCGGTGGTGGGCGATGCAAACTCTCGTTATCTTGTCACATTTTGTATCATTTGGAAGACTTTTCGCTGTAGCAGTTACGCTGGTTTCGAAGAATTAGCAAGATAAACGCTTGTTCTTCATCTGTTAAATTGGAAAATATTTTCATGACAATGGGATCACCTCAAAATTACCCTATTTCATAAAAAAAAGTTTTATTTAAAATCGGTTCAAAATAATGGAGCAATCGACTTAAAAACATAGAAGTAGAACATACAACCTCCTCCTTTTTTCGAAGTCTGTTAAAATGTATTTATTATTGGTGCTAGTAAATGGACAATAAGGATACGTAGTTTGTACTTGTTAAAATGCATAATTGACACCAACAAGGTAATGCTTCTTTAAAGACAAAATAAAAAGCAAAATTAAAGCTCTTACCATATTAAGAAGCCGGACTTGTAGGTACCATAGGCTATTAAATCGCTTTTTTAGAAAAAGAAAACGCTTGAGATAAGAATCCAAATTTACTGATACGAAGGAGTGGAAGTTTGAACGTTGAATTTAAAAACCATAATTCACATAATGTGTAACATTTCAAAATAGACTGTATATCGTTCAACAAAAGTCTATTTTAGTTTAACGTTCATGAAAATATACGCTTCTTTCAAATAGTAAGAATCTAATGTAGGACGTGCAAATAAACATGGTATTTTTATCACCACAAACCTTTATATAGTTGAGGCTGATTTCTTCTCTTTATCTTCTCAAAACGTTATTTGCTTTATCATGGAGGAAAAGAAATATTTACGCCTGTCAAAAGGCTGTCGTAAGATACAAGAATTTTTACTATCCTTATCAAATTTTAAAAATAGAACACAAAACCTTCGACAGAAGGAATTAATTACAAAAATAACAGGGCTTTTTATGAATTTCATTTTCGATCAATTATGCTTTTCGACAATGGTCGGATTGTTTGTATTCAAGAAATTTTCTATTCGATCCACAGTCGTAAAAATATATCCAATGTCGTAAAATTCTGTCGCAAAGTTATGTAAATTTGAACTTTATATCTATAACGCTAAGGGGGTACAATTTTTTGCATGATCTGTAACGGTTGCAATGTTTTATGACTGAAGGGTTACCGAGTTACGTAATGTTACAATAAACGGTCGGAGGACAATAAATTTAAATAGAGCAGAAATTTATGGTTTGGCGTAGACATTTACAGCTGATGAATGAAAAAATCCTTTGCCCCAGTTTTTATACTCGTGTTTTTTGCGATCCTAAATTTTCTTTGACATGTTGCCACTGAATTTCGGGTAATTTTGTGTATAATATACATTATCAGACAAATATTTAAATGTCAAGCCATAGAGGATTTTAGTTTTTTTGTATTTATGTTGTCACAAAAACCCTAATTACTTTTTGACGGGATTTATAGAGTTTATAGAGTAGGTGTAACTCGTGAGTATATATATCAAGAGTTGACATAAATCGTCGATTTACATGTTATTAAACAAGTTTTACCACAAAAAGTCTTGTTCATTTTTGACATAATTTATAGAGTTTTATTGACTTAGAATATATACTGTTCAATTCACGTTTTTGTTTGTTTGACAATAAACATACAAACATGTACATACATATGATAAAACAATAATTAAATAAAATCTGTACAATAAAAAAATAGTTTTAAGGTTAAATTAATTTTAAAGTTTTTGGATCTTTCGTCGGTTTGTCTGTTTACTTTTCGTGCAAAAACTACTGACTGGATTTTCACTATTTTTTGTGTACACCTTATCGCGAGTGTAAAAGCTAAGTTTATCCTTATCTGGTAAAAAAATCGTTCCTGTCACTAATCACGAAAAGACCAATTCAATGTGTGTACGAAGTTGCGGGCAATAGCTACTGTATAACGTAAAAAAAACTTTTAAAAGGTATTTTTTTGCTAAGGCAGATAATAAAACGATTACTTTAAATTGTGTTTTTATTTTCCTTCAGTAATAACTCATAAGTAATTTAAGGAATATGTAAACAAACAAACAAGATAATATTATTTTCTATTATATTAAAGACCTCTGTGTCACGCTAAAGTTGCTTAGGCTGAGTAGCAATTCATAAATCTGCCATTATCGTCGAAACTCAAAGTTATTGATACAATCGATTACTTTAAATAACTTCCTTAGACAAGTTTTATTGGAGAAATAACATTTCGGCGTCAGAAAAACACGATTTCCAACTTGTTTTCTAGTAGTCGAGACCGCCATAATAGTGAAATAACTTTTCGGTCTTCAATAGATTATATTAAGATATATTGTAATCTCTTACCTATAAATATTGATGGCTAAACTTTGATGTTCTTGAGCACACCCTGTAGATAAATGACTTTTGGAAGAAAATTGGGTATTTTTGGAGTTTTTTTTGTGATCGGGATTACTAAGCAAAACTTTCAGTTTCAATTGAATACCATTAAATAGATTTATAAAAACAATGAATCTAAGATTAGATAAGTTTTCATTTTAACCCCCAACCGGAAATTAAGTTTAATAAGTTTGATTGTGTGTGTGTGGCATCATAACTTTTGAACGAATGAACCGATTTCGGTGTCGATTTTTTTTGAAAGCTGACATGATCGAGAGGGTTCTAAAGTATAATTAAATACGTTTTGTCGGGTTTATAATTTTTATTTAAAAGTCTTTACTTTTTTGACACAATCTGTACCTTTATTAATAAAGTTTCTAACATTTATATTTTTATTCCAGGTAGCGAGGATGGCTAATATGAGGTAAAATAAAATATACTTTTCTATGCAGAATTAAGAATATTAGTGTAGGTAATTATATATGTCTTCAAAGTTTTTAGTTATTTATACGTATATACTATTAAATTAAATTTTCTAAAGAAGCAAACATGAAACAAAACTACATACCTACTACTGCTAATGTTAAATAAAATTCAAAATTATTTCTCTACTTCTTCGCTTAACATCACGTTTTTTTAAATCGATAGTTTAGTACTCTGAACTTCGACCCACCATGGAAAGTGGAGTAGAGATCGAAGATGTAAATGTAGTAAGCTAGAAAGTGCCTATTCACTCTTTCCTTAAAGAGTCTTGAATTATGGATCGCTCTTACGGTTTAGCGACCATACATTATCGTCGCGTATCATACATTGGACTTGACTTTACGAGGTACCAGGTTCGATTTCTGAGTAGGGCAATGTAAAAGAAAATGTGTTTTTCTAATAAAACGACATTGCTCAGGATTGAATATATGCCTGGTTGGCTATAGGTTTGCCACTTATCGTATTGTGGGGCGTAGTATCTTGGGCTAGCCGTAGGTGACCTGTTTTTTGGCTCTGCAGGGGTGGGTTTTTTGAACAATAATAATAATAGTACTCATCGCTAAAAATTGTAATTATTAAAACTCAGTAAAACTGCATAAAACCAATTTCGATTTGAATAAATAAATCATCTAAGCACACCAGTTTTTTGATTTTCATGGAAAATCAGAGAAATATTTTGGATTTCCGGCATCAGATCCAGACTTGATGGTACCAATTCGAAAGAACGTTCTTTCAAACACAAAAACCATTAACAAACTTGGTTTATTTTTTAAAGGGGAGATAGATCGATTAACATTTAACTAGACTAACGGCCTCATTCAAAGACGCCAACTAAGCCAATTAAATTATTCTATCATCAAGTCACAACTTTATCAAAGAAAGAAAGAAAACATTAATTCAATGACTTTTTTAAAATATCACTGACATTTCTTACTGCTGCCGTTACTGCGTGGGCGCTGGTTGTACCTCTGGATTACGGGCTTGAATATTAAAATGCATAAAACGGAGCAATTGAAACTCCTCTTTTTTTAAAGTCGGTTAAAAAAGGTATCATTAAATAATATGTATTTGTACAGTATTTTTTAACAGAAAAAGTTACCAATGTAATAAAAACCAGATGGTTAGATAGAGCAAATATTGAAAATGCAATACGCGCAGACAAGTTCTTTCATTAAGTTTGGAGGATAAAAACAATACAAGTGAAAAGGGTATCGGATACTGTTCGCATATTCGCCAGAGAAAATTTCCTATTATGACCCTTCCCTAAGGTCGACTCTATAGGTTCACATTTGTATAGCAATCGTCTTCTATCCATGTTCCAGTGATTTTGTTTTTATCGATATCGATGATTTGAATTAATTTTGTTGTTAAGTTTATTTTAAAAACAAAACATTGTTAATCATTGCAATGTTTTACGAAACAATTTATTTTGAGCAGATATGTAATATTAGAAGATTGTAATTTTTCTTTATTGGCCATAATTATGCTCGTACAGACAGTTGCTTTGCTTGCGTTAAAAAATCCATTTTCGTGTGTAAATAATAGTCCATATGTACCTTTTCAATACGAAGGATATACGTACATCGTTTTGTCATGAATGCTGTAAAAACAAGTAAGCGTACTTTATACTTAATAATTCTTTAATGTGAATTATTATTAGGTACATGTGACGTAATTTTGCTCGAAATTATTAAATTCTTTAGGACTTTCGTCTTTACTCACAAACGTATACGTTTTTTTTTGTATGTGTAACGTTAATTTTAATAATGTTCGCTGCTGTATGATTTTGTTTTAGTTTGAAATGAAGGTTATTATTATTGGGTTTGAACATTTTAGTGTTGCGTGCCTAGATATGGGGATACTGTAGTTTTTTATCAAAAAAGCTGTGTAAGTAAGTATATATTGTCCGATTTTTTCAGTATCTGCCACATTTTAATCCGAAATTTTGTATTGATATAGACGCATCAAAAGAAATGTTTCATGATTTCTATTAAATAACTTATTATCGATATTCTTGTCACGACGACACACGATGAGGACACGACAGCACAAATTAGCAATTAAATCTTATGTATGCATCAAGAAACTTCCACTTGATAAAAAAATCGATATATTATGAATTTCATTTCTTCCAACTCTAACGTGTACCAGCCGTACCTTTTACACACATCAGTTAGTATGAACACAAAACAAACACAAGGAAACATCTAAGATGCTTACACCGAGCTTAAGGTACGTTGGTATTTAAGCTGTACCATCCTCGTCCAAGAGTGGAATTTTCAATAAAAATGCAAATTTCTTACCAAACAATTTACTTAGAACCATTGAGCTCTACAATGTTATGCTCATAATGTTATCCTATTTATATTCTGAAAATAAATATAGAATCCGTGTACTAGTTACACAGTATACTTGTAAATGAATTGAAAAAATATATTTCGCTTATATTTCTGTACAATTAGGTTGAGTTTGTTCAATAGTTTCTAAATTATAGAAATTTTGTTAATTGTTTTTTTTTCTACCATAACTGGCAAAAACAAATAATTTAACTAATAACTGACTTTAAAGTTTGGGTTCAAATCAAAATCCAAAAAAAAATGAGTTTATCGTCAATCCTACAACTGAATATAGTCCGAAGATAACAAATGAATTTCCAGCCTCCTGCTCTTGTATAGGTATTAACATCAAATATACAACATTTATAGACATGTCTAGCATAGCATAATCTATAAAAATAAAAAAAGAAAGCCGTATTAGTTACACTATATTTTACAACTGAAGAATGGCTGAATCAATTCGTCTGACAATTGTCAGAGAGGTAGCTTATAAATAGGAGACGGATAAAAGTCGGAAAAAAGCAACTTATTACTTTTTACCCCATTTGACTGTGAGGAAACTAGGAAAAACAACAATTTAATTTTTCTCTTACAATGCATCTAGTATAGTACAGTAGTAGGTACTCGTACGATGCTAAAAGATAAAATGGTGTATATGAATAAGAAATGCACTCTCATAGAAGTTTTAAAAACGAAAAAGAAGATGCGCACATGCTGTGTAGAATTTTTAAGTCAGCTAACGTTTTGATTCAAATTACTGTTATTTGGTTTATGTATATTGCACAAAAAAGCCGACAAAAGGATAAAAATCATGTACTTGTATACAGTTAAGAAGAGGAGACGGATAAATTTGTCATTGATGGTAGAAAATAAATCACTATTAGGTAAGATATGTAGGGTTCATAGCCAGAAGCTAAAATATCAAACTTCTTACAATTATTATAAACTTACCAACTTCAATACCTTCCTAATAATTGTAATACGATAATAGCAAGCATAAAATAAATTCTCGTAGTCCAGTGGTCCGACGTCGGACTTGATTTCTTGAGGTCCCGGATTCGATCTCTGGGGTCGCGCAGCAAAAAAAAATAGAAAATATATATTTTCAATTTTCTAATAAAACTAACGTTACCGGGGATTGAATATATGCCCTGTTTTCAAAAGGGTTGCCACGTTGTGCGTGCCATTGTGGAAATTAGTATTTTCAGCTAGTCGTTGATACCCTAATTGTGCCTCCGCCTACCAATCAAGGGATATGAACGTGAAGATACTTTTTTTATAAAGCATTTTTTAGAAAATCATTAAAAAGATACTTGGACAAACTACACAACTTGAATCTAACCCCAAAGTAAGCAAACCATATGCTTATGTTATGAAAGCTAGGAAAGAGTACTAATACATACCAATATTTCAATAGATACAGAATAAATTGAATCATACAGACAAAAAATAACACGAAGTCGCAAAAATTGTTAGATTTATATAAATAATATCTAAGTAAGATGAACTCAATAGCTTTATAATGTGATA
The DNA here is from genome assembly GCA_002245505.1 of Calephelis nemesis. Lineage (NCBI taxonomy): Eukaryota > Metazoa > Arthropoda > Insecta > Lepidoptera > Riodinidae > Calephelis > Calephelis nemesis. Next base: position 32,599 of record NJDD01001541.1, on the reverse strand, counting down.
CTTTGCATCGCATTGGAATTCTTTCGCCTGCTTAGGGAGTGTTAATATAAAAGGACGGGTGGGGTGGTTGGGGTGGATTAAGGATGCTGGAAGCAAGAAAAGAATACAAAATTAGCTTGCTCCTACCTGCTATATATAATTCCACCAGTTTAATCAGACCTCTAAAATCGACTGGTGTCTAATACGAATTTTATATAGATAAACGTATTCGCGGTTTGTTTTAAAGTGGTTGTCTTAAGGAAGGGACTTTTGGATATTATTGAGAAACTACGACCGGAACGATGGGATTTCATCGATTTTCCTTGAGTACGTCGGCTTTAATAAAGATATGAATTGCCTTTGATAATATTCTTCTAGCGTATAATGGAGCTATTGAAATCATAAATAACCACATATTACATTAATACTTGAAAATGTTATAGTTATGTGCACAGAATTATAACGAAAATTGTGTTTGATAATAATAACCTGATATTTTACCGGCGTAAAGTGTTTAAGTATTTTTACGCCCACATCCACGTAGGAATAGACAGAGATACAACCAGGGTATCCACGACTAGCCGAATACACTAAGTCACGCAATGTGATAGACACATGGCACATATCTAATTCTGGGAAATGCTATTTTTAAAAGAAAATGAAAATACTCTTTTTTTTAATTTTGACAAGGGGATCGAACCCGGACCTCAAGAAGTACCTAAAGCCTACAGAAGCGAAAAAACAAACATTATACAGCAGAATAAATGTAAGTGTGTATATATTGGTATAATAACATCCACGTCCTAAGTAAATAAGTATGTAAGAATATTCACGCCCAAATCTCCGACGTGTAAGGTAGAGGCACAACCAGGGCACCCACGTCTAAGCCGAAGATACTAAGTCCCACAGTGTGATAGGCGGCAAGCCTATCGCCATCCGAGCCCAAATCCAATCCCAACGTTTTTTGTATTAGAAAATTGGAAAAACCCAATTTTCTTTTGATGCCCGACCCGGGAATCGAACCCGGGACCTCAAGAAGTCAAGTCCAACGCCGGACCGCTAGACCACAGAGAAGATGACACAATCATCAAAAAAGAGAATACGTATAGTATATATTGGTATAATAACATCCACGTCCTAAATTTTTATTAATATGTAAAGTACAGTCATTTCCAGAGTAACGCGACTTGCTGCAGATCATTGAGCACAAATGCGAATCAGCTACCCTATGTTTGCCCCTGATATTTAGGTAGCAATTTTCGCCGACCGCTGCAAACACAATTTTGCTTGAAAAGCGTCTATTTCGTTTGCATAACGTTGAGATTAACAAAAAATTAATTACAATTGCCTTTGAAGTGGGGAAAATGTTCGTTAATTAATTTTTTTTGGGGGGTAATGAATAAAATAGAGGAAATTGAATTGGCAAATGATTTGATATTTCGTGTTAGGTATTAAGAGAAACTGGGAAATAGAACTGATCGTTTGAGCCCATCTTTTTATAAGAAACAAGCAATGAAAAGGAACATTTCAGATATATTAAATTAGAATCGACCTTTGACTGCCTCGTTGTTCGAGTGGCTAGCGTACTCGCCTAACTGCATCGACGAATCGCGAGGCTCGGGTTCGAAATCATGACCTGTCTTATCAAAAAGAATAAATAGATATACAAAAAAACATACAGACGCTTTTAGAAGATTTAGAACCTCTTCTTATTTCTTTTTTTTTTGTTTTAATTCGTCAACAACTGTCTGTCGGTTATGAAACAGTAAGTAAGTAGGTATCTTCACGCCCATATCCCCGAAGGGGTAGAGAGAGGCACAACCAGGGCATCCAGAACTAGCCGAAGACATTATGTCCCACAATGTGATAGGTGGCGATCCTATTGCCAACAGGGCGCATAATATATAATCTCGTGCAACGTTCTTTTTATTAGAAAATTGGAAAAACCCAATTTTCTTTCTGTTGCTCTACACGAGAATCGAACCGGGGTTTTATGCATTCAAGTCTAACAACTGAACCGCTAGACAACAGAGGCGACAGATGAAACAATTAAAAATCTTATCTACTAAAATACTTAACTAATTTTACCAAAACACGACCTTTGCTACATTGGATAACTTTACGAAAATATGCAATTGAATAAGTAAGAGACAGTGATGTTGACGGAACGACCTTTCTTATCAGTGAACGGTAAAAAATGAATGATAGTGATATGAATCATCGTAAAAACTTTTGGTTTTAAAACTGATTAACTATCAACAACTTGGTACTATCTTAAAAATGTAAACAGAAAAAAAACATATCTTGTATATATATTTTTGTGAAGAGAGTGCTACGGAAAGAGCTATGCTCGGTGTTTCTCTGCGAGGTATGTGTGATATGTGTGTATATGTGTATGTGTGTGAAAGTGGCAATTGACAGGCCACTTTGATTTCAAAACCGACAACCGCTGCGGAAGAAAGGTTCTCAAGTGGCGGCCCCGTACCGGAGGACATGGTGTTGGATGACCTCCAACCCGGTGGACTGATGATCTGATCAAAGTCGCGGGGAGTCGCTGGTTACAAGCGGCTAGTGACCGTGACTTGCGGCGCTCTTTGGGGAAAGCCTATGTCCAGCAGTGGTCGTCCTTTGGCTGATGAGGATGATATATATTTTTTAACTACAAAAAAAACACGAAAATATTGATTTCGAAAAGTTCATCATCTACGTTCACAATAGTTGAATATTTTCCTAGATTTCCCTCGAATCAGATCCAAACTAGGTAGCAATGGGACCGTTCAGAACTATGTTCTTTGAAATAAAATAAAAAAAAGATAGTAGTCGAACATTTAACATCCTTCAATAAAGAAGATCACACAGAGAAGAAGTTGGCAATATTGTCAAAGCTATATAGAATTAAAAACCGCTTTCAATGTTTATGTTTATGTATCACTAGCAGCCCATCCCAACTTCACACTTGTTTGTCATTATACAAATAAATTTTCCTCTGGCATAACTCTATTCATTGAAAAAAGTCGTATCAATATCCATTTCACAAGATCTAACCATACATAAGGGGCAGACAACAGAAAGCGGAAACGTACATAGAATACATTGTTAACGACGGGATGAAACGTAAATGGCTACTTTACTTGCAAAATAGTTCATTAATATCTAGGTGATACAATATACGCTGAATTTCTTAATACCTCTAAAACGCCCTGACGCACCCTTCGTAATAAGCTAAGTCAGTAGGGATCTACAAGTGATTTAAAGAGATTGTCAGTTAATGACCCCGTGTCGGCCACAAATTTAGCCCTTCCTCGGCGCTTTCTGAGCTAATGGGCGCTTTATCTCTTCTTTAGGCCATCGGCATCAAAACTGGTAGGTACTAAATATGAAAATTTATACGGCGGAATTTTCGCTGATAGTTAAGACACTGTTAAGCTTTTAAAAGCTCGTTATGGAATGTTTTAATTAATGAAGATAACTTTTTTACAATACCGCTCGATGGAGTTACTAGGTGCGAATCTTTTTTTTACAACAAGCTGACTATTAGTAAAGTTACTAGGGCTACTTATTTCATTTTGCAATAAACTGACCATTACTAAAGTTACTAGGGCTAATCATTTCCTTTTGCAATAAACTGACCATTACTAAAGTTACTAGGGCTAATCATTATCGTTTGCAATAAACTGAAAATTACTGAAGTTACTAGGACAAATCATTTTAAATCAATCTTATAAATACTATTGAACTAGACACCTTTGTAACAGTTTTTTGAATAAATTATTAATTATCAAACTAGCCAGTACTTAAATTCGTAGGAGGGGATCTTTTATTTTACAACGTAGTGTCTATTCCTGAAATTACTTAGGCATGATCATTTATACAATAAACTGACCACTACTGAAGTTACTAAGGAAAACATTTTTTACTAAAAATTTATCTACATAAATTTTTAAGAAAGAAAAAATTTCGCCCCAGACAGGATTTGAACCTGTAACCTTTCGTCTCAAGCCGACGAATGCTCTAACCAATTGAGCCACTGAGGATTCAAGTCCCGTGGCGAAATTTTTAATTCCTTTCTAACCCGTTAACGCGGGTAGTTATTTATGTCCTATAGATACACAATTCTGAGTACCTACCAAATGAGTTCATCACAGATGAAATTCACATTTTAGAATGGCCATAACTTTCGTTTCTTGCATCGTATTTTTTATTTTTTTTATTTTTTTAGCACTTGCCCTGTGCGTGGGATAAATTTATATAAATTTTAAAGAAAGAAAAATCTAAGAAATTTAAAAAAAGAAAGAAGATTTGGTAGGTACTCAGAATTGTGTATCTATAGGACATAACTACCCGCATTAACGGGTTAGAAAGGAATTAAAAATTTCGCCACGGGACTTGAATCCTCAGTTGCACAATTGGTTAGAGCATTCGTCGGCTTGAGACGAAAGGTTACAGGTTCAAATCCTGTCTGGGGCGAAATTTTTTCTTTCTTTAAAATTTATATAAATTTATCCCACGCACAGGGCAAGAATAAAAAATACGATAAAAATTTATCATTACTGAAGTTACTAGGGCGAATCATTTTCTTTTACCACACACTGACCATTACTAAAGTTACTAGGATGAATCATTTTCTTTTATAACAGATGACCTTTACCCAAGTG
>NJDD01001541.1:6087-21099 GCA_002245505.1 Calephelis nemesis | reverse complement strand
TTCATTAAAAATACCTTTATACGGAAAATTAATATTAAGTAGGCAAATGGAAGCCACCCGATGGTAAAAAGCTACCACTCTTACTACCTTTAAGAAATAATTATATACTTTTTTTATGAAATTGGAAGGCAAACAAGCAGACTAATTTCCTAATGGTAAGAAATTCACTCCGCCTAAAGACACCATGGGTGGTAATGGTGCGTTGCCAAGATAAGGCGGGACGTTAGTTTTCGAGCAAAAGTAAATGTACCTGTAAAATAAATGTACTTAATATGTAACAATGTAATTACTTGTTTTTTGCATTGTTTTTATTTATTTGATTTAACATAAAATGTTTTCATATTACGTTATTTGTAAAAGCAAGTTTATTTGTAAAGCAAACATTTATAATTATTCATTAGTTATTTCTTAACGATAAATATCTGTTTATTTCTTTTAATAATTTACAAACATACAGTAAAACCCATTGCGTAAATATCGTATAATGTACAAAACGACTTATAAAACAATTATAATCAGAGGAAAAATTCGACAACCTTTGAAGAAAATGTGCAGCAGAAAGTAATCTTGCGACATCGAATCACCATGATTCTGCTGTACACAACCTAATATTATTTTTGGTGGATGCTATCTTTTTCAAATGAAACAAAAACAAAAGAGATGGAACATTTCAGATATGTCATGTTAGTTTTTAAGTCAAATTTTGACTTTTTCAAACGTTTCCTGTAGATTAATCGTCTGTATATACAAACTAATCTGACATCACTAATCTTTTAATAATAAACACGGAGTAAAGTACTCGAAGGTTCAACCTGGTATTACAGTATTTATTATAATGTGGTACAGATTATAATATTCACTTAATTATACTCACACGTTAGTCAATGTTTACTAATAAAGTATCTTCAGTTTATTAATAAGACGATGAAATACTATTTATTAATAAAATTATTATTAATTATTTTATTACTATTATAAAGATTATTTATTAATAAGACGACAAAAGTGTTCCTGTCTCTTTCAATTACTTCCGTTAAAACAAGACAGCGATAACTTACAAGTAAAACTAGTTTATTAAGTGCGCAACAAACATAGCACCATCATTTAGCGACCTAAACCTAAAACACTAACTTTAAACATAACTAGTTAAATATAACTAGTTCCTATCCTATCAGGATTCACATAGTCAGTTAAATCTATTGTGAAGGTACGGTTCCGTATAACATATTGGAGTTTGATCAACCGTACATAATCGCCTTATTCGGCATTCTCTTCCCACACCTTTGTCTACGGACGGAATAAAAAATAAAAGCATATGTATATAGAGGTATAGACATTCGCGGCGCGGGACCGAATAAAGATATTCGATTCTAACGTCTTAGATGAACATTCTATAGCTTTTACGATTTGAATTAATGTCATAATTGCCGCAGTTTCGGATAAAATAAATCGATACCGCCCGCAGTTCTCTGCTCATGTTTTTTTCGACCAAAGTTCCAAGCCCGCTCTCGGTTAATATTTTTTCCAAATTTATAGTGAATTCGTTTTGTGTCTGAGGGAAGTGACGGTTCATTTTAATTTGGATATATCATTCGGAAATAAGTTACACTGGGCAGTTTTGTAAGACATTATTTTGATATACGAGAGTGTGTTAATATAATTTACATATTCTGTTACAATATGTTTATGATTCCTTGTAGATTTTATCATCTCTATTACATTTTCGTGATTAGCTTATTACTTACTAGGTTACAACATTTCTGTATGAAATTATATAATACTTATGACAGGGTATGGGTCCTTAATGTAAAAGATTTCTGTCCTCTATAAATGCTAAATATCGATAAAAAAATATTTCTCGGGATTAGATATGTACTCGGTTGGCCACAGGTTTGCCACCTATCACTAGACTAGCAGATAGATATAAGTTTATCGCCAACTGGGCACATATCCGATTCCAGGAAGCGTTATTTTTATTACAAAAATTCAAAAATCCACTTCTTTTTGTCGAACTCGGGACTTTATGGGTTTTGGCTCAATACCAGAGCTCTAGACTGCCGAGGCGACGACATTTTTGTCTTATTATATTAGCATTGTTTTGAAAAAATATTATGATACTTAATTTCCATTTAATTCGGACATAGACCTTACCCTCTGAAACTTAGACATGATGTTATCTGCAATATAAATATTTATAATATAACAGCCTACTTAATTTAGATTTTTTTGTACAATCCGTTCAACTTGTTCTGGAAAATAGTGTGTCATATGAAAATACCTATAGTAAAAGATGCGAACCTGCATCGATCTAAGCCGAACTATTTATAAAATGAAAAATATTTTATAATAAATTTGGTACATATGATAGAAACTATATTAAAAACTGGTTCCTCAAAAAAATATTGAATCAATATTTTTATTATTTTTTTTAATTATTTCGAATTTTTTGCAAGCAGCGATATTTCAACGTGTTGCAATAAGGAGCATATTTCGATACATTTCAGCCACTTCAATGCTAGTTAGCATCGAACTGGCTGTTTATACATTGTAGGTAACCCAGATAAATAATAGACATTACTACTCTGCACATGCAGTACGTTTTATACTTTAAATCTAGATACAATTTCCTCATTATCTTAATATTGTACCATTGAATAAAAACATTTTTTAAAAATATGAAAAAAATATTTTGTGAATAATTTTTTAAACAACCAATGCTCAATATATTTCCCAAATTACTAAATTTATTGTAAAATAGGTTTCATCCTATTATCAGCTCGGCGTAGGTCGAATAAATTTGGATCTTAGACTACTACGTTGATTTATCTTATCAATGTCACACGTTATTCTTAAATTCCACGAACCTACAGTTCCGTTTATATTTTTATAAACATCGTTAACGTTTTATCAGTTACAGAAATCCATTTAACTTTATATACATTTAACATGAAAAACTCTGCATCGACTTTAGCAACTAACGAACTGTATTGTCTTCTGTGTGTACCTAGTTGAAATATTAAGTATAAATAAAAATAAACACATGACACATGTACCTAATAGCAATCAGATCCTATTTCTTTTCTAAACATACTTTGTTTTAAATTTAGTAATTTTAAATAATTTTATGTATGTTTCAATTCAAAAAATAATTGAACGTAATTGTTTGAATTTATTTTTTATTAAATTAAATTTATTACTTAGCTTGGAGCTTTTAGTATAAGCATGCTTTTTACACCTGTAATAATTAGAGTAACATTTGAGTAGATTTTTTTGTCGTTTGTATAGGCTTGTACTCTGTTGATGCAATAAATACACTAAATAAAAATAGATAACGCGCATCGCATCGGCGGGTAATGCGTTTATTTGTAAAACTAGCAACTAAACATGGCGGTCGATTTAATGTCATTCGTCAATCGATTCTTTATGATTTTAGTTCTATTGAAGATAAGTTCCAAATTCAAAATGGCGACCAATAGATGCCATATTGGCATAAGAGTCGATGAATTATATGAAAACTGTTGTCAGTTTTGATTATTTTTTAGTTAAGATAAACGTTTAAAATTCATAAGGATTCTTTATTATTAGATATATATTTACGCTTGCTAAGAAAGCCGCCGTCACATGCACAAATATAGCATGTGGCATTCGAAAGTTATGTTACAATAACTTTATAAAAATAGCAATATGTTGTCTCGAAAACTTAAAAATTTCAAAAAATAAAAGATAAAAAACAGTTAACTTCGTTTACTCAGTTCAAAAGCAAAGGATTTGACTGTTCCCGAAAAGCGTTCGCGGAAGCTTAAAGCGTCTCTAGAGACTTTCCTCTAATTTCGTTCTAGTCTGTCTAGCTATTTCAGTTCAACAACACTTGCCCAATATAAAAAGATCCCTTCCCTTGCTATTTTAAACGAGTTCCTGGAACTCAAAGAAAAGAACTGCCACTAGAAGTCAGTTCACTGAAAATTGGTTAGTTTACTTACTTACGTGCCTTAAAGTAAATTTCATACCCAATGTTCCTGCAAGGTATATGTATCTAGTTTCTATGAAATTGCAAGCTGTGCCCAAGGGAAATGTCTGGACTAAACACATCGTATTGTTTCCATTTTATCTTTATTTTACATTGTTACATACTATTATTAGCCATTTGCTTTGTCTAGAAAGTTTATGTTGCATATACAAGAGGCTATGAAAAGGGTTTGCTTCTCAAAGAATTTAGTTTTGATACTTCAAAGTTTAAATGGGTCTTTAAGCTTAGCGTTTTTGCATAACATAAAAGCCTCTATATTCAACACTTGGAAATTTTTATGGGGGTTTTAAAATTAGAGGATCTTGCATTTCCATCTTACTTATAACTCATAACTTGTATTAAATATGTATGAAACTGAAAATGAAAAATTATTTATTTGCGGAATATGTGTGTTAAAAAGATGTTACAAAGATAATTCATCATACAAAATATTCTTCTACATTGTGGTGTGCAAACATTTAATTAAACGTAGAGAAATTAAATATTTATATACATCTTAACATTAAAACTATAGTACCTACTTATTTATACTTTTAATAGATATTTTATTTATTTATATGTTTGATAAACTTGTCTTTGAGGGGGTATCAAGATTCTTAAGAATTTTATGCTTGTGTTATTTATGTTGGCCAATAAAATTTAGATTTTACTTTAACAACTATTAAAATAAATGACATAAACACGCTCAGAGACGTCTATCAACTTTTAATTAGTCGTCATGTCAAAATTTTCAATACAAAATTGTGGCTTAATGGTAGATTAGAAAAGTCTTTGAGTTGCGACCGTAAGACCCATAAATGAAGACTTCTAGATTTTTAACACACAAATGTCTTCCTCTATTGGAAATCGAATCTGAACTTTGCAATTAGTCGGTGGTGTTAGAGGTGTTCGCTAGCCCCTCGACAAAAGAGGCGGTGGCAATATTGTCTGTATGTAATGTATGTCTATATACTATGTAATATACTTTGTAATGTCAACTTCAATCTTTTGCACTTTTTCTATGTTTAAGAATAAAATAATGTGTCTTATATAATATGATTTGGTCGTATAAGCTAATTCAATTTTCAACTGTAAAATTTCTTAAAAAGAATGAGAACCAGATAAAAGGGAACCAGTGTTGAGTATGACCCCTCAACCACACCCCTAACAATATGTCTAACAACATGCAAATTTAATTCAATAGAAAGTTGATCTGACTTGACAAATTTGAATACTAAAATTGTATTAAATTTTCAAACTAGTTGGTAATACAGATGAAACTTGTTTTTAAAAATATCGTCAGGATTGTTATAGTGCCACCACCTTATCTGCAGGTTACTCTTGAATCTCGACATCATTTGGAAATTGGAATCTTATTTGCCATTTTAGTTGTTTCTTTCATATTGGTCCGGGATCCTTTGCAGAATAGACTATCTGCCTTCCTGCCAGGCAGCTCGTAAAAAGCGAGCATAGGCTTACTGTCACTAACACCGTGATATCGCACTAGGTGATAGAGGCTAGCACCGACAANNCCCGAACCATCACCTTATCTATTCCTGCCACCATTCCTGCCGTGAATATCATAGCAACAGGAAATCCGTCCGCTCGTTTGCTTTCCGATATCATAAAAAAGTACTTTTGAACACAGTACTAGCGGGTTTTTGACATTTAGTTATAAATAAATTCAACGAATCTAAAAAAATAATATTGTGTACTATTAACTAAAGGTTAATAATTTGCCAGAATTGTGTTCAAGAGTAACTAAATTGTCTTACTCGATTGTAATTTTCAATTTCGCATAAATCGAGCTTCAAGAGTAACCCTGCTGTACCGGTATTTGTTGAAACATACGGCCGCGGTAAGATTCTGATGTAAGAACACCAACTATGAGATTATCACAACCAAATTTTCAATTTTTTTAATTTGTTTATATTATTTTGTTTATTTTTGTTCGATTTATCATCGCTTTTTGTTATGTAAAATTCTCAATCAAAAACATTAAATGTGATTCTAGCGACACTGTTAGACAATAATTACACTGATATTGTAATATATTAATAAAATTGTAATATTTAGAAACAGTAACAGTAGAAAGAGAACAAACGTTGAATAGGCCATTAACAACAAGACCACAGGTGATAGAGTGCCGTGCTGCATTTCGTCCAAATAGAGATAGAGACCTGCCGCCATTATGTCATTGTTATTTACCGGCCCGGAGGATATGGTAAGGGATAGACTTACAGAATAAGTGATCCAGCAACAGGACAGTGATGCACCTTTCTCCTATGGTATCATAAATCACGATGATCTCTTACCATCGAGTGAGTCGTGAGCTCGTACTCTGTCTTGTATGGGACAAAAAACAAATTGTGAAAAAAAAAACGTATTAAAATATAATTTTCAAACCTAAATATACGTATACGAAAGTACAGTGTCATAATTTCCTAGTAGCTGCTATACAAAAACGTAGCTATGTACAAGTTAGGAGCGCAGGTGTTAAAGTGTTACTTATAATGAGTTTTATCGGTAGTTTGGGCCTTCTGAGAAAATCGATGAATATTAACACTACACAAAAATGATTCTTTAAATTGATGGCTTATTTTTAATTAAATATAATACATAATTAAGATTGCCAGTGACTACGGTGTATAAAATACTATTTACGTACTGCAAATGACTGTGAAAATAAAAGTGTATTAGTTTAGAATTCTACCTAAGTGTGCTTTAACCTACATCTTCTTAGGCTTTGCATCAGGAAAATTTTGTATGTCAAACTATCCATCACAAAATATGGAAACTTTGAATTTGCTGTACTTTATAGTATCAAATAAATTACAAAAACGATATGCCCAACTTGTAGCTGTTTACTGCTACGAAGGTCAAGTTTTATCAAAATCGGTCCCGCGGTATTAGCCGTGAAAACGCCAGACAGAATGTAGTAAGGATAAATGTTTAAAGAATTAATATTACGTAGTCAATCTTAAGTGTTACCCCTGTCTTATATATGCTATTATAAGCAGAAGCCCGTAGTGTTACTCTTAAATCTCCATTTCATGCAAATTGGAAATTGAAAAATTAAATTTAAAGTACTATTTCACGTTACTTGCTAATTACTAGCGATTAGTTAAAAAAAATAAAGGATCCGTGAAAATTACTTATTCTTAATTTTTATCTAAATATTAATAATTCGAGATTGTTTTCAAGACTACCTCAAATAACATATCCGATTCCAATTACCGATTTACATGAAATCGAGATTCAAGAGTAACCCTGTTAATCTTTCTGTGAATTGATGCTATTCCGAATTCTCATTCACTCTCTTATACGCAGTGGTCGTTAAGCGCTATTCTCTAATCCAAATACCCGCAAATGGTAATGCAATTATTGTCCACACAATTGCTCTTCTGTGACTCTTCTTCATAACATTTTACCATAATACTTCTCATAATACAATATTGCTCTGAAATATTAGTGAAATTTGTTATTACAAGCAAAAACTTCACATTTGTCAAGGTCCATAAAGGTGAAATTTGTATCTGTACTTAGGGCATTCGATTTAAAAGGGAGGGTGAATGTTTGGTCACTGGCTGGCTTGACCGAAGGGGTAATTTGGAGGCAGACGGCGGACACATTTGCATTACAATGGCATCTCGGGAACTGGCGTGGGGCTTCCGTTTGTTAGGTAACCTGTTTGTATTTAGCTATGTACGTCTTTAATATAAACGTGTTACTTTGCAATGTTTACTGCTCGTTTTATATTTCTGTACATTTCTACAAATTTTATTATCTGTATAATTTATTCTGAGAAATGTTTCGTTTTCATTTACTGGCCTATTAGTTAAAATATATAAAGGGTTTTTTAAATGGAAATTTCAATTGGCATTTAAATTACTCCCATTTAAATAGAAAACAAGATAAATAAACCTTTTAACAGATATTGTAGCCCTATACCATCCTTTGACTTTGGCCGCATATTTGTATTATTAATTTCTATCCTAAATATTATCTTCTCGGTGGTCTAGCGCTGTTGTACTTGATTTCAAGTCCCGAGTTTGAATCCGGGTCAGACAACAAAGAAAACATTTGTTTTTTCAATTTTCTACTAAAAAAGTTGCCCGACATTGGATTTGTGCCAGGTAACGATAGGTTTAACATCTATCACATTATAGGACTTTGTGTGTTTAGTTAGTCGTGGCTGCCTTGGTTGTATCTCTGCCTACCATTTCAGGGTTTTGAGGGTGAAGATACTTTATACCCCAAAAACTATTTGAGATGTTCTCATCAAAACACATCTTATATATTTTGTGATAACAAGTCATTAAAAAATATTGTGACGTTAAAACGTCAAATAAGTATACATATTTTCAGTCAGCATGAATAACGCAAAAGAGTCAATCATAATATATAAGTAATAACTAAGAAGTATTTTGTGGTGTCTAGCCACCATTGTTGACCAAAGCTGAAGACAGTTTTTATAATGATTAATTTAGCTGATTTTCTGGCGATTTGAGACAGTACGTTAAGTTCGACACGTTTAACAAAATTGTCTATATAATATAGTAATTGCAGAAAAATATATTAATTATAAGTGGATACATTTCTCGTATTGGTCTGGGTGAACTGAGTAAAATATACCATCTACCTCTCTGCCAGACAGCTCGTAAGAGACGAGCACTGCTTAAAATAAACGTCAGTACCAACTAAAGCATTGGTGGTAGAGTGCTATGCAGCAACTTGGCCGGGTAGGGATCCACATATACCTAATCCTGCCACCATAATGACTTTGTCATGTTTCCCCGTGTTGGTCCGGGCTCCTTTGCAGAATAGACCATCTGCCTTTTTTGCCAGGCAGCTCGTAAAAGGCGAGCATAGGCTTATCATCACTAACACCGTGACATCTGACTAGGTGGCAGAGTTTCGCAGCGACCCGCCCGGATTGGTACCACCGCCTTACCTATTCCTGCCGCCATAACGTTATGACGTGTTCCGCTTCGGAGGGTAAGGTAGCCGGTAAACTTACTTTTGCTCGAGGTCTAACATCCTGACCTCAGGTTGGCAACGCACCATTACCACCTTTGGTGTCTCTAGGCGGCGTGAATTTCTTACCATCAGGAAATCCGTCGGCTTTTTTGCCTTCCTATAACATAAAAAAATGTTCTAGTCAGCAGGGTAGGTTGTAGTATGTAGCTGGTAAGTATTAGTTAGTTAGCCTATGGTGGTGGCTAACATTTTCACCGCAGGACAGCAACGCACCTGTGACATCTATGGTATAGGCCAAGGTCGTCTCTTACCTTCAGGGGACTAGTGTGCTTGTTCGTTGCCCTATCACATAAAAAAACATTTCCGCTAACGCCGCCCCGGTTTGTAAACGTTATCTTCGATCTAAAACTGTAACTACTTTCTTATATAAATCACTTGAAATTTATTAGTTGACTTATAAAGATAACACAAACATAATATACTGGAAAAATAATATAATTATGTATTAAGTTATAAGTCACGTAGTTGTTTTATCTCTAAACTATGGAAAAAATAACACTAAAAGTATTCTACATTTTAAAAATCACAGTCATAGTGAAACTGAAAAACTGTGTTATTAGGTCTATGAGACTATTTTTAATTAATTGTATTTAGTTATAAAACTTTCAAAATTTTTCTGTTTTAGTAGACAACGGAACGAAGGGGTTTTGGCGCCATTGTAAATGAAGATGGTCGTAATTATTTCACAATTATTGAATTTAGTGTAAATTATGAGTAAAATTAGTAAATTTAGATGGGAATTAAAACAATTTTGTTTACTGAAAGTGCACAAATGACATAATCACGAAGAAATTAATGTATCGTGAATTTCCTCGCTGCCACCAAAACTCCCAAAGTGAGCTTGTGTAAAGTGATCACCGCTTTGGTCAAGACCCTGACATGACTGTAAATAGTGACTGATGGCTGAATTCCTTGATACGGAAGACATGTGACTAATGACTGCATAAGAATGAATTAATACGGAAGACGTGGCAGCATGGCCTAAAGGTCTTAGCCGGCTCCAGAAAGAGGCAATTTAACTTAAGAAAAAAACGGAACGAAAAATTTGAACATGACAGATTTCTATGATGTTTTTAGACACCTTATAAGCACGCAGCTCTCACGATGGTAAGAGAAAATTATCGTCGCTTGCTTATGGCGTCTATCTGTGTGTATAAGTTTAGTAACTACGTGACTCTTCAAGACACGGAAAACGACAATAGCGAGTACTGGCCTTATGATGACAGGAATAAGTTACACGATGTTGTCAGTCTAGTCGAGTGATTAGGTCTGCCTAATGATTTTCAAATGTGAAAACATGTCAAATCTTCAAGCGTTTGTTGCTTATCAGCTATGAAACAAAACTAACATTTTGTTATTGCCTAACTAACGACGATGAAGACGGTGTCTCGTAAAAGACATTTCTACAATCAAAAATATTTGTATTTTGTCACATTAGCTATTACAAGATACCAAATTAAAACGTTTAAAAATACCAAACTTTGTTACAACTGGGAGTAGTTACACTAACATAAATGCCACTAAATTAACAGCTTGACTAAAACTGTATCATTCTTTGAACATAAGCTATTTAACTAAGCTTTAAGTAATGTAAACTAACATTTCTAATTGAATTTGTCAATACTCAAGTTTTTGTGATACAGTTCAAGTCCAATAAAACTGCAAAACACAGACTTTGATTTCAATATCATATAATCTAGGTTGTAAATAAAAAACTGAGTATTTTGCTCGACATTCCTGGGAACCTATTATCAGACCCAAACTTTGGCAATTAGAACCACCTCTGATGTACGGCGGTTAAAAATAATAAAAAAAAATTTACACGAAGGCAATTTGATTAAGTGGCCAAATTAACCAATTTATGTTTTAGGCTTATTTTTATAACGGTACAGTAATGTTTCGTCTTTGAATTCAGAGAAATATCAAATAACATCGGTACCAAAACGCAACGATATAAAAGTGTAGCGACATTATTCAAAAACATATAACCGCTGCTTAACTAGTATTCGTAGCCCTTAAAGTATTCACCACAGTCTTTAAATGGCTCCTCATAATCCTAAGGAAGAATAAGAACAAATTGTCTGTGAAGTCTCTTTTCCTAATTCACAAATACATTATTCCTAGCAAATTTTTCTTATATAATTACAATATTTCTAGCTCTAATCATTCTTGTGAGCAGGAATATTTTAATATCATTAACAAACGTATTCCTAGCACCAAAATATTTGTTAGTTTAAAAAACTACCTATTTATTTTATAACAACAAATTAGAGCCTCAAAATAAAAATAAAAATATACAAATGGCATTTTTATCACCAGGAAGCGATAACACTTATCTACTGGAAAATATATTTTGATTTCAAAGATTCCAAAGTTGCCATAGGCATTGTTAATGCAAATTACAATTAAATTATAATAAAAATAGGCTACATTTATATTAGTATGCAATTATGTACAATTTATAGTACCACGTTATCGTGTCTACTTATAGAAAACTAAAAAAATAGCTTTTATGTTAATTTAAGCCAATTTAAAGATAAAGATACGATTCTTTTATAACCGGATTAAGTCTATACGTTTTTGTTTTGTTTTTTTTTGCTTATGATTACTCGACAAATAACTAATAGATTTTGTTTTATCTTTTTCGAAAGGCGATTATGAGATAGTTGCATATAAAGGACATGGACTAAATCTTACTACTAACTTATACATACCATACAATACATACTATATTATATATTATATTTATACTTATTTTTCTATGAATATCTCAATATCAGTTTCTAACGGACACTTGTTATTTATATACACCTTAAAAGGCGCATCTTAAAAGGCGTATAAATTATTTTTTAATTTGACAATCTTCGACGCCATGAAATATACAATAACTATTTCGTCAGTCTTAAATCGACAACTTTTTAAAAAACAACTATAAGCGAGAAGAGTTTAAACGTTTCGGCTGAAATAATGATGAAGAAAAAGATTCTAAATACAATAATAATAAGAAGAAATTTTTATAACATTATATAAATATTTGATTTAAAATGTTACATAATAGAAGTTCACACAAAGTGTGTGCTTTGTCTGAATTGAATAAAAATAATCTAATTGACATTTTTTTGTACTTCTGAAGCCTACCTACTATTGACTTTTATAAGTATATTTGCATTTTTAAAGAAGGATTTCAGACGTACATTACGAAAAAAATACAAACAATAATTTTTGTATTAGAGAAAATTACTCGTTGATTAGTGGAGAGTACTTCAAAGCAGTTATACATAATTCAACAGTTTTAAATTCAAGTCAATTGTGTAGTATTTGTTGGTTTTAGGGCAAACCTTGTATTTAAAGTGGTCTATCTCCGTTGACAATCCAACTATACATTTTTAAATATTTATTAAAAAATGCATTTATTTAAATAAAACTTAAAAAAATGATGCGATTGTAAATTGAAGTTTTGCAATATTACCTATAATATATGCTTTTTGATATTCAGTGACAAATGCAAGGCGCTCAATATTGTACGTAGCGCGTAATAAAGACACACACGTAGATAAAGAGACACAAATACATAAATAATATTTTAAATGGCGCTAAAGCTTGGGAATGTGGGAGAAATTTAAATTACGCATTTTACGTGGAACTTAACTTAGTCTAGAATAGCAATACAATCAGACGTAAAGAAGTGTGATTTATTTATTGGGTAGCAGACACAGTGTAACTAATATGGCTTTCAGTATTTTAGTTTGTTCACGTTTTATAACAATTCTACTTACTTTTCAAGCTGCTACACGAAGGTTAGAAAATTATGAGCAAATGTATTGAACTAGCGGACCTAGCGAAGCTTTGGTTGACTTTAACAGCTAACAGTTCGTATAAAAAAAGAGATTTTCTTCCAATTTTTCCTGAACTCTTCATACTTATTCTCCTCATCCTTCTGGTTATTTTATTATGAAAGATTCATATTATCAAGATCAGTTAGGATAAGGAAAAAAGCGAAAAACAATAACTTATTTTTCCCCTTTGTTTTTTCATATTCACGTTCTAATGACAAAATTCTAATAACTAGCACAACAAAAAATAGCAAAATTGAGTCATCCATTCCATGATCATTGGAAATAAAATGACGAAATACCTACTATGCATATATTTTTTTTAATTTATAAACACACACACACACAAGGTTTAAAAGTTTATATAATAAAACATTTGTACATTTTCAGGATTAATGCTGGAACTAATCTTTACGAAACTATAAAGTGGGTACCTACATTACAAAAGAAAAAATGTATTGTTTGTGTTCACAAACAAAAACCCTTTTACCTTACATTTTCTATAACATTTAGATTACTAGTAATATTTCCATATCTATTAAAATATGAAGACCAACTAAAGACTATATTTAAGAGCATTAAATAATTACTAAAGGCAATAAAGTTTTATTAAAAATGCCGTAGCATCCATATCTGAAGTGGTATTCCTTTATCAATGCAGGCGGCGTTCGCAATCAGGCGTAATGGTCTGATATATGGGCGAGGACTTGCATTATATCTGCAATGAATGCAGACGATGCGGATGCAATTGTGATGCCCCTTGCAAATGAACGTGGGCTCCACATGGCTTCTAGTTCCAACTAAACACATTATATATTCATTTATTAATATTTCCTATTTTACTACGATAACTAGTTTTTTTTTCAAGTGTTTTGAGTTTTTTTTTATTACATTAGAAGGCAAACAAGCAGACGGATTTCCTGATGGTAAGAAATTCACGTCGCCTAGAGACACCATAGGTGGTAATGGTGCATTGCCAACCTGCGGCCGGAATGGAAGGCCTTGAGCAAAAGTAAGCTTACGGGCTACCTTAATAAGAGAAAAAGAAGAATAGGTTAGGCGGTAGTACCAATCCGGGTGAGCCGCTGCGAAACTGTACCACCTAGTCACATGTCACGGTGTTAGTGACGTTAAGCATATGTTCGCCTTTTCAAGCTTCCTAGCAGGAAAGCAGATGATCTATTTGGCAAAGGTGCCCTTACCAACACGAGAAAAAGATGTTTTAAGGTACTTTTAATCTACGCCTCTGTGTTCTAGTGGTCCAGCGCCGGATATAACTTCTTGAGGTCCCGGTTTCTATGGCCGGGTCGGGCATCAAAACAATAGAATATGTTTAAATTTTCTAATAAAAACAATATTGCCCGGGATTGTATTCGTGCCCGGTTTGCGATAGGCTTACCACCTATCACATTGTGGGACTTAGTGTATTCGGCTAATCGTGGGTGTCCTGGTTTTGCCTCTGTTTATCCCTTCGGGGATATGGGTGTGAAGATACCTTTTCATTTGTGAACAAACAAAAATATATACTTACCTACTATATATTTTTTTATAGACCTACTATAAATATCTATGACGAACATAAACAGACTTAGATTAAAATATATTTAAAAACTAAACGCAAGCAAAGCTTTATATATTTATAAATATTTTTTATGTACCTATTTAGAAATATGTAAAGTATCACCTATCATTTAAATTGCCAGTTTGAAGTTTCTAAAATACTAAACATACAGTAAATACAGCTCTATACTTATGTAGATAGGTTTATTATTAAGGTAGGTACTCGTGCTATTTACATATTATGTACTGTTTAATTGACAATTTAAAAGAGTTTTAAAGATTTAATTTCCATCCTATATTTTTTTGATATAAAATAAAATCGATTTTTTATCGATTCAATGACACACTATACAAAAGTTACCGATTCGTATTCAACGATTTAATCTACCAAGGTCTAATTTGACAATTAAAATAAATTTTATCGAAATCAGTTTTATAAAAACAGAGTCACTAGTAATAATAAGTTAATATCTTCGCATACGTATCCACGAAGAGTTAGATGTAGGTAAAGTTTTTTAGCCGAATTACTTAGCCCTACAATGTGTTATGTGGGAAACCAATTGCCAACCGTGT
>NJDD01001540.1:80228-94939 GCA_002245505.1 Calephelis nemesis | reverse complement strand
TGTATTAAACTAACATACTGTAAAAGTAATATATGTTATTTGCAGTTAAAAAAATATTTTTTTTCTTTATTACAATATTTATGGCAAGACTAGGTATATATATATATAGCATATGGATATTTGTTATAGATATAGCAGCTGTGGTTGTATTATATCACTTGAGGAGACATCTCTATGTTTGCTGTCTTAAGGATGATTTATTAACTTTATATTCTTAAGTCGCTTTACGAGCTTCAATCAATAAAATTTAGCTTTATTTATCGCTATGTCTGAATAAACAGACTTGCTACTTGAAATATGAAGCTCACTTTTTAGAATCTATTTTTATTATACGTTTTATAAAACATAAACTATAACACCTCCAAAGAATATCAGAAATAGATATCTAGCCATTACTTTCTTAACGGTTAAAAGTATTTTTCGATAATAAGTACACACAGAACTAAGTTAATATTCATCTCACGTCTTCTTTTAGAAACCAATCACAATGGTGATAAAGAAACTTTTTTTCCCTGTGTTGGCCCAGCCTCCTTTGCAGAATAGACCATCTGCTTTCCTGCCAGGCAGCTCTTAAAAGGCGAGCATAAGCTTACCGTCACTAACACCGTGACATCTGACTAGGTGGTAGAGTTTCGCAGCGACTCACTCGGATTGGTACCACCGCCTTACCTATTCCTGCCGCCATAGTTTCAGCGCTTGCCGTGGACGTGTGCCGGTTCGGAGGGTAAGATAACCGGTAAACTTACTTTAGCTTGTGGCCTAACATCCTGGCCTCAGGCTGGCAACGCACCATTACCACCTTTGGTGTATCTTTCACTTTTTCTAAGTATCTTTAACTCGTTTTTATTTGATGTAACAAATGGTGGGAGACTCCTAGACTATACGTGTAAGGCGATATTTTTTGAAGTTCAATGTCGGAATGCTGTCAAAGATTTAAAACATGAGAAAAATATATGTTTACGTCTATAAAGCGACGTAACGTATTACATCAAAAAGCTATTTTATATTTATTGCTACGTCTGAAGCTTGATATGGAATACTAATTATCGTCAAAAATAAATACATTTATTGTTTGGAGTAGCAATGTCGACCTAACGACCTATACTATAACATTTCTAAAATTAAGTTCTAATTTAGAGCCACGGAAACTATTGAGAAAAGCTATTTTGTGAACATATTATAAAGTTATACCTAGGTCCATGACTTATTTAAAGTAAAAGTATTTTCATGCCTGTATCCCTGAGGTAAAAATCGGCACGGGCGTAGCCCGATTAGGCGAAGGTACTTAGGTCCCACAATGTGACAAGGAGTACAAAGTACTTGTCTAATCCTAAACAACGATATTTTTACTAGCAAATAATATGTAAAATATACTTTGAGTTAACCGACCCAAAAATCAAACACGGGACATGTCAATGATAGCACCGGACTAAACTCAGAGGCGATCTTTATAATAATAACCATATACTATGTTAAAGAAAAATTTGACAATAGAACAAAATTAGTAATGCAACAAGTTAGGGAAGAAATAAGCAAGATAGAGCCTATTCCCCAAGGATACACCAGAGTAATGTATTGAATATCTCTTCCTTTTCCAGCTGGTAAAATGTAATCTAAATCGCAAGTACTTGCTAAAATCCTATTACCAGAAGTGCTGGCTACTTATAATATTTGGCAACTTTCCCACATGGCGGACTACGTACGCTTAAATAATCATTTTTGATTTATTGATTTGTTTAATGATAATAAATTTAAAGTTAATTACGTTTTATAATCTGTACACTTTGTTTCATGGGCGAGGATTTTTATATTTTGATGTTTTGGATACGCACACCGATGTTAATCATGTAGCTAGCAACAAATAACCATTGTATTGTATATCAGTGGCCCACGCCTGCTTCGCACGGTATAAAATATACATATAAACCTTCCTCTTCAATCACTTTATCTATTTAAAAAAACCACATCAAAATCCGTTGCGTAATAATAATAATAATAAATCATCTTTATTTCACATAAACCTACAAGAGGCACTTGTGACGGGTCTATATAATAATAAAAGTTTTCAAGTAGTTTTCAAGATTTAAGCATACAAAGGGACATAGGGACATAGAAAGCGACTTTGTTTTATACTATGTAGTATTTTTTTCATCTTCTACTTACATATCTACATCACACCGGAAGAAAAGCAGTGGCAGTTCATAACAATACATTTTGAATTCTTAAATTTTCTAATATCAGCAGACAGACTGACAGACAAACAGATTTTTATGTTTAAGTGTAATATTATTACATTAGTGATATTAGTTATAAGTAATATTAGTAAATAGTAATTGGTAGTATTAGTGACATAATATTAAATTAATTGTTATAAGTAAGAGTATGGAAGCACGGATGCAGATTTATGAAGTATAATAACAAATAGAATTATACATACCTACTCAATGCTTATAACACAATATAATATGTAGATTTAGTGTGTTTTAAGTGCTGTTTGTGAACGTGTTTCGATTTGGAAATACACACGATTGTATAATTATGATTAATTTGCTCATTAGCAAACAATCTTAGCATTACAAAAACTGATTGATGGCCTGCTTTAGATCACCAGCTCTTGCGTACATTGATTGAAATGTTATGTTTTTTCCAACATGAACAAATCTTTACTTTAGAAATAAGGTTGGGTTTCAACGACAATGATGCACTCAACATTTTAAATGTAATAAAACAATGTTTAGTGAGATTGTACCTCTTTTGTAGATCTGCACAAAATCTGCAATGGTAGATGTTTATTGTCTGCCTTTCAAAGATAATTACTAATGAAGATGATGGATAATAAATAGAAAAATAAGCAATGAATGGTCAGAAGATAAAAATTTAAAAAACCGCCCACAACACGAATATCGCTATCTCAAGCTGCTTCTACGTTAGTTTTGTACATATCATTTTGTACATTACATTTAACAGTGTATTAATTAGTCGTACCTAGTTTTTTAAAAAAAGTAGGAAATTCACATTTTATTTTTTGTATGTTTGCTACGTGATTATTTAGTCAATAGCCAACTAATTTTGAATGTTCATTTTTAGAAAGATAGATCATGATTCCGAGATGGTCCCATATTAGTTTTATCATGATCTGTGGTTTATGAGTTATAGTATTTAATAAAAGACGACGTCGTCAAGATAAGTGAAATGCACTGTACTATGTGTAACTCCAAAACTACTAGTAGCACGTTGATAAAACTTAAGTGAGACCATATCAAAAACATTTGCTATCTTTCGAAAAAAGAATGATCAAATTGCGACGTGGGAGATTTGGCGCCATCGAGAGAAAAGATGGTCGACGTTTTTTCATAATTATTGAATTTCATGTTAATATTGAGTGAAATTAGTCAATTTTGGTGGCATTTTGTATAATTTTGTTCAGTAAAAGAGCACAAATGAAATAATCATTAAGAAATTAGCGTATCGTGTATTTCCTCGTTGCCGCCAAATCTCATTACAGAGCTTGTGTAATGAGCCACCGCTTTACCCAAGTTGAATTCTTCAATGAATCAGTTGAAGTCGGTTTTTGAAGTTATTTTCTTTTTTACATAGTAAAATTTTGAATATTTTAAGCTTCAAGGATTTTGTGTTAATGAATGTATTTTACTTATTTTATGTTAAATACTAAATAAATATTTTTTTATAGGATTTTGTAATTTGGCAGGTAGGAACATATTTTGCGTAAAATTTATCGTAAGTTATTTATTATTGGAGCTCAACAAAAAGTCGCAGCCGTGTCTGTAGGCAGGTAGGTATAGGCTTGCGATCAACTTAAAAACTGCTAAACGTATTGTCGTATGCGGCTAACAACTCGGAAAAAATCTTGTTTTAAAGAACGTAAAAAAATAAACCTAGTAATCCATTTCTAAAGTTGAAATTTGATCACCTATCAAATAAATCTAGATCATAAAGCAAGCCATTAAACATTTTTATTGCATTCTCAAAACAAATATGGCGACCTAATATTAGCTATAATCCAGAGAGAATTTATTGTAAAACTGTTGAAACTACTTTCTAGTGGGTCACAATAACATTCCAAATGTTATCTAACTTCACCTGCACGTGGTAGAGACCGTCTAATTTTAACATGCTCCTCTATTTCATTTACATAATAAAGCGCGATTATTGTTTACTCTTTTTGTATTGTGTTACAGTAAGAGACAAGACGTAGTACTCTAATTAGTCTGTGGAGACAAGCGTCAGTTAAATCGTTTGTTCTTTGACAGTACGCACTCTTAATCTATATTTTAATACGTGATTCCTTTTTACGAAAATTGCGCGGGCGCAGGATCATAAAATTTGGGACTTATAGTTTATGTGTAGGAGGAGATCAGAACACTAACATTTTTCAATAATAATGCTTATAAAATACATTAAATCAATAAATAAAACATTACCCACACTACTATGCATGTGACACACACAAACAATTATATTAATGATAACGATAAAAGATCACAGATGGCGCACTAAAAAGTTTAGAAACAAAGTACCTAGTTGGTCTTGAGAAATGAAGATGGCGTTCTTATCAACAAGATATTAAATTTTATTATGGTCGAATTTCGACCAACGGGCGACCACTAGTCGTATAGTTAATACGTATAGCTTTGAGTATTAAACCAACACGTGTAGAGAAAACATAGCAATCTTTTTAAAAACACCTTCAGAGGCTATTGGATTTTAAGGGCCGCTTGCACGGTCCTTGGTTAAATTTCATAATGAGTTAAAGTGATATGTAAAGCGATTTAACCCTAGTTAGACAGTAACTCAGAGTTAAATGCCTAACCCAGGAACGTGCAAGTGGCCTTAGATGTATCAAGAATTTTTACTTTCTCACTCAGTAAAAGTACAAAAATCTACTTAAATTTCCGCTGCGTCCTTAAATTTGACCAAATATTTAATTTTTAATATTATGAGATGTTTAGAATTGGAATCCTATGTGAATGTTAATTTAGGTACCTATTTTTAAACTCAATACTAGCGGATTATTATCATTAAGTTAACTATACTATAAACTAAATGTTAATAATTCGCTAGTATAAAGTTCAAGAGTACCTAAAATGACATATTCTATCCCAATTTCCGATAATGCATGAATCAAGGTACGAGAGTAACCCTTCAGTTCTTTGTTAGAAGTGTAACCTGCAATAGAATCTATAGCTTCATGGCTCTCAGACGCACGAAGCGGTTTTTTTTACGCACCCGCCGCGTTTGCGGGCCCGCAGGTTCTTTAGAATGTTAGCACATTTTACGATGCGTTTTACACCCGCAGCGCCCGCAGTTGTTTGCGGTTCCCGCGGCAGTGGTCGCCCGCCCGTAGAATCGTACAAGTTTGCGAACGATGATTTCAACCGCGACGGCTATGTGACCGCAGAAATTACCGGTCTCGTGAGTTTTGAAATAAAACCGCAGTTACGCGGTTTTAAACCGCTCCTTGAGTTCTTAGGCTTACCGGTCTTGTAAGACCGCAGCGGGCGCGGGTAAAAACAGCTCCGTGAGTTCTTAGCCTTTGTTCGTGATTCTTCCCCCTCGATCTGTTATGTAGTCTATAGATGTCTCCTAAAAAGTTACACCAGAATGCCATACACAACATAAAACATATATTTTATATCTACAAACTGCTCTACAAAGTGAAAGTATGAAATAAATTAACAAAAGCACTATGTTGCCAGAATATCTCGTCGTTGTACCTTTATTTATATCAGTCGGCATTTCCTTTAAAAACCGATTCGTTTGCCAAGAGTTTCGAAATTAAAAAGAAATTTTTAATTTGCGTAAACAACTTTAATGTTGGAATCACTGTGATTAGGGTATTTTGTGTAGGTACACCCTTTTGAAATAATTAGAAATAAATTAGTTTAGCGCAGTGTACGAATAAAGGATATGTCAACAAAAAGCAAAATAAAAAATTTCATATAATATATTACATAGTGGTACACCAACTTCACGAATTATACCTATAGCAAGATGTGAACAAACACGGAATATCAGTGAAACTATTTTTTTTGAAGTGAAAACTTCTTTAGCGGCGTTGCGCACTTTTTATGGAATGGGTAAAAACTTCTAAACTCGCTTCAGGACACGTGACCTGATCGAAAATTCGTAAAACGACACATGGCGCTTGCGCAAATGATCATGTTATCATGTTTGTGTACGATAGCATAACAAATGAATATTGTATGCTACCACATAAATGATAGTACTTTCATACTGATAATTAAAGCAATTCGTGCAAAATTATTCCCTAACCATTCCAAAATATCAAAAATGCACAATGTTAATGTTCAAGTTTTCACTTCTGCCGGCACTCCCGGTGTTCAACCCGTCGTTTTTTTTGAGAGAC
This sequence comes from Calephelis nemesis, assembly GCA_002245505.1. Lineage (NCBI taxonomy): Eukaryota > Metazoa > Arthropoda > Insecta > Lepidoptera > Riodinidae > Calephelis > Calephelis nemesis. The sequence continues at coordinate 88,551 of NJDD01001540.1, read as the reverse complement.
TATTGTGATGCCTACCTTGCGGGTTTTACAACTTCAACAATTAGCAGGGATTTAAAATAACAGCCATTAGGTAAAAAAGTCCTTTGGGCAATTCTAAGCTACACAGTGCCATCTCTTGACATTGAGGTGCAACTATTTTGAGTGTTGGTGTTATAGCAGCTATTAAAAAAACTACTTACTAAATGCAGTTCAAACCAATGTTCGGCAGTAGTTGTCGTGGTACATAATATTTTAGGGTTCCGTACCCAAAGGCCAATGATAGATCCCTTATAAATTCGTCAGGTCTGTCTTTCTGTCCGTATTCTGTCACAGCCACTTTCTTCCAAAACTATGTGAGCTATGCTGTTGGTAAGTAGATGTATTCAATGAACCGCATTATGATTTTTACACAATTTTTCCTTCATACTTATAATCGCCTCTGTGGTCGAGCGGTCCGGGTGTTGGACTTGACTGCATGAGGTCTCGGGTTCGAATCCCGGGTCGGCCAACAAAAATTGGATTTTTCCAATTTTCTAATAAAAAAAAATGTTGGTCGGGATTGGAAACGTGCCCGGTTGGCGATAGGCTTGCCACCTATCACATTATGGGACCTTAGTATCTTCGGCTAGTCGTGGGTGCCCTGGTTGTGTCTCTGCCTACCTATTCGGGGATATGGGCGTGAAGATACTTTTTTTTATACTTATAATTAAAACTCAAATTTTTATCATCCATAGTTATGAGGTATCTATGGATAGGTCTTCCAAAATGGTATTGAGGTTTCTACTATATTTCTTTCTAAACTGAATATTTCGTGCTAGAGACGCTTCCAAAGTGGCAAAGTCCCAAAGTCTGTTGTAAGAATTGTACTATACCGACGAAGTCGTGGGTAAACAGCTAGTAATATTTCACTTACTTCGCAGTTTTTTTTTTATGACATTGGAAGGCAAACAAGCGGACGGATTTCCTGATGGTAAGAAATTTCCGCCGCCTAGAGACACCAAAGGTGGAAATGGTGCGTTGCCAACCAGAGGTCGGGATGTTAGGCCTCGAGCAAAAGTAAGTTTACCGGCTACCTTACCCTCCGAACCGGAACACGTTATGACGTTATGGCGGTAGGAATAGGTAAGGCGGTGGTACCAATCCGGGTGAGTCGCAGCGAAACTCTACCACCTAGTCAGATGTCAAGGTGTTAGTGAAGGCAAGCCTATGCTCGCCTTTTACGAGCTGCCTGGCAGGAAGGCAGATGGTCTATTCTACAAAGGAGCCCGGACCAACACGGGGAAAAAATCGTGTAATTCGATCAATTCGTGTAATTTGTTTATTATTCTACTTAGACCAAAGAAGAACCATGATTTTTATCGTTTTTCTGTCGCTGTGTACGCTAACGTAGTTACTAATATTAATTTCGACATCTCAAACGAAGATATTTTCGTCTTACAAACTAAAATAGATTGTGAATGTTAGGATTACTGTTTCGCTTTGTTGCATTAAAATGTCGAACAATATTTTAATATTTAAAAAAAGTAACTGTCAGTACCTTCTTTATTACTAACTAGCTGTTCCTGCGAACTTCGTTCCGCCCGTTCAGTTTGTATGGGAAAAATTAAAATGTTGTTTTTCTTAGTTTCCTTACAATCGAACAGGTTAAAAAGTATCCTATGTTCTTCCCCCGGTTCTGAGAAACCTCCCTGCAAATTTTCAGCCAAATCAGATTAGCCGTTCTTGAGTTATAGTGTAACTAGCACCACTATCTTTTACATATTACACTAGCTGCTATCCGCGGCTTCGCTCACGTAGTCTATTTATTTAACTTTTAGCTCTCCAACGCTACCTATTGAAATTAAGATAAAATGTAGCCTACGTCCTTGGTTGATAGACTATAGCGTTATTTTAAAACTGCGATAACGAATGATGTAAAGAGTAATTTTGTTTTAAATTAAATATTTGTAATTAATATCGTATTTATTTAGATAATTTTTCCCCGTGTTGGTCCGGGCTTCTTTCTAGAATAGACCATCTGCCTTCCTTGCCAGGCAGCTCGTAAAAGGCGAGCAAAGGCTCACCGTCACTAACACCGTGAATTCTGACTAGGTGGTAGAATTTAGCAGCGACTCGCCCGGATTGGTACCACCGCCTTACCTATTCCTGCCGCCATAACGTCATGACGTGTTCCGGTTCGGAGGGTAAGGTAGCCGGTAAACTTACTTTTGCTCGAGGCCTAACATCCCGGCCCCAGGTTGGCAACGCACCATTACCACCTTTGGTGTCTCTAGGCGGCGTGAATTTCTTACCATCAGGAAATCCATCTGCTTGTTTGCCTTCCAATATCATAAAAAAAAGATAAGGTTAATATCATGTTAATAAAAATCCTCGCAAATAATGCATTACTTTAAAACCAATTTGGTTAGCATAAAAAAGGTTATAGTGGGCTAACCTTAAAAATAACCCTAAGATAGAAATATGCTGTCGTTGACTTTTTTTAGACCTTTTACAGGGAAACAATTCTGGCTTACATAATTTTTGCGAAACTTTACCCGTTTACGCAGCGCACTCAGTGAAAGCTCTGAATAGGAAAAAAACCCGTTTTTTAAACATTCTTCTTTGGTGCTCCTCTCCTCTTGGTCTTAGCGTGATGATATATAGCCTATAGCCTTCCTCGATAAATTACCTATCTAACACTGAAATAATTTTTCAACCGGACCAGTAGTTCCTGAGATTAGCGCGTTCAAACAAACAAACTCTTCAGCTTTATAATATTAGTATAGATAGAAACTTGATCTATATAGTTGTATTACGGCTTCACTCCCCTTTTGCCATTTTATTAGATAGAGGTCAAAGTATCAGTGACATATTTAAAAAAAAATATCATTACGCCCATATAACTAGGTAGGCAGAGAAACCCACTATCAGGGCAACCAAGACTAGCCTAAGATACTAAGTCCCACAATGTGATAGGGGCCTATAACCAACCGGGCTCAGATCCAACCCCGGCAATGTTGTTACGTAACGCACTTAAGAAATTTTTAAAACACGTTTTCTTATTTTTATTGCCTGAGCCAAGCATCGAACACGGAACCTCATAAAGTCAAGCCCAATAACCGGACCGCTATATCACAGCGGCGACATGTTTTTATATCCATAATAAAAAAAAAACAATAGGTATAAAGGTAAAATTAAAAAAAAAACTGTAAGATATTAAAAAAAAAGACTATGACTAATGCAAAAAAATTATGCAATTTTTAAATTCAAGGTCTTGGTAAAAAGTTTAAAAAAATCTCGTATTTTTAAGACCAAGTACATTTTTTAAATACCAGTATAACTCTATTATTTGTGGTTTGGTAGGTACATCGACCTGTAACCCATATATTACAGACGAACAGACGCCAAAACGATTTATGCGGTATTAACTAAAGTGGTACTTGAGTTAAATTAACCGACATGACCTGACTATTCTAGTAGTTTACTATACTGAGACCTTGTGAAACAATTCATCATAATTAAATAATTTAAACGCAGCAAAGTGCAAACAACGGAATCTAGTTTTATTACGTCACTGTCATTTACGTGTTAAAAATATTTTCACGCCCATATCCCCGAATATGTAGGCATAAAGGTATAAACATATGCTTTGTTACACTAAATGTGTTACTTGTATTATACTTGTATGAAAAGAGTAATTATGTATTGTGAACGAAGCCAAGCAGATCTGCCAGGATCGTGAAGCTTATCACTGGATACTCTGTGCCTACCCCGTAAGGGACTTCGCGTGGATAGACCGCCTCGTTGGTCGAGTGGCTAGCGTACTCGCCTAACTACATCGACCAACCTCGAGGCTCGGGTTCGATTCCCGACGGGGGCAGGCATTTGTGTGATGAACATTTAGATGTCTGCATTTCCGGGTCTGGGTGTTTATTAAATTTATTCTGGTATCTATTTAAGTATTATTATGTAATAGTATCGTTGACTAACACCCATAACACAAGCATATAATTTGCTTACGTTGGGGTTAGATTCAATTTGTGTGATTTGTCCAGGGGTATTTATTATTATTTATTTATTATTTATGTATGTACGCTAAATAATAAGCGCAGTAAAACTAAACTAAATTAAAGTAATGACTTATACAATGTTATTTTTTATTCGAACTTTGAAGTTTAAAAACTTAATAACGTGATGTAAGAAACCGACTTCGATATCAATAAGTTCAATAACCATCTACTTACACAAAACATGACTATTTTCCTCGATTTCCCTGGGATTTCATTTACAGACCCAGACTTAGTAGCGATAGTTACTAATAATGTTTACATATATTACCAATAATTTGTTAATAAACTGGTTTAGAGTTATATGTAGAGATATTACATGAAGAAGCTATAAGGGCAATTTATAACCTATGCCTAAGAGTTTGCCTGAGAGAAAAAAATCAAAGAAATCAAAATTCTAACTGTAGCATCCTAGTACATTTTTGAAAATTTAATGTATCTTCACAGAAATTCAAGTTTATCTAAATGAAATTGTGATATATAGGTACTTACTGCGTCAATACAAGGAATAATAAATATCTTGCTGTGCATGTGTCTCGTCTCTAGAGAGTAAGCCATTCTTTCATGAGTCAATGTATACAGTTCTACAATAAACTTCCCAATTATATGAAAGAACTTCCAATTAATAAGTTTAAGAATTGTGTTAAATGCAAATTAAATAAAAAGTGATACCATACCATTCCTGAATATTTAACTGATGAGACCGCTTGAGATTATTGCTCCTCATGCTAATCTCTTATAAATAAATATACTCGTAATATATGATTACATTGATCAAATTATTTTAGTATTTAATAGTCACATTTTAATTTTTTATAGTTTAGTTAAACTAATTTTTAATATAGTTTAGTTTCAGTTTGAATAGCTTTCAAATTTATTTTTCGTTTTTTCCACTTACTTTTATTTTAAGCAAGCTGTGTTTACATCTAGAAGAGTGCAGTTTATAAAGTATTGAAGTCTAATGTACGTATATATTATGTTGTAAAAGCTGTATCTCGGTTTTGTAGACCTAATAAACAAAAAAAAAATCATTATATATTTTGAAGTTAGAAAAAAAAGACAAGCCCGCTAAGTTTCTTGCCGGATTTTCTCAGTGTGAGGCCGCGTTCCGATCCGGTGGTAGATTTTTATTCTTATAAAGACGCGTCACAAGTGCCTCCTGTAGGTTGACGTGAAATAAAGATAATTTTGAATTTGAATTTAGAATTAACAGAGAGAATAATAATAACTTAGTTAAAGTTTTATGCCAAATTTTTATGACCTACACAAAAATAATGATTAATATGTAGATATTCAACTATTCATAATTTGCGGAGTAAACACGTAACAAACATAAAAACCAAACATGTATGTATGTACTACTTACTACTTCTTTTCGGAGTCGGTTATCAATAAAAAAGAAGTTAACATGCAAATATTTTGAGGACAAACTAAGTATAACTGCGATAAATGGAAAATTAATTAAATAAATTTATTTAAAGTGGAGAATTAATTTTATTTTGTAATCATATTAATTTGTTAAGATTGTATAAATTTATGCTGTCGTTTTATTTTAATATTTTACTTTAGACCACCTCAAGTATTCATTGCTAGTAGGTATACTATCACCATCATCCAAGTATTATTAACACAAAAAAACTCAACCATACGCATACCATTCCCCGTGTTGGTTCGGGTTCCTTTGTAGAATAGACCAACTGCCTTCCTGTGCCAGGCAGCTCGTAAAAGGCGAATGCTCGCCTTTACCTTACCGTCACTAGCACCGTGACATCCTACTAGGTGGTAGTTCCGTTTCGGAGGGTAAGGTAGCCGGTTAACTTACTTTTGCTCGAGGCCTAACATCCCGGCCTCTGGTTGGCAATGCACCATTACCACCATCAGGAAATCCGTCTGCTTGTTTGCCCTCAATGTTATAAAAAAAAATAGCATGTTCATATCAAATGTAAGATTTTAAATATAGTATTTTTTTATTAATTGAAGTATGGGTTTAACCTATTTTTTTAATTTAAGCTTTTTTTATCAAAAGTTGTTAAATATAAGAGGGAATTTTAATTGCAGAATTTTAATTCGCTGGCGAAGTTGCGCTACTGTTTTGAAAAAAAAAAGAAAATGAATTTCTTGATCGTTAAAAATAATACACAAACAGTGAAGCCCATAAATTTTTGTTAATATTTATTACGGGATGTTTATAAATTTAAAAGTCGTATAATTATAATCGTAACTTACTTATTTGCTTAATGTAACATGTCAAAAAAAATGACAACGATTTCAAAAGTTTCACTGCGTTAAATTTTCATTGTTACAGTTGTTTTAAACTTTAAAAATGTTTTTATCATCAGGAAAATAAAATAAGGACACAATAAAACATATTTAGCCTGACATAAGTAGGTCTGACATTTTTGTTCAAGCAAAACATTCCAACAAATGACGCGGCATTTTAATAGGTACTTTGGTTTATGATCCCGGATATTGTACCTGGAAAGCCAATGACCGAATCAGTTTGCCGGCTTTTATTCGTGTTTTATTTTGAAAAATGTTTTTGAATGAAAAGAACCGCTACAAAACAGTTTTATACGTCGAGCTAGGCCCACGCATACATACATTACTTACATTCAGAATTTAGTTACAAAATTTCGTTTTGAAAAAAATCGGACACAGCATATTCATAAGTCTAAGGCGCTTCCACATACATAAGTAATTTTAATATAGAAATTATTATGGACGAAATTTCGTAACAAAATTTCGAAGGTATGTGGTGAACCCTGAAGTTTTTTTATTAAGTGTCATGTATTTTGACCAGCTGTCCCGGAGAACTCCGTTCGTATATATATCTTCTGTATGTATTATTGTATCTGTATGTATTAGTGTATGTATTATTCTGTATATCTGTGATAGGCAGAGGCACAACCAGGGCACCCACGACTAACCGAATACACTAAATCCGACATCGTGATAGATGATAAGCCCATCGCCAACAGGGCACATATCCAATCCCAAGCAATGTTTTTTTATTAGAAAATTGGAAAACCAAATTTTCTTTTTGTTGTCCGACCCCGGAATCGAACCCGGGATTTCATGCAGTCAAGTCCAACTCCTGGACCGTTGAACCACTGAGGCGATAAAAATACTAAAAAAACTGTCGTAAAACCCAATAAATACTTACCTAAGTTTAAATTGCCATTTGCCTCAATTGAAACATATCCTATGTCACTAAAGCAATAAAATAAGGCCAATGTCCAGAAAACAGTATGACACATTTGTTAACTGGGTCTGACATTTTTGGATCACTTCAAACAAAACATTTGAAAAAATGACGCGGTATTTTTGTGATATGACGCTATGGTGACCCGGGAAACTTTACCTGCGAAGTCATTGACCTGGTTTTTCAATTTCCTGTTTGGATTTTCTTAGTTCAGCCTGTCTTTGAAGATTGATTGTCTTATGTTTCTTAAGATAGCGATTTTTGATACTAGTAATTGTTCGTGTTTTCTTTATGTTTTAAAATTGTTTCGTTTTCCAAATAAATCACATGTCGCATATGGACATAAAGTTATGTTTATCTTTATATATCTACATATATTACCCGAGATGTCTTCGATTACTATTATTATTCGCATACACGTTTAACTTCTTTGACCAAAGGTGCGGCTTAGGTTAAGGTTAAGGTTAGCCATTTGGGTGATGAACGTAGATGTATGTATGTCTAGGTTTGGGTGTTTATTAAATTTGCACTGGTATCTATATGACTGTTGCTATGTATTAGTATTGTTGTTTGACCCATAAGTGCCACTTGCACAATCCCAGATTACATTTGATATTGAGTTAAACTGTCATAAGGTGATTTTTCCAGTTAGACGCTAACTCGATGTTAAATACTTAACCCTGGAACTTGCAAGTGGCCCTAACACAAGCATTCAATTTGCTAACTTTGTATTTACATCAGTGTTATTAATCCAGGGGCCCTACTATGAACGCTTATTGCAGTATTATTTCCATCTTGCTAAATGTCTGCTTTTATAAGCAACTTTATGGTATACGTCATAAGGTTGTCTTTCTCGACTGACAATTAGTATTGTTGAAATAGTACTGTTTTAAGAGCTTATGGTAACCCCCCAGGGGTGATTATTTATTTATTACTCGTATTGTCTGTGGTTTTTACTTTATTGATAATATTGAGGGTATTTTCACTTCTGTTTAAAAAGGTTTCGACATAGCTTTGTACAGTAACACTATTTAAATTATGCGCTTCGGTTATATTCGTCAAGCTTCGGAAATCAGAATGTAATTTAAAGATATAT
>NJDD01001540.1:60380-72733 GCA_002245505.1 Calephelis nemesis | reverse complement strand
AAGGTTTCACTATATTTCTTAATTTGCATTCAGCGAAAACTTAAGGTGCGAGGGCTTGCGGGCTTCAACAACTACAACGTCGAAGCAAACAATTAATATTGTTATTATTTAGCACATGTTTGTAAGTGCCTACGATGGACAATAAATAAATCTTCGGTGTTTATAGACGATTGTTTTCTTTTGTTAATTTGCCCCTTTCTGGAAACATGGTACCTGATTGTTTTCTTTTATCATCACTAGACATATTACCAGTTACCAGTGCTCCTTATATTTTATTATTAAATGTCTTTAAAAAAGAAATTTACCTATTATACCTTATAAACTATTTAGAAATTTAGGTAAGCAATTCAGATTTATTAGGATATAAGGTTGCTCCTAAATACAAACTCTTGTCAGTTTATGTTGCTAAATCACTTGGTTAGTCAGGCGTACAAAACACATGTAACATTATTCTATAAGCAAAATTAAACTAATTTTGTAAACTGAGAATAAAAGAATATAGGTTAATCTTATTTAGTTTTGCTTGTCAATTTGGAACAGGCCAAGACCTTTAGCTATGTTGCCTATTATTTCGTTATACAAGTTTGTTTTTCTTGTTGTTCATTTTTATATTTATGTCATTTGTTTATTTTAAATAGTGATAAATAGTATAAGTAAATTATTTTAGAGTCTTAAGTAAAGCAATGTTACCCTTCCCTTAGCTAATCGAGTGAGATTTGGCTTCGACTACAAAACAAACGATATACTAATTTAAAAATATGCACTATGCACTTCGAGTGAACAAAATTTCAACTAATGCCTCCAAAATTCTCTATTTTTACTCGAAATAAAACTACACGAAATTTAATAACAATGAAAAACTGCGGCTATATATTTGTGACTCATCTTGATTTAATTTATTCTCATAGAAGTAGGCTAAGATTTTGGGCCACGTTCCTAATGTTATTAATTATTAGGAGTTAAAGGAACACAAACTGTTGTAAATTCATTTTTTAAAACAATTTGTAGAAAACAGATAAATACATGATTTAAATGTTGGGATGAATATGAGCATATGAATAATGAAAATTAAAAAAACTAGAGGTCAGCCTCACTCTCTCACTTTAGTAACTACCTACAATCAAATTCTCTTACTTTAGTATGCACCTACTAAAATATTAACTTTATTTATATTAGGTGTATTGAATGTATTTCACTTGAAATGAGACAGTGAGTTTCTTTAAAATTTTTAGTAGATAACTTTGATATTATCAATGACATTATTGAGCTTTAGTGATAAGAAGCTTTTTCTTGGAAATGTTGTGGTTAAAGCCCGGTGAAGTTGTAAAAACCGCGAGGTTGGCAACACAATAGTCATTCAAAAAAAAAGGAAATGTTGTAACTAGTGCTTTAGAACACCAGTTTAAAACACTATTATGATATAACGGTATTATTCATTAATTATGTAATAAAGTTTTAGAAAAAAAATCAAACCCTCATTGCGTTAAAAATAATGGAGTACAAAAAACATTTTAGAAATTATTTTTTAGTGGGTAGCAACAATAGCAGTAAACATAATATTAAGTAGGTAAAACGTTTATCATGAGACGTTTTGTTACCTACTTACTGACATATATTGCAGAATTAAAAAAAAAATACTTTAAGAAAAACTAGTGGAAACTGTGGTCATGAGTGATGAGGTTGACATAAGGGGCGAATTTTGAAAACGTTTATTAACGATTTATTTTTAAGAAAAATCTAAATTTCACCTAAATAATATGAAAACCTCTAGGAGTTTTAATACTTTTTGGAGATATATGGTTATTAACATTTGGTATATACCTATGTAGGTATTAGGATTATATTTGCCTTGCTTATAAAAATATAAATAATAGTAGGTAAGTAATTCTTTGTTCCCTGTTTGCACGGATACATTGACGAGCTACACTAACATATATTTTAAAATTTGATCAGAAAACACCAGTTTTACACTATGTGAATTATTCATGTTTTAAATGAATGTATTTTTTAAAAAAAATTTGATACAGTTTTAAATTAAACCGATTCACACGACACCAAATACTCACCAATTCAAAATCATTGTCCAACACAGACACACAATAAAAAACTATTTTTAGTTTGACACTTCGAAAAGCGCGGCAAAATGGCGGGCTCCCGGGCCGATGCGCGGCAAACGTCTGGATAAAACTGTTTTACGATCCCGAGAAAGTAAATCTGGATTGGGGAAATATAAAATTACTTGATTAGTGATGTTTAAACTATCGAAATTTTTAGTAAAACGTAAGCTCGATATTTTTAATTGATCGACATAATATGTAAATATTTTCAATCTATCACCGAAATACGAGTATATCTAAGTATAGAGGCCATACAATAAGTTGAAGACTAGTGGTTTCATTACTTTTTTGCGTTCCTAAACTAGGAGATAAATTTGATATTGCTTTGCTAATTTAATTTGAGGCGCCTGTTAAACCTCTTGTGAAAGCTTGGCAAAAGATTTAGATATATTTAATGACACTTGTCTTGGTCTCAAAAAAAAGTTAAAAGCAGCGTATCTTACTGCATAACATTATTTTTATTTACCTTTAAATTTTAATTGTATTAGCATTACCATTAGTATTATCATTATTAGGTGTATTATCATTAAGTGATGTTATATCATCTGCAGCAACATGTTGGCTGATATTTTTTATTATGAATGCTGTGCATGCCTTTTGTTGGCATACATACACACATTTGTGTATTTTTAAGTGTTATGTTGTAATATTGTGTGTGTATTGCTGTAAATAAATAAAGAAAATAAAAATAAAAAGCAATCACGTTTATTAAATAGGTACATTCTGAACTCGTGACTCTTTGTTTTAAAAACTGATTAAGAGAAAAAATAATGGCTAAACTTAAATGTTTTGAACGGTACAAGGTAGAGAAATTTAGTCTTCCTTTTTTTTTCAAATTGAAACCTTCTAGAAAAGAAATAACTTCCATCTCCAAGAGATGTCCTCCATCAGGTGTTAGGTATATTGCTCTAAGCTAATATCTTAATGCACAAATTAAAAAGACTTATGTTACTCGTAGAAGTATCTTAATAAATGTCAACGCAAATTTGAGTGTTCTACTTTGCTGCTTTTGGTGGTTGACGATCACTAAACATTACATGAGCTACGAGTTGGTTTGTCTATTCTTGTCTATTACAAGAAGTTGCATCTCTGCTTAATTACGAGTGATGAATAAAACAGCCTCTTTATTTTCGCAAGCCTGAGCTTTACCTTTTACCTAACTCCAATTTCAATCAAATTAAAGATTTTATTTATTTGTTTCAAAAAGAAAACATGCACAAAATACTATATAATAAATAATACAATAGGATATTAGTTAAAATGAACAAATGGTTAGCTGTGAAAATAAAATGGAAGGCAATACACGATATGTACAAAACAAACGATTATAGCTATACATAAACACATAAAACATAAACATAATAATTAGGTTATTAATCATTAGGTAAATAATTAAAAGAAAAAGAAAAAAAATGTCTATCCTGAATCTAACCGCAAATTCGATCAATTTGATGAAACACTATTTAGGTTTTAAATAGAATCATTTGTAAAACCCCCTTAAAAATTGGAATAGTTGCTTACACTTGACGAGCTAACAAACAAACCAATCGATAAACTGTAAAACCACAAAAGTTGTAAGAAATATATTTTGTGTTTAAATTTGACGAAAGAATATTTCGCTTTAACTAGGTATTGTTTATTTTATATAGTTGTAGTTTTTAATGAATTCCGTGTTTTATAACTTTTTTTTAAATTTTAAATTGTAGATTTGTTTTGATTGTGCTACTTTTTTATTTACTTATTGCCTATGATGCGTTGACTTCGTGAGGTCACGAGTTCGACTCTGAGGAGGACCTTGAAATTATTTTTTTAAATTTTCTGGATAAAAACGACGATGCGCGATTGAGATAAGTGCTCGGCTAGCGGCAGGTTTCGCACCTATTACATTGAGGACCTTCTTCTAATATTGGGTGCCCTGATTTCACCTATGCTTAATTTTTCGAAGATGGGGGCGTTATAATTACTTTTTAAATATAATTCAAAAAATGGGTTATCCAAATATCGACAACTTTCATCGTGAGTGTCCACCACTATTGCATATCAACAACACCTGGCAATATATGATTTTCTCAGAAGCGTATTGTTTATTTTTGTTCGTACTGCAAACGTATTCAGTACATCGAGACTTGCGTTAGATTTGTTTACCTAATTGATAGTCTAAGGCAAAATCGACATTTTTAGAATAATTCTGTCCATCAAAACAATATTTTTTTACCGCTCCTTCAAACTCAGAATCTCTTCAAACTAATATTACAAATATTTATAATACTTGGATTTTATAAAATGACATGCCTCTAAATTATAAGCTGTTCAGTTCATCAATGTGAAATCTGTAAGGTCATAAACAGAAACAGAAGGACAGTACGTAAGTGATATTTAAATAAGTAAGTTGTGAAAGCCTGTAATATTTCCTAGACGAATATTATTTACCTTGTTTTGTGGTTGGTAGCGAAATAACCTTATTTTGAAGTTATACTTCTTTTGGCGCGTTAGGAAAAAATGATGAGTCACGAAAAACCGACATGATGAAGTTAGCTATAGATAACATTTTAGTTTTTCAAAAAAAGGTACCTACCAACAAAGTAAAAGTAAGGACATCTACGTATGTTTGCGTGAGAACTGACAACTGTATTCACAATATTTCTTTATTTCTAAGGTTAGTCTCATTTTGTCTACATATGTAAAATAAGACAAAAGATAAAATTTTTAAAAAGATTTTTATCTTATTACGCCGAAGAAGTACACACACAATTTTTTTAAGTGATAAGTCAGCTCTCTAACACGCACACGGCTCTGCTGAATGTAAGACACAACCAAAGAGTATATAAATACTACATGGACACAACCACCGTGGCACATTAACAAAACACCACGGTTGTTTTTTCTATTCAAGACTACGGCAAACGAGCAAGTGGTTCACCTGATGGAATAAGTACGCTCTTTTCTTGAAGGGTTCTAAGTCGATTTCGTTTGGGAATACCGCCCTCTGTAACTGATTCCAAAAAGGTTACAGGTGCGTCGCAGTCCTGTGGTCGGGGCCACAGTAATAAGATCTCATTACTGTGACGGGTTGTTAGGCCAAATGTTCAAGTCTACTGGCTACCATACCGTCCGACCGAAAAATACTATGAACATACATAGTAGTTTCTAATTTACAGCAACATTAAGGCTTTGACCATTAAAGCAGAAATAAAGATTTCAAAAGTCGAAGAAGACAACCACTGGGCACGAAACCCACATCGTTGACGCGCTGGACCAGTATGCCTCTCAGTAAGTCCCTGTGTTTTTGTTCTATACATACCGATATATTAAAATATTGTGGGTTGCCAGTTGGAGCCCCATATTCTTTGTGCCACTAACACAAAAAATACAGTAAAATAAAAAATAGTATGTTTATTCTTATTTTATTATAAAAAATACAAATTCAACAACACTATACATTATACTTTTTAATTATTTACAAATCTTACAATAAATAAATCAACAATAGTCATCATAACATTTTTTTGTCTCAGTGCTATAGTTTCAAGATTTGAAAGTAACATCTAACCAAATAGGTATTGAACGTTAAATCAAAGAAGTCCTTTTTATCTTTAGTTTCAAAGCCCTGGTGATGCTGTAACAATGAAACCGGTTGGCTAGAAAGTAGCAGGAAGTGTTAAATAAAGTATACAGTGGATAAGTACAAGTGTTAACTCCAAACAACGTGCATAGATTTAAAAGTCTTAGGTAGTGGATTTTGACTGCCAGAAGACTTTCAATTCCTAGATTTAACTCTTCTTTTTAAAATACCTAGAGATAAATACTCTTCTAACAGTTGCACTCAGAGACGTAATTTATCTTTAAGTCAGTCATTATGTCGACATTTCGTTAACAAAATTGTGACTCATGATAGATAAAATTATAATTCTTGTTTCTGAGTGCGGCTGTATCTGTAAATTTAACAAAAGTTAGATCTGCTAATTTATACTTAAAATATAATTAATAAGCATTGAGGCGATAAAATATTTTTCTTAATTTTCGTTATTAATATTCAGAGACAAATATATTTAGGCTGATAACGATTATCATATCTATAATTTGTGACTGACATACATTAATGTCACTCTGAACAATCTTAAAAGAAAGTGAAGCTGTTTCTCAAAGTTTTTCCTACTTTACAAATCTTTTTATATAACACTAGCGCGTTTATAATCTAAAAAATGCTTGCTTACCTTGTAATGTGCAAATGCAAAAGACCATGTTTGCTTTACATAATACCTATAGCTAAACATATATTTTTTTTGCGAGTCTGCTTATTTCAGGGGATTCCCAGTATTATACTCTTTTCAGCTATACTCATTTTGATAGGCCTTTATTATTCAAATGGTAACTAATAACTCATTTATGTTACAGGCTAGTTTAGTAGTTTGCTTATATTTATATCAGAACAAAACATTTTTTTTTCAGTCTGTCTTTTTAAGGGGATTCCCGGCATTAATGCGCTCATTTTGACAGGTGTTCTAACGCAGATGGTAAACTTATAAGTAAATTATGTTAAATATAATAATTATGTACCGACGCGATCGTTCGATTGGCTACCCTAACATCTAAACTATTATTATTTTAATACTGCTAACTTTATTTTGTGGCATTAAGTAGCAAACAAGCACACGGGTCTCCCGATGGTAAGATAACCTTAGCCTACAGATACTATAGATTTTATAGGTGCGACGATATGCAGTGGTCGAGGTATTAGATCATAAAGTGCAAGTGTAAAGCTACACTACCCTCCAGAAAGTGCGAAAGGTTAAGGCACATTGTAGACACAGGAATATGTAAGGTACCTACCCTACCTACCTACCTACCTACTTACCCTAGCAAGTTGCTGCACTCTTCCGCCAGTAGTCTTTCTAATAATCATCAATATAACCTATTCTCTAACCAGCTGCTAAGAAAATAGGCATATGGTTTATCCAACACAGAGTATTCAGACAAAAATGGAAAAAACTCTACTTAATTCAAACAAAGACCTTATTTTGGATACGGTACTTAGTCATCTTTTAGGAACATTGTCTAGTATAATTTATATTATAGGATAGCGCCCAGCTGGATGCTGCCTACAGTGACCAAAGATCATGATATTACTGTTAAGGAAAAAGCACTATGGTATTTTAACGCTAAAGTTTTGTACGATACCCACTAGAGGCGCCACTTTCCATACTTGAAGATTTTAACGACGAGTGTCCTCTCTATTTCGTTGTTCTACTTTGGCACTGAGTAACAAAAATCCGAGCCGGCCCGACACGCTCCACCCCGTCAACAGGGGGCGCTATCCATTACAATGTAGATATGTCAGGAACATTGCTCTATGGTGGAAGGCCCTATTGTTTGCAACATTTATTTTAATCATCATATTTAATGGCCATTAGTAAAGCGTTTGGTGTTGCGCAGTTCACCACGTCTATGCCTTCCTTTAACATGTCGGAATATTCTAGACTGGCTAGTACGGTGTATCCGCATTTGGCTGCTAACACTTGAGATGCTTTCGCCGTGAAGACCGTCGCTACTACCTTGATACCAAAGGCTTTACACATCTCCCTTCTGTAACATAAAAAAATCCTTTAAGATAAACGTGATATGAAATTTAAAAATATATTAAAACACAAAAGCGGTGTTATTAATAACAAACGATCTCTTCCAAACAACCAACGTTGAACAGACACATAAAATTAAGGAGAAGGTACAATATCGCCTCTGTGGTCTAGCGGTTCAGGTATTGGACTTGACTGCATGAGGTCCCGGGTTCAATTCCCGGGTCGGGCAACAAAAAGAAAATTTGGTTTTTTTCTACTTTCTGTTAAAAAAAAGAAAAACAGATAAACATCGAGGACACTAGGAAAAACAACATTTTAATTTTTCCCATACAAACGAAACGCGTGGAACGATTTTCGTCAGTTCCGCTCAAAAGTGAGAACAGCTGGATAGATTTGGCGGGACTGTTAGTTTTTTAAATAATTAATTTCGAAGTACCTAATCTATTTTCTGACTATGAGAGTGCTTAATCTAAATTTTAATAAAAATACAAAAAAATAGTGAATAGTTTTACACATTGCTTTATTACAAGTTTGTTAATAAAGCCTTGAGATAAAAAAGTCTTAACTGTCTTTTTTAATTTCCACGTCCTCTCCACCCCACTTTTTCTCAGAGAGTTCCCCATTATAATAGCCCGCACTGTGAATTAATGTTTATAAAATTGAGTTTTATGCTCTAGAATCTTTAACAACAATATTTTACATTTGCGTTAATATGTTGTTGTTCCCAGGATCTTTAGTTGTTTCATTAATAAGCAAAGACTAAATTATAAGTAAATTTATGTCCATATTCTAGTCTGTATCATAGTGTAATAAATACTATACTGCCAAGTTGAACCCTGGAGCCTAACAACATATTTTTGATTACAAAAATTGAAAAACTACATTCACTTTTTATTTCTCAACCCGGGAAGCGAGTCCGGGAACCGAACCCGGGAACTCGTAAAGTCAAGTCCAATACATGGACTGCTAGATTATAGAGGAGACCTCATTGCTTCGGGATACGAGAAATAGGCTACGTCTTTTTCTCAGACCTATATTCTGATTCTGACAAGATTTAGCATCCCTGGTTTCCAACGCGTCATTCACACATTTATCGGTAGGTACATAGTATAAAACAAAGTCGCTTCCTCTGTCCGTATGTCCCTTTTTATGCTTAAATCTTTAAAACTACGCCACGGATTTTGATGCGGTTTTTAAAAGATAAAGCGTTTGAAGAGGAAGATTTATATATATAGATTTATATATGTAGATTTATATATTTTATACCCATGCGAAGCAGGGGCGGGCCGCTAGTAGATTATATTACTATACTATTTACTAAATTGTTATATTACTATTAGGTCGTATTTACGGGAAGGCCTTATAAGTTATTTTAACAATCAGGATTTGACTTCTGCTACAAAAATGCCCAATACAATCGTGATGTTAGTGTATTGGTGTACTCTACCTGGCTTCTATGATCCTGGCTCCAATATTCTGGCCTCTGTGTTCTGGCAAGACGGTCATGCCACTGGATGTCATGTAGGTGTCGACATTAAAGTGGGAGAATATGTCTACTTTATTTTCTGCTTCTATTAGAATCTTTAGAAGTTTCTTCCATGGTTCTCCTTTTACCTGAAAGTGGGAAATTTTAAAACATGTAGCAACGAACTTTAATAACTTTAGGTCTCAAAGTATGGTAATATGGTAATAAAACACTCGTGTTGGTCCGAGCTGCTTTGCAGAATAGACCATCTGTCTTTCTGCCAGGCAGCTCGTAAAAGGCGAGCTTAGGCTTACCGTCACTAATACCGTGATATCTGACTAGGTGGTAGAGTTTCACAGTGACACGGATTGGTGCCACCGCCTTACCTAATCCTGCCGCCATAACGTCATGACGTGTTCCGATTCGGAGGGCAAGGTAGCCAGTAAACTTACTGTTGCTTGAGGCCTAACATCCCGGCTTCAGGTTGGCAACGCACCATTACTACTTTTGGTGTCTCTAGGTGGCGTGAATACTACCAGGTTATCTGTCTGCTTGTTTGCCTTCCAGTGTCATAAAAAAAACACCGGTCGCCTAAAATAAACATGTTTATAAAACGCACCCTTGACAGAACTAGAATTCAGGACCTTCGCCATACACTGACTTAAGACGTTGCTCTGTCAATCATGCTAATACTCCATATGAAGCCAGTACGTTAATATTCTAAGTCCTTTCCAATTCAATGGTTTATTTTCAAAGCAGGACAAATCAAAATCGATTACGCGGAAGCTAAGCTACCGACCCACCTTTTCTTTTACGTTTTGGCGGTTTTTTAACCTTCATAAGTTGAGTTTGGATTGTACCAGAAAAACGTTTTTTTTTTAATAATTTACTTAATAACTTACAGGATATGATATGACATTGGACTGATTAAACATATTGGTCTATAATTAAGTGTAATAAATAAAGCCAAACTTCTCACTCTTAACGCTTTCACACTAAAAGCTCTAAATTCACAACTTTACACTTAAATCAAATGTCTTTGCCGTTTTGTTACTGTCACGTGGGCACAAAAAAAAAAGTATCTTCACGCCCATATCCCCGAAGAGGTAGGCAGAGGGACAACCAGGGCACCCACGACTAGCCGAAGATACTAAGTCCCATAATGGGATAGGTGGCAAGCCTATCCGCCAACCGGGTACGTTTCCAATCCCGTCCAACATTTTTTTAATTAGAAAATTGGAAAAATCCAATTTTCTTTTTGTTAGCCTACCCGGGATTCGAACCCGAGACCTCATGCAGTCAAATCCAACATCCGGACCGCTCGACCACAGAGGCGACGTGGGCACAAGGCAAAATACTTTTAAGTAATTGCAGATGTAATTCGCAATTATAGTGGCCTTATCTCTGTGTAATCTAGTTTCAAGAATGGAAAAAATCTTTAAAACACTTATCTAAATACATATATAGTGTTACTTACATCACTTATAACTTAAGAACGGATTCTAATAACGTTTAGTATTTTAGGTTAATCTCAGTCCCGAGCAGAATACCAATTAAAAAGGTAAAACAAATATGATGTAAGTATGAGCTAGGAGCCGTCGAGACAGCTATTAATATTATAAAACAAATTATTAAATGATCTTGTCAACATATTTAAGTGTTGTAAACAGGTTCTAATCAGACCTTGTACTTAAATATGATGATTGTAGAAACGATGATGACCTTTGTCGATAAATTTTAAAAAAACTAGCAACCAATACACACATGACTTGCACAATAAATAAATAAATATCCCTGGACAAGTCACACAAATTGAATCTAACCCCAAAGTAAGCAAATTATATTATGCTTGTGTTATGGGTGCTAGTCAACGATTGTAATTCATAGAAATACATAAATAGATAACAGAATAAATTTAATAAACACCCAGACCCAGAAATGCAGACATCTAAATGTTTTTCACACAAATGCCTGCCCCCGTCGGGAATCGAACCCGAGTCGACGTTAACTACGTCGACCAACCGCGTGTACGCTAGCCACTCGACCAACGAGGCGTCACAATGACGTCAAAAAGCACTATTTAAGCGACTTTATTTTTAGTTTTTAGGGTCGTATTTTCGGTAAGACCCAGCTCTCATTTACTTTTTTCAACGTACTTTTTCAAAATCTTCTTCTTCGTCGTGTATTGTCTTGACAATGACGTTATTGAACCCTACTAGATCCTTTGGTTCTCCGTTCTCTTCTGTGTAACAAGCAACAGAAACCTTCTGAGAGACGAAACCTTCCCAGTTGGCACGTATTGTGGCTATGGACTCAGGGTCTTTGTCAATATCTGGAAAATATTAAATGGGCAATTACTTAATATTCACCATAATTTTTCTTATGCCTATTTTGCATATAATATCTTTCAATACATATTATTCTCGTGTCAGTATTTTGAATTTTTTTAAAGATATTAAAAACAATCCTTTAAAATGGTTCAGTAGGTCTAAGAAAAAGACGTATTTATCAGGTCATCTGTCTACTTGTTTGCCTTCCAATATCATAAAAATTAATAAATAAAATATAAAAAAAAACTTTATTTTTTTGTAATTATTAAAAAAAAAACTCTACATTTTCACCTTTTTCTACCAACCCTAATTTTTTAATGCAATATTATTAATTCTGTGATTTTCTATTCTAGAAATAATTTATATGATCAAAACAACAAGTAAATATTTGCTGAGTTAGCCAGCAAATTTTGTAAAATCCTATAAGCATTGGGTTATGTGATATATTCCAATCCACTTAATAGATTTGTCTGTTAACGTAATGAGTGAAAATAGGAAAGTCCCTTAAGTACTAGCTTATAAATACTTATAAACCCTTAAATAATAAACAAAACAATTATATTTCAATTTCATCAATAAACTTCTGCGGCTATTATTTGAATAAACCCTGGAACATAGATACATGAATAATATATAAATTGCTACGCTTGCTACTCTCTACAAACTTTTCATGGGCAAGTCCGACTCGCACTTGACCACCATTTATAATAATTGTACCTATTATTGTTAAAATAGCAATAACGTATACTATAAAATGGCTACGTTTCATGCAGCCGTTTTTTTCAGATATGGTTTTTTTATGGCTATAACAATGTATTTATTAAATTCTAAGACAGATTTTAAATTTATTTTTAGTGAGAGAGTA
>NJDD01001540.1:39012-49073 GCA_002245505.1 Calephelis nemesis | reverse complement strand
CGAAGCCAGAACGGATGTAAGAGTTTTGGTTGATGATGTAGTGCTGGAACAAGTGAATGAAATTGTATATCTTGGTTGTGCTTTTAACATGGATGGAAGGTACACCGCGGATGTAGAGAGGAGATTGTGAATGGAACGTTGGGTAAGCTATTTCAAAGCGAGGTTTTCTAAGCTAGACTCGCTTTGCATAATTCTATGCTTATCCCAACGTTATTGTAAGGAAGCGAGAGTTGGGTATAAATGCGGTCGAAACGAGAGCGCTACGGAAAATCTGTGGTGTAACGCTCACTGACCGCATTTGTAATGGTGAGATCCGAGAAAGATTAGGATTGAAATAAACTGTTGCTGTTAAAATGCGAAAGGGCGTACTCCGCTGGTTCGGTCATGTGGAAAGAATGACAGATGAAAGATTGACAAAGCAGATATACAATTTGAAGGTGGATGGATGTAGGTACCCGGGGAGACCAAGGTTGACATTCCACGATCAGATCACTCGGATATTATTAAAGAGTCTTCGAAACCGGCGTGTTTGTATGAGAAGGGTAATGAATGTGAAGGATGCCAGACAGGTTTGTCAGTATCGTGAGGTCTGGCATTCGATACTTTCTGCCTACCCCGTAAAGGACTTGGCGTGAATATATGTATGTATAAGAATATCTACCCTTTATCATCGCCGCGGGGTAGAATTTTTAGTAGACAATTTTCAAGTAACACTAGTAATTTTCCTCAATATACTTTATTTTCTTTAACATGATAAGATATATTTTTAACATGAAGTGTTTCATAAAGTGTACTGTGGAAAACTTTTTTTTTTTATAGAAGAGGAGGCAAATGAGCAGGATGGAGCACCTGATGGAAAGTGATCACCTCCGCCCACTAACATCCGCAACACCAGGAGTATCACAGATGCGTTGCCGACCTTTAAGGAATGAGTACGCTCTTTTCTTGAAGGTCCCTAAGTCATAATTGTTTGGGAATACCGCCCTCGGTAACTGATTCCACAAAGGTGTTATACGGGGTAAAAAATGTCTTCGGAATCGCACAGTCGTAGATCGCCACGCATCGAGGTGATGGGCATGATACCTTAAACTCAGACGCGATGTCCGAAGGTGGAAATCAGCGGCTGGAATTAAACCAAACAACTCCTCAGAGCATTCCCCATGATAGATGCGGTAGAGAACACTGAGTGACCCAACATCTCTACGCAATGTTAAGGGATCAAGCCGATTGGTAATTGCCCGGTCATTGACAATTCGAATTGCTCTACGTTGAATGCGGTCAAACTACAAGAGTTTTTCAAAAAGTGAGATAAAAACTATGGCAATTGATAAGTGCAGTATGAGCAGGAGAAAGTGAGAGTGAATGATATTGAGAAACAAGCAGAAGATTTTTTCTTATGGATACCAAATATGGTAAAGTTGGTTACTAATTTGAGACTTTGATATAGAGCCAATTGCGTATATCATTGTACCGGCTACCCTTTTCTTTAAAATCTGAACATGATATAGACGATATAAAGTTATGGTAAAAGGTAAAATTCTTATTTTCTGTGAAACTCTAGTTTTTACACGTCTCTACATTAAGTATGTCACAAGCTGCACTAACGACTTCTTCGTACTTTCATGTGACTGCGAACAAGCATACGACTCTCCTGATGAGGTTGTCACCTCTATGTCATCACTTACATAATTGGTGGTTCTCCATTCCTGGACCTCCCTTGGAATCTGCTCCAGACTCTGCCCACTGGCACACTTGCTGGTCGCTCCCACTGCATCCTAAAAAAATACAATAAGTTCTGTATCCGACCAGTAGGGTTACTCTTGAATCTCGATTACATGAAAATTGAAAATTGTATGATTTTGTTCTTTTGAACACAAAACTAGCGCATCTGATACATTTATTGTTTTCAACTAAACGTTTTATTAACATGTTTAATTAATAAATGTAACCGATGTAATAATTTATTGTTTATTATTAACAAAATGGTTTTAATTCGCTAGCATTACATTCAAGAGAATAAACTGACTTAAATCCCATTCCAATTTCCAATAAGTATGAAATCGAGATTCAATTAATTAATGAATTCATTCATTCAATTAACCCTATTACTAGATTCACTACAGCCCACCAAAATAGCTCTGATTCAATTTCACTATCTAACATTGATTTAAATGTAATAAGTCTATTCATGTCTATATCTCCGAAGAGATAGGTAGAGGTACAACCAGGGCAACCAATATTAGTTCAAGGTAAACACTACTTAGATTTACAATTGAATAGATGACAACCCTGTTGCAAGCCGGGCATTTAACCAGACCGTTGTTTTTGGAACGAAGTTCCTTATGGCAAGCTTAGAGGAGATAAGGATTTTGCTGCACGACCGAAATTAAAAAATGTGATAGTAAAAACCGTAAGAAAAAGTGGGTGGAATAAAACCGTTAAATGAGACGTGCTCAGACGCGACAGTCGTATACCTAAGCGAGTAGTACATAATATTCTCTTTCTCTTTCACTCCACCCTGTCAATGCATAGTATATACTCATGAATTGTGTCGTTTCTACATTAGCCGAAGGAATTTCGTTCCTACCTGGTGTCTCACGACACCACATTTATATTGTTATGAAATTGAAAAAAATACACTTTTTTGAGTTTCTCGACCCGGGAGTTGCACCCGAGACTTGAGAGAGAGATTGTCAAGAGAATCGTCAAAGTCAATCAAATATCAAAACAAACCAATCACAGAAGCCTGAGACATTATCTGAAGTTCCTACAGAATTGCTGAGCTTGCAAAGTTGAGATGATGAATGTCAAAAGACTTGAAATATCAACTAAGAATTATAAAGACGATGTTTATTTAATTAGTTTATAAATAAAGTCAGTGATACCAAAATGAATACTGGTTCTAGATATTTTTAATGTCAAAGATTAAGTTGAATGTTTTGCGCTTCTCTGCTTTTTATGTGTACCGGATACCCCAAAGTTGTCTAGGGGTTTTACCTGACGCCTTTAGGTACTATTATTTTAATGATACCAGTCAATACAAAAACACAGCCGTCTTATTAAAAACACCATCTTTTTACAAACATAATGAAGTCTGGATTTGAAGTTTACATTTTTTATGTGATACGAACTCCACGGAATTGAGAATACACATATTATAAACATTTGTGGTCTAAAGACATTATAGATGTTTCAAGTGCGGTTCTGTACCATGACCGCTGAGTTAGCTTATTGCGGCTAGCCTAACCCCCGGGCCGAAACACAATAGTGTCAAACACTTTTAAGCCATAGGCAAGTTGCTGCAAGCACTCTGCATCCAGGGAATTTGTAATACTTACTGCACTACTGAAGTAAATAGTAACACTCTCACAGGTACAAGGCTTCTTTGGTGTATTTTGTAAGTTCATTTTTATGCTAGACACGTTGTCCTACATTAAATTTATTTTTAAGATTTGCCTTACAAATATTTTCTTCTGATCTTTCTGTTTAGTTAGGTTACTACCTCTAGTGGAGAGGACGTTGACTATTGTCTCTTTTTGTTTACTACTTGAGGTCTCGGGTTCGATTCTCGGGCCGCCTAATTTTAAATGTATTTGGTCAATTTGCTAACAAAATGGCATTTCATGAAATTGGATATGAAATAAAAGGAAATTAAATTTATTTGAGTGCGGAGTGCAGGTATCGTGTGAAGATATTTTAGCATGCTATCAATATATTCTACCACACTGTATTTATGTAATTTAAAGCCTGGTTGGCGATAAGTTTGCCACCTATCACATTAAAAGACTAAAATACCTTCGGCTAATCGTGGTGGTATTTCTAACTACCTCTTTGGGGGACGTCCACAAATTACGTGAGATGTTTAAGGGGGGGAGAGGGTCGATTCGAATCTCACCTAATCTTACGTTGGGGAGAGGGGGGGTCTCGGCAAATATCACGCAATTTTTTGCTTCAATCACAAAAAAATAAGCTATTTTGGTCCATTTCATCCATAATGTACATGCTTAAGATTTAATCGTATCGTAATACGATGAAGACCATTCACTTATTCCTTCAAAAGAAAATAATTTCATTCATTTTTGCTGTAACAATCCAACACGTTTAAATATAAAACCCAGGGAGGGTCAGAAAATGTAAAAAAACACCTCACGTAATTTATGGACCCCTTGGAGATACGGGTATGAAGATGCTTAGTTTATTTAGGTGTTTATAGGACCGAAAGGCAAACAAACAGACAGTGTTTGCTGATGCTAAAAAAATACACGTTCGTCGTCAAGAATACTAAAAAGACATTACCGCCTTGAAGTTTGTCAAGCCCCTTGTTTAAATAAGTTTACAAAAGGCAAAATTAGTTGCCAAGTAGCGACTGGAAGCCATCACTAGCAAAGAAGAAGAAGAAGTTTACAAATTTACTAAACTAAAACACAACATCGACGAACACTAACGTTACGACAGCCGCAATTTTCAGCAATATCTTGTATGAAAACACATGTTTTTACGATTGTAAAACATTCAGTGTTAACCACAATTTAATAGTAATAAAACAATTACCTGTTATTTAATTCACAAGTTTCACAAAAACTATTATCATAATACTCGTACGTTAGACCTTCTGGCGAGCTGAGTTTGAATAAAACGCAAATAACTGTGTACAGAAATCAAACCTATCAGTGCGGTCCGGTTATCTGAATGTACGCCTTATCTTGTAGAGATAAGACTCATTCAAGTGATTTTAACGGTAAATGGGTTTGTTTTGTAGATCGAAAAGTGTATGTTTCCATTGATGAATCAGCTGGTTTGTTTATAATTAACGAAACGTTTTTAAAGTAGTTTGAGAGAAGGTCTTACTGCGACCAATTCTGAATCTAACGATGGAGTCATGGAAAATCGAGAAAAATACCATTTTTTTTATTTTTGTAATGTTTTTTTTGCTGCGCATTACATTACTAAAATTTGGCAGACAAAACTTTATTTATTTTATCAAATGTTTAAAGTTATAAATTCCAAAAATAATTTTTCTGGGTATTTGGCATTTTTATGTCAGAGTTTAGCGTACAAACACACGACTCTTCTGGTGGTTAGAGATTACTGTGGCCTACAGACACCATAGATGTAACAGATGTTACACCATAGATCACACTTTCATGTGATCATATAGGTAATATTACGTACGTACTAGGTACCTATCTGTCTATATTTTAGCATTGATTAAATTGCAATCATTTGAGTGATTGTAGTAAAAATATTTGTTTGACTCAGGGTCAGGAATCGCCTAACTGATTCCATTAAAATTTAGCAGGGAGATATCCATGCTAAATTTCACTGGAATCAGTTAGGCGATTTCATATATCAAGTGTTCACAGACTTTTATAATTATAATTATCTACTTATGTCGCCATAATTACAGTATCAGGACCGTCGTGTATTGGTCAGTAAGGTAGACAGGGACATTAGGCCTAACATCTTGGCCATAGGACAGCGACTCATTAAAACATATATGGTATCTGTAGGCCATGGGTTCCCGGAACCATCGATTGAGCCGTTCAATGTTCACTGTCTTATATATAATATTAGTATGAGTGGATAGATATTTCGTCATATTGTCGTGACGGAAGACAATGAAAACAAGTTATTTAAGGACACCGGCTTCTGCGCATTTGAAATATGTGTATCAACATATGATCATATCTGTTGAGAACGTGACTATAGTTATTGAATCTTCTACCAACTTTACTAATGGTGGTTCTCTGTTTTTCTGCCTAACAATTATTTGTCTCTATCTTAATAAAATTTAAAAATTTGTTAACAGCCTGGCTTGACTCTGTTAGTTTAGGTTTAATCTTTTGTTTTCCAGATTTTGTGACAATGTTTCAGCTTCTAGTTACATCTGGCCACGTCCATGATTTATTTATTTATGTATTTAAAAAATCGATGCCAATACAATAAAGTTGATTCTGTTACCTCAGTATTATCAGAGATATAAAGAGAAAAAGAGTATATACATAAATGTTGTCTTTGGTACTCTCTACTACCTTTGGTATACCTAAACCAAAAAAATATTGGAAGTAAACAATTTTTTTAGTCAACTTTTTTTCTTGAGACACGCTTCCATCTTCAATTTTTTCATTCTTCATTTCTTTTATTCCTAAAAAATTAGGATATTGCCGTATTTTGTTTTTTTCTTTTGTACAAAATATTAAAAGGTTCTTTTATTTACAACTAGCTGTTGCCTGCGACGTTGCCGGCGTGGTCCCACAGAAACATTGTTTCGGAATACAAAATATCCTATGTGTTAATCCAAGTTACCCTATATGTGTGTACCTAATTTCATAAAAATGGGTTAATTTGGGGACAAATGTTCGCATTTATAATATTAATAACTAGTATAGGATTCGTCATATTATGCCTTTCGTCATTGCGTTTTTCGCCTTTCATTTTTTCTTTGCCTTAGGGATTCGATTTCATAAGTAATATTGTTTAACATACATTACGCTATGTTGCTCGGGATTGGATGTGTGTCCGGTTGGTACCTATTACATTGTGCTTCAGGTAATCGTGCGTGTCCTGGTTGTGCCTCTGCCTACCTCTTCGGGGATGATTCTAAGTGTATATTTTCACGCTTATATTTCCAAAGAAGTGGCCAAATGTACGATCAGAATACCCACGACTAACCGAAGATACTAAACCCTACTTATCTTGTCCCGGGAATCGCTGTTTGCGTTACTGAAGAAAGGAATTAAAAATTTCGCCACCGGATTTGAATTCTCAGTAGTTCAAACAGTTAGAGCATTCGTCGGCTTGAGACGAAAGGGTACGGATTCGACACCTGTTTGGGGTATAAATATTCTTCCTTTAAAATTAGTAGAAATTTAACCCAAGCCAATGATTTTTTTTATTTTTTTTTGTTTTATTTATTTGGTTTACCAACGTTTGCATACAATTTAAAAACATTTCACAAGTTAAACACTTAAATTAAGAGATAATTGTATCAAACAATTAAAGGTAAACATCTCATGCATTAAAAAATCGATAGAATGTGTTAAAATAATTTTAAAAAATACAAAGAAAAACAAACCAAATTACCATAATTACTAACTGCCGACAAAGAATCACGAACTTCAAAATTAGTCTCTAACATGGGGTCTCTATATGTTGAGGAGAAGGATGCAGCAAACATATCACACATTTCTTTCCCATCAGTTGCATATTTTGTTTCATCTCTTAAGCTGGAAGGGTAGTTGCTTATGCCACCGCCTTAAGCCTTTACAAACGACCAAAACAATTTTGGATTTACAATAATCTTACTTTCAATAGATTTGATGTAATTGTTGTAACAGTTAAATGCTAACTATTTTGCGTCTCTTAGAAAGTAAATTTAGTTCTATTTTATCTCTGGGATTCTTATATTTTTTAAACCTGAGATATAAGCTATACTTTTCTTTTAATGCTCTTTTTAAATTATTATTAAACCAGGCAGGATATTTATTACTTTTCGGTTTACTTTGAGGTACAAAATCTTTAATTGTATTATTAACAATGTCATAAAAAAAAACAGATACCATTTCGTTAACATCCTGCAAACTCTGAAATTTTTGGTGCCAGTCCACGAACTCTAGATGTTCACGTATCCTATTGTAATCTGCCTTAAAATAGTTAAGTTTAGTTTGTTGGTTATTATATGAAAGACTGTTATCACTAATTTTATCTACACAAACTATTAGGGGAGGGTGAAGTTTATCAACAAGTGTTAAGGCTATTGGCGATTCCTTGACTTCACAAGAAGGAAGATCGCTCAACACAAGATCCAAAATTTTACCCGATATATTAGCAATCCGATTATGTTGAACTAACTTATTACTATCCATAAAATCTAACAAGTATTTCGCTAGATTGTTTAAATTTGACATCGCAAACTCATCTAACAAGTTCCAATTTATACTACCTAAACTAAAATCTCCAAATATCAAATAATGCTATCTATAACTATCAAAAAAAAAAGTATCTTCACGCCCATATCCCCGAAGAGATAGGCAGAGGCACAACCAGGGCACCCACGACTAGCCGAAGATACTAAGTCCCATAATGTGATAGGTGGCAAGCCTATCGCCAACCGGGCACGTTTCCAATCCCGACCAACTTTTTTTTTTATCAGAAAATTGGAACAATCCAATTTTATTTTTGTTGGCCGACCCGGGATTCGAACCCGAGACCTTATGCAGTCAAGTCCAACACCCGGACCGCTCGACCACAGAGGCGACTAACTGAATTGCAGTTATCAACGAAACTTTCTAGTGAGCTCATTGTTAACGGAGGTGGTAAATAAACTACACAAAGAGCTACGTGTTAAATGGTTTGCGAAATATTAATATCCACTATAACCCAAAGGTCCTCGTTATTACTATCCCAAGAGGCCATTCGCCTAGAATTAATTTTTCTTGACACTGCAATCAAAACCCCACCGCCGTCTTTTTTAGAATTCTTCTCATTAGTATTTCTATCCTTTCTTTAAACAATATATCTATCACCAAATAGCTCACTGCTAGCAACTCCATCGTCTAACCAAGTCTCAGTTAATATGTTTAAATCGTAATTAGCACAATGTAAATTACTATAAAATTCATGAGTTTTGGAGCGCAGACCACGATAATTCCGGTAGTAAATGTTTAATGAAAAAATTTTAGTAAGCATTGACATTATACTAGTTTAATGTATCTATATAAAATGTAAAACTCCTGTTAACTCGCTAATTTGTCCAAGGTCTCTGTATTCTTTATTAAAATGTATGAAGATTCATCTGATTTACGCATGTAAATTCTTCCACTGCGAACCCAAACATACTTGTAATTTAACTTCTTAGCTTTTTGCCTAGCTGCAGCGTGTAATCCCTTATTATAAGCTGATAAATGGTTCACCACAAATATAGGTACTTTAGTTTTCATCCCAATATGCTCACCGTTAAGCTTGTTTTCAGGATGTTTTCTTTTAAAATCAAAAACCGAGCCCAGTAATTGGTCACGCAGCAAGACGACAGTTGTATTACTATAGAACGTGAAAGATCGCTGCTCCGATTATGTTTGGCAACACGAGTACAGTGAAGAACATCTTTTGCAGTTATTTCACAGCCAACTACCTTGCCTATATGAATCAAATTCTCGGTCTTACTTTCCGGAACACATTGCAGTTTAATATTATTGTTACGCGATTGTTGCTCTATAATATTCAGAGCCTCTACCGTGAGTTTGTATAGGTAGATTACGTACGGTAAGTTACGTTTTGAAATCTATGAAAATTTTGGTCTAAAAATGTGTTTCTCTTAGTTGCCACTAGAGGCGCTGTTTAAAGTTTTCATCTCAGATAAAGTATCCCCTAGATGGATCACATTTAATCAAAACTTACGGAAATGTTTTTTCTCTTTTTAACAAGAACAAAATGTCATTTGCTTGAAAGAGAAAGCTATAGTATCTCTAGTGGGTATAAAACTATCAAATGACGCCAGTTTGACTATACATTAATACATATTGATATATCGCTGCATAGTGATGTGTACATTTTATCGATAATTGAAATACAAGTGATAAGTCCTTGTCGGTCGCTGCAGAAAGCATTATTTCTTTATATATTTTATTGGGGAGACATAAAAATAACATTTTACTTATTATGTTACTATATCAAGTGGGTGATAATAATTTTTTTAATAACCTTTTCGTACTACAAAATCTACTTAATAAATTTTAATACCATTGGGTAAGTTTGAAGTTTGTACTACCGAACAAGTTAAAACTTAGTTACTTAATTCCGAATTCGCAAGGGAGTTAGTGTTTTTCCTAATTTTTCATCATCTACATCTACGGATTGCGTTACATTTCTTACCTCTTGAAAACACACATAACATTTTTCTCGACTATGTGAATAGAAAGCAGCTTTTTTCAACTATTTCTATGCACATAATTAAATGCAGAAAAAGTAATTTTGTACATTTAAATGAATTTTTAAATATCTAGTCATACAAATCTAAATTTTCAGTAATGTCGTCTTTGAAACAAAAAAAACCCGGGAGCAAA
>NJDD01001540.1:9908-21205 GCA_002245505.1 Calephelis nemesis | reverse complement strand
ATGAGTTTACGGCTTGTCAAGTTTACTATACTCGCTACCGTCTCTGTAAATTATTTGTATGGAAACTTTGAACAGCGCCTCCTATTGGTAACTAAGAGAAACACATTTTAGACCAAAAGTGTCATAAATTTTGACACGTAACTTACTAAATGTTACCTTTAGTAACTCATGATAAAGGCTCTATATTAATATCTACACAATGCGCTACGTAGCGTGCTACGATACAATTAGTCATGTGAATTTTAATACATAATGCAATGATTTCAAATAATATATATGTTTATGACATAATGATGAATGCTGAAATACTTGCTATGCTTCTTAATTATTGTTAACAGTTTATTTCATTTAGCATAAACTATTACGGTGTATTGACCAAAAATGTATATTGACCTGCCTTCCACTACCGTCTTATCTATTCCTGTTATGATAAGAGCAATATCTTAAGAGCTTATGTGAATGTGGCTTAGACGAAGGAACTGTGGAACATATATTCTTCAACTGTCCTAAATATAATATATCCTTATATGAAATCCTCCCAAAAGAAATCCCTTGCCCTACTAACTTTGCGTGTCTTTTGTCTGATATGTATCCATCGTTTATTAAAGTCCTCCGTAAATACATAACTAATAACAATATGAAAATCTAACCATTGACAAGCCTAGTTTTTCATATTTCTAACACTGATTATATTTGCTGTAGCAATGTAAGTGCCTGCATGTGATATGTTTGTAATCTATTGGTGTCTATATTTTGGGTTTTCCTCAGCTTAGATTCCGTAATGCAAAGAAGCTCTCCTGTGTCTCTTTCACCACAAGACATTGGCGGAATTATTGTGCCTGACGCAATAAAGGCCATAAGTAAAGAAAGAAGAAGAGGAACAATGTCTGCCACTATCGTAGTTCGAAGAGTTACCTAAGCTAAATTACCAAATACGCAAAACATTCCAGCAGGTAGAGGACACATTATTATAGTGTCTGAATAGCATTATAGCACAAAGGTGTGTTTGTTTGCTTGAATAGACTCCTAAATGTTGATGAACCGTCTCTGTGACCAACGGCGTGTCGTACTCGCCTTACACAACAGACTAACCTAGAGGATCGGGTTTAATTCCCGACGGGAGCAGGAATCTGTGTGATGAACATCTTAATGTAGTCATTTCTGGGTTTGGTCATGTTTATTAAGTTTATTAGAATATATTTTTAAGTATTTCTATATCTGTATCGTTGACTAACACCCACAACACAAGCATACTTATAACTTGCTTACTTTGGGGTTAGATTACTTTGTGTGTTTTGTCCAGGGATATATATTACTATTACATGTGAATACCTCGATAAGATGCATTCTACTCACTTGTCTCTCAGCAGCTGGATCCAAAGCTGAAGTAGGTTCATCCAGCAGTAAGATGGCAGGTTTCCGAAGAAGAGCTCGAGCAATGGCGATCCTCTGCTTCTGACCCCCTGACAACTGTGCTCCTTTTTCTCCCAACATCGTGTCATATCCCTGATTATTTAGATTAATGAGTGAATTAGGGATGCGACGATCATACGACTATACGTCGTCCGCTAGTAGAATAATCCAGTTACTTAAGCCCGGTTCCTATAATCAACTATCCGTAATCCGTTAGTATAACCATGGGTAGTTTGCATTACACTAACTTGTTGCTAATAGTTACACAAAATTTTTAGAGCTAGCGATCAATAACGTACGACTGTAGTCAAATTTTTTACAATTCGTACAAAAAAGTACTTTTCGAAAAAAAAAAACTCCTTTTTTAATATAGGAACTGAGCAAAAGACTGCTGCATTGCTCCACTAGTGTAGTTAGTCAGACTACCTAGTAATCCCGCAACAACTATCATTTAAAGGTACAGAGGCTAAGGATATCGTCTTTAAGTTCGAAACGCACCGTTAACGTTTGAATGTCTATGGCCTCTTTACGCCACTGTGGTTGGTACTACACTTGTGCTCATTGCTGTCATGTTCAGACTAAAATTAATTTGAAGAGTAGGCTAGCAGATAGACTTGAAAATAAGGCCTAATATTTCAATGATAGAAATGGCACCAATAAAATTTATGGTACCTTATAACATAAAGAGAGCCTTATGCTTTTTCTTTATGGTATATGTATTAAGCGTTCTTGAACATAATAACTTACATTAGCAAGTTTTGTAACAAAAAGATGCGCGTGCGCCGTTTTAGCTGCTTCAATCATGTCTGCTTCTGTAGCGTTCTCCACTCCAAGCATTATGTTCTCTCTGATCGTACCACTAAATAGGACTGGTTCCTGGCCTACTACACCTGGAAGCAAATATGATAAAATATTATATACGACCTTGTCCCCTTATGAGTAATGCGTTTATGATTTAGTGCCTGGATGCCCGAGCTTTTCTCGGTATTTTTTTAGCAAACACTCATTGACTTCGTGTCGCTTAATGACGCCATCTGCTGGAACAACTTTATTGCTCACAAAAAATAGTATTATTATTTGCCAACAGATGTCAGGAAGAGTCATACTTTTCAATTTAAACACGAATAAAATTTTCAGTTTAAATAAAATTACTTTTTCTAAAAATGATTTCTAGCTAGATCGATTTACTGCCCCCGAAACCCCTCACATACTAAATTTCATGAAAATCGTTGGAGCCGATTCCGAGATTCCAATATAATATATTTATGTATATACAAGAATTGCTCATTTAAAGGTATAAAGTATACTCGCTAGTTTTTCCGTTAATGATTTGTATGTTAACTCTTGCCATCATTTAATTTCAGTGTCTCTCTTGAAAACTAAGAGAAGTATTTTTTAAGACCAAAAGCACTATACGTAATATTGAACATAAGCTTTTACAACTCATTGTAAAGTTGCTAAAAGTGGAAAGTTTAGTCTTTAATAAAATGTTTTAGAAGCTTATTATGTAAAGACGCCATCCCCTCTAGTGTAGCAGGTTTAACCAAAAGAACTACAGTATCCCCACGGTCAAATAAAATCTAAATTAAAAATCAAATTCTGAGTGTAAGAGTTTTCTTAATTGAAGATTTAAATTAAATTTTTATCTGTCGTCTTTCTTTGTTTAAATTCTTGAAAGGGAACTGATTTTTTAAAGGCTCTTTGCTTCGATATTTTTATTAGAGTTTTTAAAAACTTGTTTAAACCTACCAATACTTTTTCTAAAGTGATGCAAATGCAGACTGTTTAAATGGTGACCATCAACGCTGATGTTGCCACTGTCTGGCTCGTACGCCCTCTGAAGCAATTGCAGAAGAGTTGACTTGCCACATCCAGATCCTCCCACGAGAGCGATTGTTTCACCAGCATTTATCTTTAAACTTAAGCCTCTTAATACCTGGAAAGAAAATGTTAAGATGAAAAAGTGGTCCCAAACTAGTGAAAACTTAATATATTTTATATGATATTGTAAGCAGACGGATTTCTTGATAGTAAGAAATTCACGCCACCTAGAGGCACCAAACGTGGTAAAGGCCTCAGGCCGGGATGTTGGGCTTCGAGCAAAAGTAAGTTTATCGGCTAACTTATCCTCCAAGCCGGAACACGTCAATGGTTAGCACGGAGGTTACGTTAGCAGGAATAGGTAAGGCAATGGTACCAATCCGCGCGAGACGTTGCGAAACTCTACCACCTAGTCAAATGTCACGTTGTTAGTGACGGTAAGCCTATGCTCGCCTTTTACGAGCTGCCTGGCAGAAAAGCAGATGGTCTATTCTGCAAACGACCAACACAAGGGAAAAATTTATTGTTTATAGCAGCGGTCGCCAACCTTTTGACAGGCAAGAACCACAAGGCGATAAAATAAACTAAAGGTTGGCCACACTTGTAATATTTACCTAAGAAGCCAATATGAGAGTAAGTAGCGCGTTCTTAAAGCTAAATCCATACTATACGCCGTATATTATGCGGTCAAAACCGTGGACCTTTCATGCATTAATTTTGATAGTTATAACTTATTTACAAAAGATTAACGGACCGCAAGTGCCAGCAAGGCCCGCCAACGTCTTACTTTGGGGCTAGATTCAATTTGTTTAACTTGTTTAGAGATATTTATTATTACCAGTTATTACTATTACAGATTATCTGTTGACAAATTCTTTCATATTTTTAAAGAAAGAAATACTTGTACTGTTTTACTTATCATTTATAATTTATTATTTTGTAATTAATAGCCTACCGGTTTCGCTTATACAGCATCATCAGGGCTAAAACTTAAGCTTAAGTTAAACTTAAACTTTAAACTTAAGTTAAAACTTAAGTTAAAGTTTTAGCCCTGATGATGATGTATAAGCGAAACCGGTAGGCTATTAATTACAAAGTAATAAATTATAAATGAAATGAAATGAAATGAAAACAGTACAAGTTTTTCTTTCTTTAAAAATATGAATATTTGGAAGTTTTACCAAGTGCCGACGATGGAAAATATCTAAAATAGACAAATTCTTTTATTACATATTTTTTATCTGTAACTATGACTTCATACATACCTTCATACCAAGTCCCTTACGTGGTAGGCAAAGAGTATTGAGTATCAAATGTCACGATCTTTGCGTATCTGAATATTTTCCTCCACATTCATAACTCATTAAAGCCCAACGACTTGATTGTGGAATGTCAACCTAGGTCTACCTGGGTACCTACATCCATCTACATTTTGTATTGTCAATCTTTAATCTGTCATTCTTTCCACAATACTTAACAAACGGATCATGATAAATATTGGTTTAATATTACAAATATTATATCCAACACCAATTACCAATATATGTTTTGTGCACGTGATTTTTATCAACAAAATAAACTAAGTGGTATGTACATTAGTTTTCAATTCAAATTGAATTAGATCCATAAACTAATAGTCTCAACTAATTGAAGTTTAATGGTTTCTATAATTAAAGTTAGTGCACATTCGGTGGGTTTAACTAAAAAGCAAAAGAGGTAAAAGTTGGGAGCAAGTTAGTAAAGGATAGCGCACACTTTTGCACATAATGCCGGGACGCATCGCTGTGGATTTCTGCTCGTGTAATGCGATGCGTCCCCGTCCAAGTGTGCACTATCCATACAGCCTTTAACACCACATTCATTTTAATAGCTAGATCTGCACTTGGTCTCAGCCAAATGTCTAACTATGATACAAAACGCAATATGTTATTGACTTTGTCAATGGAAAAATTATATTCTTTTGACATAGCACAATTAATCGAAAGCTGAAATCTTGCCTTTTGAGGCCATAGAATAAGTAATAGTACCTACTGATGTAACTACTTACATACCTATGCCCCAGCTGATATATCCGGTAAATACAGTACAGGCTCTAAACTCATTTTCAATAAAAGATGAGGTAGAATTGTAAATGTACTCACAATTATTTGACTGTGTAAAATAAAGTTTACATAAATAAAAATTTTCAGCTAACCTTCACATCTGGTCTCGAAGGGTAATTGAAGTACAAGTTTTCAAACACGATGTTCCCCTTAAACCTATGGAAATATAAAGAAATTTTACTAATTTTATTCACCATATTAAATAACCTCAGTATAATATTTCTTCTTTTTTAGTCATGGTTTGCAAACCACAAGAAAGTAATCTAACTAAAACATACATTTCTTATGGTTAATTTGTTGGAATTTTTATTTTTTTACATCACCATTTTTAAAAACAAGATTTTTACAAGGTTTTTTTTTGTTTTTTTTACAAGGTTTTAGAAACGAATTATAAAATATTAATAATATCTTCACGTCCAAAGAGGTAGGCCGAGGCAAAACCACTACTAGCCGAAGATACTAAATTGCAAATGTAACAGGTGGCAAGCCCATCGCCAACCGGGCACATATCTAATCTCGGGCAACTTTATTTTTATTGTAAAATTAAAAACACAACATTTCTATGATTTTTGTTATTCGACCCGGGAATTGAACCCGTTACCGCAAGAAGTCAAGTCATTTACCTATTTTATTAACTATCTTATTTTATTTTAGAATATTTAATTTTGTATCTGTACACCAATATTTGTAAATAATTTCTTGAAAAAAAGTTATAAATTTAAATAATTATATAATGTTCCATTCCATTATGTTCTTTTTTTTGTCCACTCCTTATTGTAAGCAGGTACTAATCATTCTATTATATTCTTACCTATCGGGTTTGGTTCCACTGTTCTCCAGCGCGTTGATTTTAGACTGTCTCTCTAAGATCTTAAACAGAGACTTAGCAGCTCCTCTTGCAGTGGAGAACATCTCCAAGTGGGGATTGAACATGGCGATGTTTTGGGCAGCCATGAATGTGCAAAAAAGGACCTGCGGAGGAAATATTAGTAGCTTAAAAATCTTAAGATCCTATCCAGTAAATCTATGCCTCCAGGCCATATTACATACATTATAAAACCCGAGATCAAACATAAGCCAACTTTTTAAATAAAAAGAAACTCCCAAGGTTTACTCCCAACTTTAATGGCGCATGAAAGTTTACATGATACGTAGCTAAACAGCAACCCGAAATGCCAAGGTTTCAACCACAAAAGCGTCTCGCGTTTTCAATACTCTCTTCAGAGACAGAAAGTTAGAAAGCCAAAAGTAAAATAGAACAAACATTTTTTAATGCAAAAGGTTTTCCGACACCACACTTTAGAAATTAGTTAGTGTATGATTAATGTTATTTGTTTTGTTTGCTTTGATGTATAATGCTCACTACCAAACAAGGAAGAGTGAACTATAGTTATGGAAGAAGAAATTTGTTTGTAATATAGAGAAGATAAGATATTTCCACAGACTTTCATAATAAATAATATATTTTTACACTCATATATATCTCTCTCCTGTTACATCTCTTTCTCTCTGTTATATTTCGTCAGTTTTCTCCATACATTAACTATGGATTAATGGCGGTTAAAAAAGGTAAAAGATTATATTTTGCTAAGGTGCGAAATAGTAAGGAAATTTTACCGTAATCATAATTCCAGGGTGGTACTCCTTTTCCTCCACAGGTACATCCATATCTCTAACACAAAGGGCAGCACCATACGCGAACACAACAGCGTTGAGGGTGTAAGTGAAGAACCAGCCTAGACCTGCTCCTCCACCTGCCCAGGTACACCTACGCTTGGCTGCTGAACTTGCGCCTGCCAGCGCTTCGGTATACCTGTCAATATGTTTCGATTAATATCCCTTATTAATCAGCAAGGTTACACATTTAAGCTAGCAAATTACGAAATATTTGGGTTCTGAAGTCTCTTTCTCCTTTCCGTCTAATGCAGAATTAGTACTTCACATTTTGGACAATAATTAAGAGTTTGAACAATCAATTTATGTAATTTAATATTTGTTACAAAGAAATCTCTTTACATTTTGAACGCCAGAAATGAACAAAATAAAGGCAAAAAGATATTTAATGAGCTAATAATTACAGGCGGCGGATATTTATTGCTCCTTGCGTTTTGCAATTGATAGGCGGTAACCCTAGTAGGTATTCAATTAATCTATTTTTAACGAAGACCATTAGGATTCCAGTAGGAATATATAAGATAGTAATTACCACCATTATGGTCCCCCTAGCATAACTCGCCTCTACTTCTCTAGTTTGGGTATAGGAAACTTTTCCGTTCACACTTGGATTTTAGCATTTCTTCGATCTTTTGGTATTTTTGTTTATTCTATGGTATTTTTCGTAAGTACTCTTACGTTGTGGCGTAAATCTTCCA
Organism: Calephelis nemesis; assembly: GCA_002245505.1. Classification (NCBI taxonomy): domain Eukaryota; kingdom Metazoa; phylum Arthropoda; class Insecta; order Lepidoptera; family Riodinidae; genus Calephelis; species Calephelis nemesis. The sequence continues at coordinate 13,497 of NJDD01001540.1, read as the reverse complement.
TGATAAACCTCACATCATAATTATTTCTGATATGAATTATTTTGTCAGTTTTAAACTGACAAAATAATATAAATACCTGTTTACGTTGGAAGTGGTAGAACTTACCTAGATACTTCCTGCTCTTCCCCAGCATAAGCTCTGACGGTCCTGATGGCAGACAACGCCTGTTCAACTATCCTGCCAGCAGCACCATATGCGACCACCTCTTCCGCAGAACATCGTGTTTGATACTAAAGAAATTAAAAATTGTTATAATAATCTACAAACACGTATCACTTTTGTATGTCTATATATTATATATAAATATGGATACTTGTTTGATTTCTAGTTTCTAAAGGACCTTCCATTTAGATAGAAAAAAAAACAAAAGAAGTAAAATCTAATTTAAATCGTATTATTGTATATAATGGTATTATTGGTACAAACTTAAAATAAATTTAAATTTAAATCATTTTCAAGCATTGAAAAGTGATATTAGTTATTACTTTCAGTCGCATCAGTTTTAGTTTCATCTAAAACAAAGTCTGTGCTTATGTCTAAGTCCATGATATACCTTGGCATCAGTACCAGCAGATATCAGTGCCAGCAATATGACTGCTAATCCCTGTCTTTATCTGTATCTATGTTTATGTTATATTACCTTGGCAACAGTAGCAGCGGATATCAATGCCAGCGGTATAACTGCCAATCCCGCCAGCGTCAGTTGCCAGCCATGTACCAGTGCGACGGTGGATGTGAGCACCACACACCCAGACAGGTACGACGCCATGGCTACATGTTCACCAACACCCAGTTTTAATTTTTCCGTGTCTCTGTTGAAATTTAAACCAGTTTTAGACTTATATCTTATCTCTTCTTTTTTCCTATTAAATAAATAAATTTCTTAAAGGATCACGCACACTTGCGCGGACCGCAGAGGTTTAATCTTTGCAGCAATCCTACCAGCGTATAACCCACTTAGATCACATTATACTACACCGTCGCCGCCTGTCTCGGCGACGAAGATCTCCTATGCGCTCGGCGCCTAAAGCCAAGCGACGAGCCACTACTCCTCAATCAAGTCCACCCAGTAACCAGAACGCAGCGCCAAGTCTCCCGGGTTTTAGTAATATTGGAAATTGGAATCGAGTATACCATTTTAGGTACTCTTGAACATAATACTGGCGAATTATTAACATTTAGTTAAACTAACTAAAATTAGAATTCATTGAATTTATTTTTAACTGAATGTTACTATTACGCTAGTACTATGTTAAAAAGTACCCAAAACGACATATACGATTCTAATTTTCGATTCGCGTGATATCGAGATTCAATAGTAAACCTACACATTAAGATCTTTCTAAATTTAAATATTTAAAAACTCACTCAGTCAAACTCGATGCGAAGTTCATCGTTGTGTTAGTGTCAAAGAATGCTGTCTCTTGACTTAACACTGATCTTAGTAGTTTCCATCGTATTCTTGTTATCTGGAATAATAATATCTAATTAAATTTTTATTACAACAATATTTAAGATGTATCTAATAAACAATTCAAAAATCACAGTCGTTAAAACCTAATCAATTAAAAACGCACTTTTCTACGTATTTTAGCATAAACAGTTAATAAATAATCTTGCATACACACACTCACTTTTTGTATGTATTTGTGTATGTAGTATGTGTGTGTACCCAAGAAACCTACAGGAAAAAAATCCTACGGAGTAGTTTAGATTTACAGAAAAATTTAAGAAGCTCACATTGAATGGGCAATTAAATTATTTTATTTTATTTCACTAATTTATAATAATAATAATTAATTTCATCAGGTAGCCTGAACGCTTTACAAAGGGTTTACGTTTAACGTTTGCTGGTTTTGCTATTAAAATATGGTTATTTTAATTTTTAATAAAATTAAAAATATTCAGCATTGGAATTAAAATCTGCCAGTAAGTAACTAACAACAGTGTCAATTGAGTCAGCTTTCAAACGAAAAATCCGCATAGAAATCGGTTGTTTCGTTTACGAGTTATGATGCCATAGATACACACACATTGAAAAGTAAAAATTACAACTCTCTTCTTTTAAAGAAAAGCTTCATCCTCGTAGTAAAAAGAGAGTAACTCAAGTTTTATAAACACTTACCATTTTTCCAGCAGACCAGTTCGCCAGCGTCACAGCACTAGCAGCTGTTATCAGCTGGCATACAATTATCGCCAAACTGGCCAAAGCGAACGACACTGAGTCATCCACCAGCGCGTCCATGTGTAACGTTCTGTTGGTTTGCTCTCTGAAATCAAAAAATCCAATTAAAAAATATTGGAAGATTCCAGTTGTAAAAATATTCCATTTTACGAATATTTAAATTCTGAACGCTCTACATAAATATGTTAGCTTTATTCATTTTTAGGATTTGGAGAGTTCGATTACGAAACGATGCATTTGCAAATTATGATTGCACCGTAAAAAGCACAAATTAGTAAAATGATATTTCGGAAAAGCGCTTTTACCAAAGCCAAAAATGAAACATTAAGGGCTAGTTGCACGATCTTGGGTTAAATTTAATACTTAAAATTTCAAATTTAAAGTGATTTAACACGATTTTAAAAATTAATGTATTATAATATCTATATCTACACTAATATTATAAAGAGGAAGTGTTTGATTTTTTGTTTGTTTGTTTGAAAGAAAAGGCTCCAAAACTACTGGACCGGTTTAAAAAATTCTTTCACCCTCAGAATTTTTATCCCTGAGTGACATAGGCTTTTTATCATCAAAATCGGTGCCGTTAAGGCGAAGTTAGGTAGGCGAAGCTGCGTGGAACTGCTAGTTAGTAAATAAATTAATATATTTGCACCCCACAATGTGGTAGAATATGGTGGTACCAGAACATATTTTGTAACAACATTTAAACACATAATAAATCCCCCAAATAAATAAATTTAATGTCATTTTATTGAAGAACTTAACCCAGGAATGTCCAAATAAAAAAAAAGTATTGCATTTGACACTTCATACTTATATACCACTAGCGGCCCGCCCCGGCTTTGCACGGGTAGAAAATATAAATATAAACCTTCCTCTTCAATCCCTTTATCTATTTAAAGAAACCGCATCAATATCTGTTGCGTAGTTTTAAAGATTTAAGCATACAAAGGGACATACTATGTAGTGATACAATTCCATACTAATCCAAATAAATGTGAAAGTGTATCAGTCTGTTCACAGTTAACCCGCAGGACGATTTTAATGTCATTTGATATGCATATAGTTAATGATCAGAGTTCAAACATAGGTTATGTACTTTTAAAAAACAACGCCGCAAAGAGCTAAGATGAAAAAATAAATATGACAGTCATATCGAAGGTCTATTCCAGGCTGACGAAGTCACGCAGCTAGCTTTAATCACTCATTTAATTTAAATATATATAATAATAATAATAATAAATATCCATGGACAATTTAGACAAATTGAACCTAATCCCAAAGTAAGCAAATTATATGCTTGTGTTATGGGTGTTAGTCAACGATTCTAATCTTGTACATAGAAATACTCAAAAATAGATACAAAAATAATTTTAATAAACATCCAGACCCGGAAATGCAGAC
>NJDD01001539.1:11104-22944 GCA_002245505.1 Calephelis nemesis | reverse complement strand
ATTATGCTTGTTCTACAAGCTGAGAGGCAGGTGGTCTTTTTTGCACAAAGGTCCTGGACTAACAAGAGGGAAAACCCACAGAACTTGCCTAACTATAGTGACTTGTACTATCTCAAGTGACACAAGATATTTGATAAACTTTACAAATGTTTCCATAAACCAGACCGACAATAATGTCCGAACTCCAAAAACTAACCCAAATGCAGAAATTTTGTAGTATATCTTGTGTGTATGTAGAAAGAAGACTATAGACGTAGGACAACCGAAAGATTGCAGTTTTCTTAAGAAACTTAAGATCTTAAATTATCTATGTAAGATTATATACGTAGTATATTGGTAAAAATATTACAGGATTTTAGTAACTCCTATCTAAAAAACTTCTGTTATAAATGCAATGTTGTTATAAAAGATTGAGAACCACTACCCAAAGCTTTTTTATACAAATAAAACATAAAATGTGCAATAAAAATATCATCCAAGATGCTATCTTACGGTTAATTGATCTGAGAATTTGACCTTTTATGGTAATTATAAATTCTATGTAGTACCAAGACTTATTTTACTGCTAATACGCAGAGTCAAGGCTGCACCTTCTATTTCAGATATAATATTAACCATAAAAAAATCAATATAACTTCAAAAATTGACTTCGATTTCATAAGTAAATCATCTACGTACACAAAAGTTAAATATTTCGTTGATTTTCCTAGGCTTCCACGATAAGATCAAGATTCGATGACAGTGTTGGTTCCATTGAAGCGCGTTCAACCGTTCCCTTGACCCTCAAAATTACGCTCTTTAAAAAACAATATTTTTTTAAATAATTTAAAAATGACAGATATAATATCCATAAACATACATTTAAAAACATCGACCACCTCTTTGATCGAATGGCTAGCGTACATGCCTTACTCACTGACCAATCGCGAGGCTCGGTTTCGATTCCCGACGGTGCGGGAATTTGTGTAATGAATATTTAGGTGTCTGCATTTCCGGGTCTAGGTGTGTATTAAGTTTATTTTTGTATCTATTTAAGTATTAGTATCGTTGACCCATAATACAAGCATATAATTTGCTTACTTTGGGGATTGATTCAATTTGTGTAACTTGTCCAGAGATATTTATTATTATTATAAATTTATTCTGGTATCTATTTAAGTATTTCTATGTATTATTATCGTTGACTAACACCCATAACACAAGCATATAATTTGCTTACTTTTGGGTTAGATTCAAATTGTGTAACTTGTCCTAGGAATAAAAAATATAGAAACTACTTTTAATTAAAATTGTTTAACAAAGAACACCAAAACCGGCGCCGTTGATTGGGTTTCCTCATCTGACCCCTTGCGGTTTATCGAGTAACAAGAAACTAGATACATGAATTGAGAAATTACAGTAGTCTTAAGACAGGGTCATTTGCGATATGTGAAGCCTTGGACTACGTTCAAATCTACTAGCCGGTGAACTTTGTTCACTTGGCACTTGATACCATCTATCTTTTAGGTGAACTTGGCGTGAAGATATGATACACAATATGATATAAGATAATAAAAATTAATTTAAAAATATAAAACACCCCCGACACTAGCACTTAATTTCCCTTTAAAAATTAAAAAAATATCCGAGTATATTTGAAGATATTCGGTTAATCTCTCCCTTTTATCCCCCACAACTTTTTAAAGGGTCCAGGGCTCCACCGATTTTCATCAAACATTTCTAAAAAGGGGGTAGGCGTTTTTGTGATGAACGTTCAAATGTATATGTTTCAGGGTCTGGGTGTATTTAAATTTATGTTAGTACCTATTTCATTATTTGCTTACTTTGGGATTAGATTACGTAAGCATTTTTTCTGGGTACATTTATTTAATTATTACTAGCGGTCCACCCCGGCTTCGCACTGTTATGAAATATACATATAAACCATTATCTTCAATCACTTCATCTATTTAAAAAAACCGCATCAAAATCCGTTGCGTAGTTTTAAAGATTTAAGCATACAAATGGTCATAGGGACAGAGGAAGCGACTTTGTTTTATACTATGTAGTGATACATAAGGTGAGATTTTTGGAATATCTCATTAAATGTACAGGCACATTTATATTATTACGTAGCTATAAGTTTCTTTGCGACCATCTATCAGGCCTCCTCAGCTAAAAAAAAAATTCAAAATATTGAGACCATTTTATTTAAAGTTAAAGTACGTCTAAAGTTTTAATTAAATAAAAAATAAATTCTTCATATTTTTAAAGAAAGAAACACTTGTACTGTTTTACTTATCACTTATAATTTATTACTTTGTAATTAATAGCCTACCGGTTTCGCTTATGTATAAGTGTTTCTTTCTTTAAAAATATGAATATTTGGAAGTTTTACCAAGTGCCGAAGATGGAAAATATCAAATATAAATAAATTCTTACCTCACGTTGACCCACGGCTTAGGGCTATAATGCGATGTTCTTGAGTTGAAACTACTTTCCACCAAACATAAAACATGTCTCTATGAATCGTTTGTAAATTTATCAATAACACCGTGACAGTGGTTAGCTGTCAAAGTATTGCAACGACTCGTCCGGATTGGTATCACCGTATCTATCATGAGGTCACCATTTTTCGCTTGTATATTCTAGTCCAGATGATAATACTCCCCGAAGAGATAATATATTTTTTTTGTTATAGGAAGGCAAACAAGCAGACGGATTCATGATGGTAAGAAATTCACGCCGCCAAAGGTGGTAATGGTGCGTTGCCAACCTGAGGTCAAGATGTAAGGCCTCGAGCAAAAGTAAGTTTACCGGCTACCTTATCCTCCAAACTGGAACACGTCATAGTGTTATGGCGACAGGAATAGGTAAGGCGGTGGTACCAATCCGGGCGAGTCGCTGCGAAACTCTACCACCTAGTCAGATGTCACGGTGTTAGTGATGGTAAGCCTATGCTCGCCTTTTAAAAGCTGCCTGGCAAGGAAGGCAAATGGTCTATTCTGCACAGGAGCCCAGACCAACACGGAATATACCAAAGGATAATACTTAAAACCCAAATACCAAAGGATAATACCCAACTGAATTAAGAAAATCATTACCTTTGGTGTCTACGGGCAACTTGTATTTTCTTTTAGGAAGGGAATAAATAATTTAACGTGTTTGTTTATAAATTCAAAAAATAACTACGTGAAGAAAACCGGCTTTATAAGTTATTTTTTTAATACTTTTCAGTATATTGTTGATATAATTTAATTTAATAATTGAAGTGAAACTTCTTTATCGGGGTTGAAAAAAATAGGGTAACATTTTTTCGTTACGCGCCATCTTTGTTCTTAACCCTACTACGCGTGATTCGAAGTATACTTTCTCCAGCAGAGTAGGGATTGGAAATAAACTTTATTTAACCAATTTCTGTAATGCAAATAGTAATTTTTTTTTGAAAAATAACGTCATAAAGAAGTTTCACTTCTTCACTTCTTACGAGTGTGTGCTAGTACACGCACACATTTATTATCTTTATAGTAAAATATCTTTATAGCATAATATAAGGCTATTTACAATAAAATCTTACTAAAAATCTTTATAGCATGTTGCTAAATGCCGATGTGTCTGTAATCTTTTCACTAAGTCACCTAAGTGGATCAAATTTAATAAAAATAGACATCGGGATAGGTGAAAATAGAAAAAAAAATGCTCATGAAATAAAAACTGTCGCCTCTGTGGTCTAGCGGTTCAGTTGTTTGACTTGACTGCATGAGGTACCGGGTCGGACAACAAAAAAAATTGGGTTTTCCAATTTTCTAATAAACAAAATGTTGCTTGAGATAGGATATGTGCCCGGTTGGCAATAGGCTTGCCACGTACATTGTGGGACTTAGTATCTTCGGCTAGAGCCCTGGTTGTGCCTCTGCCTACCTCTTCGGGGATATGGGCGTGAAGAATTCTTTTCTTTTTTTATAAAATGAAAACTAATGGGCCTACCTGAAACACTTTTTATAGGTCCAATTCGAAACTATTCCGCATCAAACAAACAAAGATTTACGTAAATCGTAAAAAACATTATCACCTTTTTCATAGTCGGTATTTTTAATAATATGCTCGTTATTTTGATGGTCTGATGCCCTTTTAATTTTAAAAGGAAACATTAGTACACCTGTCATTGCCATACATCTAATACGGTGATATATTTCCAAACACCGGTGTAACTTCAAATAATAATGACTGGCTCACTTGAACCTGTGACCTTACGATGCTCACTCTTACTAGAGAGGCTTTTAAATTTAACTGAGACTGTTGGAGCCATTTTTATATTAATTCAAAAGAACAGATATGGTTATGTACACTGTACATAATGTAAGAATATTTCGAAAAAAGGAAATGCTTAGGATTAATCGTTCCTCATGCCAATCTCAACATCTTTATATATATATATATATATATATAATTCTTCTGTGAGTGTGTATGTCACTGAACTCCTCCTAGACGACTGTACCGATGTCGATGAAACTTTTTTTATGTGTTCTAGTGAATTTGAGAATGGTTTAGATTCACAATTTGGTCCACTGGAAAATGTTTTTTTCAATTAATTTTTTAATGATAAGTAGTTGTTGATTTTAGAATGTTTCACATCGGATCCGACAGACTGCCCTACTGTCTAAGCATTAATGTCAAGCGATACGAAGTTTGCTGGGTCAGCTAGTATTATATAATATAATATACTTTTGTAAGTCAGCTATATGAGAAAAGATATCTCATCAGCCTTATCAGCCTTCCTGTCATTGAGTAGCCGTGCTCCGATCCGGTAGTGGTTTTTCGAATTTTCTAGCTGATCCGTCAAATATGTCGCGCTATTTTAATGTAATTTTGGTACACAAATATGGGTGAGTCCCCCTAATCACTTAAGGGTATAAAAATAGATACTAACTGATTCTCAGACCGTCTGAAAATTCGTATAAAATTTGCTAAACATTTGTGAAGCCGTTTCGGAAAAGTACGGTAACTAACATTGTGACACAAGAATTTTATATGTAAAATATACCTATACGTCAAAAGAACATTAGTAAGAGAAATGTGAAATAAATCCATTATTTTTCGTATGTATTAAGATTTTATTTGAAAAACAAATGAAGCTGTTGTTTTTTTCATTAAACATGGTGGTATGATACCACAAATAGGTCGCGCCAATTATGCAAGTCTATCGGTTACCATGACCTTCGGACTAAAACTGTCAGGAATAATTATAAGAAATAAAAACGACAGGAATAGTTAAGACAGTGGATCCTTACCTGGACAATTTAGTACTCCATAGAACTGTACCAGTGGTTTTGTTGATAATGACCCTTGTATTGCCACTTACGAGCTCCGAGGGAGGTATAGGGGAATATTCAACACAGACCCTGAATATCACGAGGAATCTCGTCAACACAAAATGATTATTTGAACCTAGCACCTCATGTTTATAATAGATTTATCTCCTTGTTGTTCTACACTCCAAATCCTCTACGTAGAACAGTTCTTCCAGTTTTCTGCATTTTTGAAGAGGTAAGTATAGGTTAAATAGATTTTACTAACGAGACCTCACGTGGTGGAATACTGTGCAGCAAATTTCTAGGAAAATATCTACCCCTTTAACTATTCCAGCCACCATAATGACAGAATTATGTTCCGGTACGGTTTCCGGTCCGAAAGATTTGCACATTTGGACCTAAAATTCTATCTGCAACACGAGACATGATCTTTCTTTTAGTATTAGAAAGTAAACAAGTAGAATGGTTTCCGATCGTAAGAAATGCATGCGGCTTAAAAACACCAAAGGTGGTAACGGTTTGTTCCCAACCTGAGGCTGAGATGTAACAGCTGAACAAAAGTAAGTTTATCGGGTTCGGAACACTTCACTGGCAAACGCTGACGTTATGGTAGTAGTAGGAATAGGTAAGGCGGTGGTACCAATCCAGGCGATTCGGTGCGAAACTCTACCGTCTAGTTAAATATCACGGTGTTAGTGACGGTAAACCAGCTCGCCTTTTACAAGCTGCCTGGCGGGAACTTACGGAGCTACACAAAGTAAATCTGTGATATGTTTTTGCCTTGTACCTTTAAAAAACACTTCTAACCTTTCACAGTGGGCCCGAACCACTACAAGGAAAAAATATTTAAAAATGAAAGGAAACATTTGTAAATTTGTACATTTGTCTGATGAATGGTGAATCAAATGTGACATATTTGCAAACGTCAATGTAACACACTTCATAATAATCGCTGGTTCACAACGGACTTGAACCTGTGACCTTAAGACGCTAACTCTGCTAAGTTTGACTGGCATTGTTAAAACCATTTTCATAATCAACTGGCTGTTACTCGAGGCTTCGTCTACATTTTGCATATTTTTTTACCTCGAATAAATATATATATTATAAGACTATGTACTACATGTGACTTTAGTAAATATTCAGTCTAGTGTATATTACAATTATTATAGAATAGTTGAAATTATTTGTACCTTATTATATAAATATACAAGCTCTTACCCGCGGCTTTGCTCGCGTTATTATATTTACTGAACTGAATTAAAAACTCAATGAAAAGTTTATTCCTTTTTAAAACTTTCTTATTTATTTTTAATCAATAGCCCATTATACGAACCTTCACATAAACTTTCAGACCCTCTTTTACCCCCTTAGGGATAAAATTTCCAGAAACGTTTAAATACTTGTATAGGTACTCATTTTTAACAAGTAGCCCAAAAATAAAGTTTCATGTCTCTAACTTTAAAAATGACGATCTTCCTTACAAACTTTGAACCCCTATTTCACCCTTTTAGGGTTAGAATTTCCAGAAACCTTTAAATATGTATCTACCTATTTTTAATAAATAGCCCAAAAACTATTATTTATTTATTAATATCTTTATTTTATTTTAGGGACTTTGTCATACAGTAGACATGTCAGCCCCGTGATTACTTATTCTAACATTGTGATCATTATATATATATAACTATTGTACACAACTGATATTATTTAACGAAGTTAAAAGTAAAAAGCCAAAAGTAGAAAGGGTGAGCTCATCTCTGTTGAAAGCAATAACTTCAAGCCAATACGCACAAAGAAAATGGTAAATTTAATATGAAGATGCCCACTTATTTGTAAATATCTTCACATTTGTATTCCCGTATCGACACCAATACGTACAACCAGCCCCCTGATTCTGTATTTTTTTAGTGATGATCTCTGGGTAAAGTGTACATCTAATCACTGTCAAATGACATGTTTTATATTTTTGCAATTTCCTGTGACCAACAGAAATACAATGGCAATAGCAAATACAAAACACGTCATTTGACAGCTGTTTGATTGTACACTTTTCCCAGTGATTATCACTAAAAAAAACGGAATAGCCCCACAGGACAACCAAGATTAGTCGAAGGTAGGTAGTAGTTCGTCCCACAATGTGATAGGTGGCAAACCTACCACCAACGTGGCACTAAACCAATCCTAGGCAATGTTGTTATATACATATTTTGAGCTGCCCGGTCTGGGAATATAACCCGTCACCTATAATTGTAGTAAAAGCCAACATGCGGACCACTAAACCAAGGGGTAATCAAGTGCCTATATATAAATAGGTATACGTATTATTTATTATCCGATCATGCCAAAAAGGCATGCATAGTTTTCGATTGACATACACTTAAGACACAGCTGTTTTTCCTAGACGTGTATTTTTGACTTATACCTTAGCGTCTTATTCCATATTATATTATAACACCAAAAGTAAAAATGTCATCATTCAAATTCAAAAAAACACTGCATGTTATGTAGCTAAGAAACATCTCGATCACGTCAGCTTCCAAATAAAACTCGGTTCATTCTTTCTAAATTTATGCATTTGTAATACAAGTTATAACTAACACTTAGTCACGTTTTGTTATTACTGATAGAAACGATATATTTAACCGAATAAAAGGTATCCTAAATTTTGACTATCTATAAACTACTACACCGTGAATTTTTTCATAATGCCATTAAGTAGTTTTTGTGTGAAAAATTAAAAGAAACATAGAAAAAATAATTATAACTAGAACTAATTATACTTAACTAATAATAATTAGTTTTGGATTCTGTACTCTTTTCATAATACAATAGGTACTATTAAAGTTATGCGCTTCGGCTTTACACTTTTTACTCTTTTTATACTTTATGCTTTTATTTATAAATTGACTTACCTAATCTCAATGTAAGCGAAATTATTAATTCATTAGGATTTCCGAAGCTTAACGAATATAGAACGAATGTTCTTAAAGAGAAAACAATTGGACTATGTGAATGTGGGCAGTTATATACACAGCTACGTGCCTGGAGGACCTAGGCTAACAATACTAAGCAAATCGCTTGTGTAATATCTGAAAACAGTGTCAAGAATCCGGTCAAAATCTGAAAAGTGGTCCGGACTCCTTTGTAGAGTAGACCATCTGCCTTCCTTGCCAAGCAGCTCGTAAAAGGCGAGCATTGGCTCACCGTCAGTAACACCATGACATCTGACTAGGTGGTAGAGTTTAGCAGCGACTCGCCCGGATTGATAACACCGCCTTACCTATTCCTGCCGCCAAAACGTCATGACGTGTTCCGGTTCGGAGGGTAAGGTAGCTCGCCTTTTTTGCTCGAGGCCTTATATCCCGGCCTCAGGTTGGCAACGCACCATTACCAGCTTTGGTGTCTCTAGGCGGCATGAATTTCTTAACATCAGGAAATCCGTCTGCTTGTTTGCCTTCCAATGTCATAAAAAAAAACTTATCTTTATTGAGATCAGAAATTGCTTAACTAAGTTTGCCTTCAAACGTTACCTCTTTCATTATTTATCTTAGTAGTGTTGTCAAATATTATGAATTGTTTAATTTTTGGATGTATTTAATTTATATGTTATACTAGCTGTTGCTCGCGGCGTTGCCCGCATGGTTAATGGTCCCATAGGAACATTTTTTCGGGATAAAAACGATCGAACATTTTTTCGAGATAAAAACTATCATATGTGTTAATCCAAATTACCCTCTATGTGTGTTCCAAATTTCATAAAAATCAGCTTAACAGTTTTTGCATGAAGGAGTAACAAACAAACTAGCATACAAACTTTCGCAATTATAATATTAATAAGATTTAAATAAATAAAGTAATATTTATATAATTGTAGAATGACTATAATCATAGAATACGCATTTTTCTTGTTATATTTTGGTATGCTTAGTATTTTTCTAGTTACGTATTTATTAAGCCACCTAAACCTAGGCTTAAATGAGTTTGCAAATATTTTTAAACGTTTTTATTCATGCATTCTAATATTCTTTCAAATAAAGTTAGATTGACTGGTAGAGAATGCCATGTAGCATTAAGTCCACTTTTGCACACCGTAATGCGTAAACTTTAAATAAATAAATATACCTAAAAATAAGTAATAAATATGGAGGAAGCTGTAGGTCTGTGAGTATTCCCCGTATCAATCCGATATTCCCCGTTTTGTTGGGCACCACTCACTAATTTTAAGTTATCATTATCTCCTTTTAACGAAAATAATAAAAAGAGGCAAAAATTTTATTGCTGTCAGATTAATATAGGTACGACATTTCTACATACGTGTAATATATCACTCGGAAAACGTCGATTAAGCATCATCCAGGCAGTTGTAATCAAGCCCCAATCACGCCTTTTACAAGGTGACCTTGGTGGAAACTTTGTTTAAAACAAATCGACATTCGGATTAAATCTACGTTCCATACGGATGTAAACCAATGTTTTAATTCGTGTGGAACCCCTATTTAAAACAATCACAATTTTAAATGTCCGGACTAATCTGACATGTCTAAAATGTTCCATCTCTTTAGTTTTTGTTTCATTTGAAAAAGATGGCAAGCATCTAGAATAAGTTTAGTTAGTGAACAGCAGAATCACCATTAACATTTTTCTCTGCCTGATGGCTTGTAAAATGTGACCATAGGTTAAATGGATAATTAACAACAATATCACTGCTGATATAGTGCAGTAGAGCAACTTGTCTGGGTAGGGACCCATCGTCTGACCTATTCCTGCCGTTATAGTGACAATAGCGACGATGTTATGTTTTGACTTATGAATGAAGGACAGCTTTCACAGTAGGCCTGACACCTCGTTCCTAAACTATCTGTACATCTTTAACAAAACATGTTATGTGGTATCTAATTTTATAATGTAATTTGTGTGTTAAAAATTTAGGCTTTTCCACAACTTAAATTTTTAGCTAACTTACTGAAAACGTATCTTCACGCCCATATCCGCTAAAGGTTGACAGAAGCCCAATTCGGCCTCATGGGCCCGACCCATGACGAGCCGAAGACATTAAGTCTCAGAATGTGACAGATGGCAAACCTATAAGCCATCCGGGCACCTCTGAACCATGGTTCTACCTCTGTCTGCCTCTTCCGGGATATAAGCATGAAGATAGGTTTTTACTACATAGGCAAAGTCATAGGCATTAACTTATATTCAAAAGAGTCATGATATGGACCAAGTGCACCTTACTCCATACAACCTTGGTACATGTTTGTTTTAATTTCAGATTTTTCACGTGAGAATAGTTTAGCTAATGAATGTAAAACAAAATGGCCGATGTGTTTTAGATAAGCTGTTAAGAAATATATTAAAATGTCATGAGAAATGTCTGTGGCGATTATATGATTTAGTGTTTCCTTTTTTACCCGACCCAAAAGAAGAACACATTATCTTCTTTTGCGTTGCAAAAGAAGATAATGTGTTCTTCTGTGTTCGTCTGTGTCTATTGTTTATGTACTGGAATCTTAGAACGTGATTTTCTTCCACTTTAAAATATAGGATTGAATTACTAGGTGGTAGAGTTTCGCAGCGACTCGCCCTGGATTGATACAACCGCCTGCCACCATAACTTCCAATGCTTGTCGTGACGTGTTCCGGTTCGGAGGGTAAGGTAGACGGTAAACTTACTTTTGCTCGAGGCCTAACATCCCGGCCTCAGGTTGGCAACGGACCATTACCACCTTTGGTGTCTCTAAGCGGCGTGAATTTCTTACCATCAAGAAATCCGTCTGCTTGTTTGCCTTCCTTTAAAATAAAATAAATAGTAAAAAAATGATATTTAACTTTGGCCAAATTTCATTAAATTATAAATGAATAACATTAAATTATAAGAAGGTATCATAGTTTTAAAAGAATGAAGATACAAAACAATTTATACAAACACCATGCTTTCTCGTGGCTCGGAAAGAATTCCGAATCTTGAAGGAGCTGTGTTGGCCGCAAGGAAAGTGTCACTTCGAGGTTCACACACTATCTTGTATTTCAAATTAAGGACTTTAGTACCAATGGCCCCATATTTCGTTACTATGCACTAGAGTAAAAAGCATAAAAAATAATAGTTTCAAAAACTAAGAAAACGCTTTCATATCTAGCTGAACAAAAAATAATTTTCTGTAAGTTTCAATAAAAAATTCAAGAAAAAATATTTTACCTTAATAAGAATGAGATGCTAGGTTTCAACTATTTTAAGTACTTTATAAACATATGTCGAAACCTACTTATGAAATATTTTGAAGAGAACCCCGCGCTTTTTTAAGATAAAATGTTTTTTTCTAAAAAAAATTTCTTTTCTATATTTTGTACAAGATTTCTTCTTTTTTTAAGCCAGCTAAACATAAAAGAGTCTTTTTTAGCAATTTAACATTTACGTTTTACAATTTATATTACACTCTTTTTAACACAGGAAGAGACTATTTTTCATAACCTTAAATATAAATGGTTTTATAAATCTTGAAAAAATTAGTCATATTTCCAAATAACCTGCGTTTGCAGGGTTTGAAA
>NJDD01001537.1:289086-310984 GCA_002245505.1 Calephelis nemesis | reverse complement strand
TCATTAACGCCGTCACGTCTCACCGAGTTTTGCGTTTTTGGCCAAAACACTAGTCACTAGCAATAAAGTTTGCTATAGTGACCACTAGAGGCGCTGTTCAAAACCCTATACAAAGAGTTAAAAACGTAAACGCGATGGTAAGTGAAAACTACATGTGGCCAATACACTCGGGGCTCTGAACTACAAATTCTTCCAGGCGTTTTCATGTTTGGTGAAAAGGATTTTTTTTAATACATATAGGTACCTACTTAACAATAACTATTATTATACTGATATTAAATTTAATGCTAGAAATTAAATTATGTTGTTATCGCTTCTGTGGTCTAGCGGTCCGGCGTTCGACTTCACTTCTTGATGTCCTGGGTTCGAATCCCGGTTCGTGCAACGAAAAGACAATGTGCTATTTCCAATTTTCTAACAAAAAAATAAAATGTTGCTCGGGATTGGATATGTGCCCGGTTGGCGATGGGCTCGCCACCTATCACATTGTGGGACTTAGTGTCTTCGGCTAGTCGTGGGCAGTAGTGCCTCTGCCTACCCATCGGGGATATGGGCGTCAATATACTTACTTACTTTTAAATATCACAAGTAATATACTTTCTATATTTATAAAAAAATAATGACATCATGCTTTTGCTCAAGCTGATAAAACCAGCTGTATGATTTTTAAGGCTTCCGTGACCGATTTAAAATGGTCGGACAACAGGTGCAAAAACAGGTAGGTAAATACTGTTACGTTAATCTTGAATCTCGATTTAGTGCATATTGGAGATTGTTATCAGATAAGTTATATGTTTTTTTTAATGTCAGTTTAGGTAAGAATTATTTGAACACAGCAATAACAGTTTAAAAAAATCAATTAATCGGATAAAATAATTTATAATAAAAAAGTATCTTCACGCCCATAATCCTGAAAGGATAGGCAGTGGCACAACCAGGGCATCCACTACTAACCGAAACACTAAGTCCCACAATGTGATAGTTAAGTGGCAAGCCGATCGCAAAACGCAAACATATCCAATCCCTGGCAAAGACATTTTTGTTAGAAAATTGAATATAAACATTTTCTGATTTTTTTGTTGCGCGACCCAGGGATCGAACCCGAGACTTCAAAAAGTCAAGTCCAACGCCGGACCGCTAGAACACAGAGGCTATTTATAGTAACTAAATGTAAATTTGCTAGTATTGTGTTCAAGAGTAGGTACCTAAAATGACGACCCACTCCTTTGCTAGTGATTTTTTTTTGTTTTTATTTTATATAGATTTAGAACAAAACCTATTTTTGGCTAAAGCATTTTGTTTCAAATTATTACTTTAAATATGTTATTTTATTTTAGGTTTTGGAAACTGGCTAGGTTTGGAAACGGTGGTAGTTTACGGTAGACAGGGTTAAATTTATAACATTTTAAAATTGTTTATAAGTTATAATTCAAATTGTAATAAGAATAAAACTATTTGTTATGAATATTAAAACATTGTGTATGTATTTAAATAATCACTTAAAATATTAAAATATTTGCACACCACAATGTGGTAGAATATGCTGGAAAGCTTAAATAAATTTGTAACAACTTCAACACACATATTCCGCAAATAAATATATTTCCTATCTTTTCTTTTCTTTCTTTCTATAATTGTTACTCTTTTGACCTCGCAACTGACTCATCTGTAGTATTCTTGAATCTCGATTTTTGCAAATTGGAAATTAAAATCGGATAAATGTCACTTTAGGTACTCTTGAACACAATAATAGCGAATTATTTACATTTATTTATTTTATTTGCCCGGGATTGGATATGTGCCCGGTTGGCGATATGCTTGCCACCTATCACATAGTGGAACTTAGTGTCTTTGGCTAGTCGTGTGTGCCCTGGTTAAGCCTGTACCTACCCCTGCTACCTAATTGACATAATATATAATTTTAATTCCCAATTTGCCTGGAATCGAGATTCAAGAGTGGCCCTCCTGTTCTTATCACCTTTAATAGTAGGGGAGCCCAAGATGCCACTCTGCATCCTAGGTAGCTATGGTAAGGGAGCAGAAGGAGATTTGGGTAGTTACCAGGCGCGTCAGATTATAATATAGGTTATTCTTTTTACTACAGTTAAACAGCTCCATCATGTATAAAATTTTTGACTTGAAAATACACTAAAATATGAGATTAAATTAAGCAAGCACATTGAATGCCTATAAGTGCATGTTTAAAATATATTCTGACGATTTAAGCCTTATGTATGGGAGCAGGAGTGACAGAAACTTTGAAAAACACAACTTTTCTGTATATAATAGCCAATGCAGCAACCAGTCTGATTGATATATTTCCGTCACCGGAGACACATTAGGCATGTACCAATACAGCTTCAGGGCATGTAGGTATAATATCAACGTGTGATGTATGTATGTATAATCAAATGACTTGTTATTGTACATTTAGCTCTTTAGTCTCTCTGCGTCGCTAAAAAAGTGACACAATATGTTAAACATATTATATCAATGACATCACAATCTAATCGACAGTATGCATTATCTTCCCATGTCGCTGGAATAACACATTTCGCACAGGCTCCATTCTCCTCATTATGTTTACCTACGCCAATGTTGCATTCCAGTTTACAGATTAGGGCAGATTAACCCAACTTACTTACCTATTGCAAACTGTATAATTCGTCGTCAGTTCAGTCAGTCGTCAAATCTTTGAGTAATTAATAATTATGACTATTTTAAGGATAACTCGTGTGGTTTACCTAAGTACATAATTAACGGAAAAATAAATATAATAATGTTAAAAAAATATTGTTTCCTATTCCGAGTATTTGTCACTAAAGCATTATGAAATAACATAAAATATGACTACAAGTACAGACGTCCAAATATGTAGCTTTGATCACGAAATAAGAAATTAGATTTGATCTGACGGTTTGATATTTTTAAATGAATTTGTAGGTTTTTTTATCAAACAATAATTATGAGAATTATAACAGGTATACCCTGTTGTATCGGAATGGCCTTGTCTGCAAAAATATCCCTTGACATACCTAAATCATAACAAACCCTGTGAACTAAAACATTACATTTAGGTCACAAACAGGAAAAATGTAGAATATTAATTACTATTATAAGTAGTATTGTAGATATAAGTATTAATTAATTTACATAAGAGAAAAATCGGGGTGTATGCTAGTGCCTACAAAGAAATTACAAAATTCTCTATAAAATTTACCAAAACTACGTGGGCTTCGTAGTATGCGGGAATAAAAACGGTGAATGAAAAAAACTTTAGACCATTTTTTTATGCTGTGCTCTCCCACGCTGTGCGTTAATAACAACTATCTCTTTTCTTTGAAATCTATTGCATGCAGTAGAAAGAGATGGAAATAAAAAGAAAAAATATGGAATGCATCAGCTGTTCTCGGCGGGGTTAACCATTTTTTGTTCATAATATACAGGTTTTAGAAGATGTGTTCAAACTCTTTGTTTGTTGATCTTAGCAAAGTCAGCTGTTATTTCGAATAAGTGCCTGGTACCATATGAGATATTGTAGTATGTAGGTATGGATAAACTACATGGCAATACAAAATTTTGTAGCTTGGTATTTTTTTCAAAATAAATTGGCATTTTTTACCTAATTGCAAGCCAAGACTGTATTTCGCACGTACCTACCTATTTTTGTAGGTTTGTGTAATAGATACCCAGTTCCCTACATGTTTAAGGTTTTTATAGTAAAAGCATACTTGCTTATCTGGAAGTATGTATCTGTATGTTTAGCTACATTTTCCAATGTCAATCATCCAAACCTATTTTTTTCTTCCCCCGGTATTTTATTTGATTCTAGTACTAAGTATGAAACTCTGAAATATCTAGCATCCCTCCCTCGATCTAATTCCGTACCTTTCTCCTTTAAAGAGTTTTCTGAGGATGATGTGAAAAAAAACGTCGGTTGTGATGAAATTGATCGGAATATGATTACTCCTATCCTCGATATTATTTGTCCAATTCTTACTCATATTCTGAACCAATCAATCACTACTGAAGCTTTTCCTACATCCTGGAAGAACGCTAAAATTATCCCGCTTCCTAAGAAATCGAATCCTGTCGCTCTATCTGACTGTCGACCAATCTCTATTCTGTCTTTCCTGTCTAAGGTTTTGGAACGATTAGTTCATCATCAATTTTCTTCCTTCCTTAACTCCCAAAATTTATTAAATGATCTTTAGTCCGGTTTCCGTCTAGGGCACAGTACGACGACTGTGCTAGTAAAGATTAGGGATGACATTCGTTTCGCTATGGACAACAAGATGTTAACAGTGTTTACTTTACTTGACTTAAGTAACTCCTTCAAGTCTGTAGATCACGACGTGCTACTGACAGTATTAGAAACTTTCAATTTAACTCCTGCTTCTGCTAATTGGTTTCGCAGTTATCTACAGGGACGAACACAATTTGTTCAAGCGGCAGAAGTTATGTCATCTTGGTCCATTCTTACTAGTGGTGTGCCTCAAAGTGGAGTTTTGTCACCTATCCTATTCACATCATTCATCAATTCTGTAACTCTGTTCTTATCCTCCCTCTTCCACCTTTATGCAGACGATCTTCAAATTTACACCCACTCTCGCTTCTCGGAACTTCACAATGCTTTTACTGCTATTAATAATGATCTGGTCAGTATCGAAAAGTGGAGTAATTTTTTTTTTCTTAAACTTATTATCATTATTATTAGTAGCCCCGGACTTACTAATAAGATGAATTGGTCTAGTGTACCCCCTGTTAAATTAAATAATGTTATTATCACATATAGTAACTACGTTAAGAACCTAGGTGTTTTTATCGATAATACCCTTTCTTGGACTAAGCAACTACAGGAGGTCAGTAGGATTTTTTTTCGTGCTTGGAGTCTCCGCTCCTTCGCTTTTTGCTCCCGATTCCTATAAAGATTATGCTTGCTGATTCCCTGCTACTTTCAATCTTAGATTATGCTGACGCTAGCTATGTAAATCTTACTGTTGAGCAAATAAATAAACTCGAGCGTCTTCAAAATCTTTGTATTAGATTCATATTTGCATTGCGTAAATATGATCACGTTTCCGAATTTCGTGCTAAGCTCAAGTGGTTGCCTATTAACATTTGCCGGAACTGCCATATCCTGTCTCTTCTGTACTCTATTTTCTTTGATCCATTTGCGTTTATTTATTTAAATTTTAAAGGAAAGATTTAAGTTCTGTAACAGTGAGGTAAAATTTTTCAGGTCCAGTGATAATTATACTCTTCAAGTTCCCTCTCCTAACACTTATTACTATAGCCGTTCTTTTACCTCGCAAGCAGTGAGGCTTTGGAATTCTCTTCCCGTAGATATCAGGAGAGCTCCAAAAAATAATATTATCAAAAGTATGTTAAAGCGTCACTTTCTGCGTTTACTGTAATTAATACTTTTATTGCTTGTTCTAAATTCTTATACCTATAATTAAAACAGGTTTCTGCTATTAGGACGACTTATTTTGTCTATTACTAGATGCATTTTTATATATTTAAGAGCACCAGTACATAGTATTCTGTTAAAAATTGTTCGATACTAGAGGGTTGCCTGGAAGATATCGCTGATTTGGCGATAAGGCTGCATTTGTTTATCTTATAATTTAAGTTTTATTTGATATATTTGTAATTTATCTGTATTTGGTGCACAATAAAGAGTTATTGCATTGTATTGTGTAAAAAAATACATCCTTTACTGTCTCATAGCATTTTCTAATTTGCTAGCTCAGTCCAAAAAAACGCTACTTTTTATGTTTTGGTCTGAGACCACTACATTGGTTTAATATATTTGGTTTATTATATAAAATTAAGTTTGTTATTATAAATGAAAACAACGACGTTTAGCTGCAACATTTGGCAGTGATTTCATACTCATCTTTGAGCTTTATGTAATTGTAAGTACTAGTGATCCTCAATTGGTCGAAATTCGACTATAATAAATTTAATTATATTTTTGATAAGAACGCCATCTTCATTTCTGAAGACCAACTACTTCGTCTCCAAACTTTTTAGTGCACCATCTGTGATATTTTATCGTTATCATCAATATATTTGTTTGTGTGTGTATCAAATGCATGTTAGTGTAAGTAATGTTTTATTTGATGATTTAATGTACTTACCTACTTTATAAGAATTATTATTGAAAAATATTAGCATTCTGCACTTCTACACAAAAACTATAAAGTGTGCAAAATTTTATGCTCCTGCGTCTGCGCAATTTTCGTAAAAAGGGATCCAAAGTTTTGGGATCACGTATTAATATTTAAATTAATAAATCCACTACCTAAACAAAAGGTTTGAAAACTGTAATTAATAAAATAAATAAATATTCCTGGACAAGTTACACAAATTGCATCTAGCTCCAAAGTAAGCAAATTATATGATTGTGTTATGGGTGTTAGTCGACGATACTAATACTACATAGAAATACTTAAATAGATACCAGAATAAATTTAATAAACACCCAGACCCGAAAATGCCGACATCTAAATGTTCATCACACAAAAGTCTTCCCCGTCGGGCATCGAACCCGAGCCTCGCGGTTGGTCTATATAGTGAGGCGTGTACGCTAGCCACAAAGAACATATTTTTTTACGTTGGTTATCATCACGAGAAGAGAAAAATAATAATTCAATATTCATAGTTATATGAATACTAATAATAATATTTCTAAACAAATTGCACAATATGGTCGAATTCCAAAGGGGTTTGAAACTTTTTGTATGAACGCTGGCATATCGACCCGCCACCATTTTGTTTTTTTTGAAATCGAGGCGCACGATCAAAGTGGTATGTATGGATAGAGAACACATAGACGAATAAAAATGTGATGTAACATGGTACCCTAAAGCGTCACGTTAACGAGATATTTGGAGGTAAAGACCGACTTATGAGTACAACGACGATCACGAAAAATAGACTTATTAAGTATGAAGTGTATGAAGATTTAGAAACTGATTATAATCTTACCGAATTTGGTATTGAAACTTTGAATCCTTGGACCGCAAGAGCTAAAATACATTCAATACAACAAAACGCCCGAATGTATTTCGTTTACATATTACTAGATAACAGTTTAGAAGGCAGAATAAAATCATTGAACACTACTGTAACTGTCTAGTAGGAAAACGTACTCTTGGTTGCTGTGCCCACGTAATATGCATTATTTGGTATATGGCTTGGGCTCGGCAGCTAGAAAGCCTTATAAGACCTCCTGCTGAGTTATTAGATTATATAATTGATAATGATGATGATAATAATTAATTTAGTATTATGTGTAATAATAATAATAATTAATAAATAAAGCACTTAGGTTTTCTTAATGATTCGTTAAACGCAGGATTACACTATTTTTTTGAGATTTCAGTAAACAACTTCATAGCCCACTTGATGTAAATAACCTATGTTACGAATTGCTAGATATATTATAACAATAATAATTGTTCTTAAATGTTATATCAATTTAAGACATTCACATAAGTTGTATACTGTAAGAGAAAATAAATGATGGTTGACATTAATTAAATACATACCTATTCTTTATTTTTAACCAGTAGAAAGGCAGTAAAAATGTATTCACTATTTATTATTGTCATTTGATACAAGTAAGTATAGTCCAAGCTGGTCGAGTCACACAATTTTATTGTAATACCTATATAGCGCCTAACCCAAAAGACCAAGGTACCCCAGTGTATGACTAGAGTACTTATCTTGTAGGCGTACAAAATATTTAACAAGATACAATACTTACCTACTTAAAAAAATTCAGGGCAATATCAAATCCTCAGATAGTAAGTATATAATGTATTTTTATATATTATAGGTACCTACTTTCTTTCAATAAACTGTAATAATAATAATCAGCCTGGGAGTGATAATATGGATATAATATTACGCATAAAGACACGTAATAAGTCTCTTTTTCGTGATTGTCGGTGTACTCATAAGTCGATCTTTACCTTCAAATATCTCGGTAACGTGACGCTTTAGGGTACTATGTTATCAGACATTGTTTGTTTGCCTATGTGTCCTCTATCTATACATACCACATTAATAGTGCGTCGTGATTTCGAAAAAGAAAACAAAATGGCGACGAGTCGATATGTCAGAAAGTTTCAAACCCCTTTGTTTAATGACTATGTAAAAGCACACACATATACACCATGCAAACACGCACGCATGTGTGATCTGACTTTGCATAGTAATATCAGAGACTCTTGTTTACTAATCCCTGTTAATTTTCAATGTTATGTGTTTAAAGATCTATATTCTATGCAATGTATTCGTCTGACAGGGCGCAATTTCCGCCATGTAAGCAAAGAGAATACTACGTAGAATTGTAAGCAACTTACCTGTATAGGTTGGTATATTACTCGTATTATACTCTTTGCAACTGACTAAAGTCCAGTGAAGTTAAAAAAACCACGAGGTTAGCAACAGATCAGAAATTCAAAACAAAGGAACTGGTGATCTCTGTCCTCTTGGTAAAGAGTATTTACATTCCTTACCTCTGTCACTACCAAAGACTTCAATACTCTAACTCATATCTGAATCTGAAATGGTACTAGTCTCCTTCAAAACCTAATCAAAATAATTCTTAGTTAATCACATTGATTAAAGAATAGTATTAAAAATGATATAATAAGTACCTAGTATAGCCAACTTTATAAATACTTAATTAAGGCTTATATTATTAAAAGTACTTCAAAAATTGTAGGTTTATTAGTAACATATCAGACTGAAGTCAGTGCATAAAAATTAGTTCATTTTTGTAGACTTGAAACATCATCTTATGGCGTACCATAAGGTAGTATCTTGCGTCCATCTCTGTTTTTCATTTATGTCAACGACATTGCAAAAGTAAAGGCATAGTTTAAAAACTTTTTAAATTAATTAAAAAAAACAATTTTAGATCTTCGCGACTTAAGGTAAATATTTCTGAGATATTATACATTTATAGTCTATTTTAACCTTAAAACGAAATTATTGAAATATAAAAATTGGCATTGAAATAAATAGCAGTACTAAATACTCTTCATGCAATTACTTTCCTACACTCAAAATCAGAGATCTAATTTACGTGGGCGTGTTTATCTCAATGAGAAATTTCTTTCAGCAAAACTTACAACGAAAACTTAAAACTTAAAGAAAGGGTGGCTTGTAGTTATTGCGTTGGGATTTATCTAAGAAGCTACACTCTCGTGCATCATTACAGTAGAAAAACAATATCATATACATTATGGTTATTAAATGAAAATCCTTATTAGGGCTATACATTAAATGACGTCATTAAACCTGCTGATGTTACATTTTGCTTTGTCAGTTTTTTTTGTTTTTAAATGATTCAATTGTTCAGTAAATTACCATTGTTTTTGATAGATTATTTTGATTGCATCACGAGATAATGATTCATTAACACTTCGGCAATCTTTTGTCTGATAGGTAATTCGATATCTGATATGTGTAACGTTTTTATCTATGTGTAATTGCTGTTGACGATATTTTATGCACATGTTTCTTAATTTTTATTTTTATCGAGGTTTTATCATAAGTGTATACTACGCAAAACATATTATAGTATAATAATATGATTCAAAACGACCACGTTCCGATCCGGTAGTAGTTTTTGTTTAGAATGATATAGACGCGCCACAAGAATCTTTGTATATATAGAGGTAAATAAAATGTAGTAGAATTTGAATGTCTAAAATAATTCTAAGCTCCTTGTCTTGAACCAGAAATTAGAGCGTGTGAACGTAAAGTAAAATCACAGATTAATATTAGAACCTTCGTACAGAATATTCACTAATGCACCGAACGCATACAAACTGGAATCTAAGAATGTCTGTGTGATGTGCAGAGGCTCATTATATTTCCGCAAAAGATAGACTGGTATATGTAAGTATAGTGAAGTGGAACAATACCACGTTACGTTATGATGGTATGTTTTTTCTACTGATTTTGATGTTGAGTGTCCGCTCTTAAAGGAAAACTGCCTGAATCCAGGTAAGATACGGAGTGAAACACTCCTGCAAAGAATAATGTCAATACGTTCCCTCCCTTGACAAAGCCGCAAAGTATATGATTTATTTAATATGCAGTATACTTAGTTAGTTCTGTTACTTGTTTCCTTACGGGCTACGGCTTACACGATGTGTGCTTAAAATAAGTTTCTGATATTGTTTATATACAAACGGGATAGTCCGTAATTATTCTTATAAAACCATACGTAAAATAATCTCTGAATTACGTTTTTTATTATTAATTGATAGTAGTGTTTATTAGTGCACAAGAATAAGATATCGCATTATATTAGTTTGTTGATTTATTTAATAATTTAACTAATGGCAATTTTTTACGCTCATGCCAAAACAGATGTAAATATGATAGAAGGAAATGTCAATCATTCTAAAGTCTTCTTCTTCTTTGGGTTATGGCAATCACCATCTTTTTTTAAGACGATTCACGATTCCAAAGAGAATGGGCGTGTTCGGCCGAAGTAAGTACTTACAAAATTTTGTAAGTCATTCACTATGCTTACAAAATTTTCGGCCGGGACACAAAATAAGTGCTAAGGCAGTAAGTATGGCTTAATATACGACGCCATTTTGCTTATTGTTTATGTACGGGATATGACAGTAAGTCTGTCCTCGCCGAAAAGCGCTACAGTCAGCTTGTAAGACGTTAATTTTTTTATGCTTACTGGATTACTAAGTTTAGTAAGTACTTAATTCGGCCGAACACGCCCATTATAAGCACTACGGCACGATTCTGCCAATTCTAAAGTCATTTGTTTGATAAGTGTCAACTGTCAAGTGATTATGACGTTTAAATTTTACACTTTACGTTCAAGAAATATTTGTATTTTTGTTTACTACATGTTTATTTTTATTTTATTTTATTTAGATAAAAGTAATAAAATGCGTAGAGAATTCATAGCAGTATTATTAGGTATTATTAGTACATCAATGTTATCTTCCTTATTGTCTGGTTATGTGCATATTGAGACGGACAAAGTGCTTTTAGACACAGTAATAGGTGTAGTCGGAGCAGGTAACTTTTCTTATTGGCAATTAGGGCACACTGGCCCTTTGTGTGTCGAATTAACCTCTTTAACTGGCGATGCAGATCTCTACGTATCAGATTCAATCAGGTAAATTGCTCAAACATTTTTTTTGTAAAAATTACGTTAAACAAATCAACGGTATTAAAGAATGAAGCCTGTCCTCTGTTTCAACTTTAAACTCTCGATATATGGTGCATTATCTATGGCTTTAAACCTTAGAAACTTGTAAATTCATCATCTGTTCACTGTTGCTAACTTACATGTCACCAAATGACAGATATGTAGATTGGTTGGTATATTGGACGACGAAGATGTACACACGAAGTGTAAATTTTGTTGTGGGTTTTGGAAAAGTCCAGTATTTTTCCCCATGTTTGACTGACCTCCTGTGCAGATTAGACCATCAACATGGCAGCTCGTAAAAGCAAACATAGGCATACCGTCGCAGTCGCCGAGTTTTGCAGTGACTCAACCTGACTGGAACCACCAACTTACCTATTCTTGATGTAATAGCGCCAGGCACGAAGGGTAAAGTAGCCGGTAAACTTACTTTTGCTCAAAACCTAACATTTTGGACCCGGGGTGGCAACACACCATTATACAAAATATTTAAACCCAACCACCTATGTTGTCTTTAGGCAGTGTGAATTTCTTACCATCAGTAAATTTGTTTGCAGGTTTGCCTTGCATAATGTTTGCTTGTATAATTAAATGCCTGTTCTGTTGTAGGCCAAGTTACGAGGTAGACAGAAACAACTTTAGTTCCGCAACATGTGGTACAGACTTGGTAAACATCCCGGCTGAATTTCCGAGACCTATAGGTTAGTAACAATCTAAATAATATGTTGACAAAAGGCTACACATAGTTTGTGTTGAATAGAAACTGCAGGCATTTGTGCAATTAACAAATTTGTTTGCATTTTGTGGATGTGGGTGTTTAATAAATTTACTACTGATTATTGTTGTGTATATATAATAATCATCGTAGAAATAAATAGTTATTAAAAACATTAAAAAACAAAAATGGGTATGTTATAAAAGTAATAAAAAAATCTGTAACAAAAAATGTATCAATTACACTTGTATAAAACTAAATCATGTGTGTGAATATAGTAACATGTTTCTAAAGCAGGCAACTTCAATATGTTACTTTTGTATAACAGATGTGTGCGCATTTTCAATTTTTTTTTACCGCTGCAACTTCATATTGTAACATTTGTGTGATGGGTTTTAAACTGACACTCTCGTCACTTTTTCATAATGCGCCCAAAGAAATATAACTTTAAAAATGTTTGGTGGGTTGAATATATCAATAGATTCCTTATTTCAAAGGTATAGGAGTATTCGGAGATTGGTCACACAAGGTATCAGAGTACAGCATACAGGTGTTTCTCGATGCCAGTGCCATATTGCATGATGATCTGATCATCATTGAGAAGGCTCATCATTCAGCATCAGAGAAACCTGGTAAGATGTCTTTTTTATAAATTACTAGATTTTGTTCATAACAACAACTCTATATCTCCTTTAGCAATATTGGTCTAGTAGTTTGGCATTGGGAGTCTTGACTTCTTAACATCCCGGATTCAATCCCCTGGTTGGACAACAAAAACAAAATTGAAAATGTGTATTTTCAATTTTGTAATAAAATTATGGTTGCCTGGGATTAAATATGTGCCCAGTTGGCGATAGATAGGCTTCCCATCTATCTCATTGTGGGACTTTGTGTCTTTGGCTGATTGTGGTACAACCAGGCCAGTTGTGCCTCTGCCTACCTCTTCGGGAATATGGACGTTAATATACAACAACAGTATATTAGATATCTTGCTCCCGCAGAAATCCAAAAAGGTGTTGGGATAACAAAATAGCCTAGTAATATTATTATTTTGCGCTATGGAAGGATAAACAAACACACTCACATTTAATGTAATAATAAGTACAGATGATATAAAAAAAAAACCAATACACCAAATACATTGATATTGCTAACTTGTGGTTTAAACATTATTTTGATTACTTTTACAGCTTTTTCTACTTTTAATATGAATACAACAATGCCAAGCACTGACATAGTGGTGGTGGAAAAGGTTAGGCATTTACCAACATGGGCAAGATACTTCTTAAAGAAAACTTATAACTTGGTCAAGAAATAACTTTCATCTATCTAACTTCAAAATACGAATCTGCAGGAAATAATGAATAGCAATTTGTACCTTTAAGCAAATCCAGTATTTAGAAATATATTTTGCGCGAAAGGTTCAGTGTTTTATCACCAGCTTCCCTTTCTTCCTTTTCTATTGCTCCAAAAAGATCATGAAAGGTAATTTTATGTTTTTTTTTATTTTCAGATATAGAAACAAAGCGCAAAGAAAGAGTATCAACAAGGAAAACAGAAGACGAAAAGCCACGTTATTTAAAGTTATTAAATATTTTGGACATGATTTTCGAAATGTTTGTGTTATAAAACATTATGATGAGTAGAATATGAACTGAAATTCCCTTAGAGGGAAATACGTCATCGGGAGTAAATATGGTCGCAATTGTTTCGTGATTATTTAATTTCGTGTACATATTTAATGAAATTAGTTAATTTTGGAGGCATTTTGTTCAGTAATAGTGCATAAGTGTAGTATTCAGAAAGAAATTACTGTATTGTGTACTAACTCCTTCCCGAGAAATTAACTAAATGAGCTTGAGTAAGGAGGCCACAGCTTTACTCAAGACCCTGACATGACTTTTTATAACGACATGACTAATTTTAAACAACTTACGCCAATACTAAGAGCAAAAAAAAAGATTTAAAAAGTACAGTTGTACCAACATGTTTTATCAATTTATACCAACCAGATAAAATATATATACTTACGTATATTTGTACCAATTTTATTATTCCAATTTTTTTACCAAAATTTGACTTAACGTTAAAAGTTGATATTTAATGGCAACATTTGCATTTTCCGTTTCAAAACTAAAATGACAACATCAAATAATTTTACGCTGCCTGAAATAAAATTGTTTTACTTGTTGCGGGTAGATTATACCTAGCTATTAAAAATGTTATTAGGCTCAGGTTAGTAACGCATTGACACGTTTAGTTAGACATTAAGTGTGTACCTATTTGCCAAGGTTTCTCACTACCTGTCTTATTAATAAACACTGAGTAAAGTACTCCAAGGTTTAACCTGGTATTATTGTATTTATTACAAAGTAATACAGACTATAACGTCAACTTAATTTTATTCCACATTAGTCCATTTTTACTAATCAGTCGGTAAACGTATAATTTATTTGCAGTAAAACTGCAAAACCGACTTAAATTTCTTTTGAAGTCAATTGCAGATTGAAGTATATACTAATGTATTAAATAGGAATATTTTTCTAGTCAAATCAATTAAATTAAATGTAGCTTTTTTAAGTTTCACAATAAAGTTTTTAAAGCGTCTTATTAATAAACAAGGAGTAAAGTACTCCAAGATTCAACCTAGTATTACAGTCTTTATTGCAATGTTATACAGACTATATCAGCTTAATTTTACTTCCACGTTTTTTAATCAGACATGTTTATTAATCAGACGAAAGTTTTAAATACTTTTGTTTTATTTGTGTTTAGTGCCTCAGTTATTAGGGAACCAGCTCACAGCTAACTAGATCTGTTGTGAAATCAAGACGACGCTATATTTATTATTATATGGTCGGCAGACATGAACGCTTAACTATAAAACCTCCTTTTCTAAATGCTCAAAGGTAAACACAAGGACCTATACACATATTTTTGTTTGTTGATAAGTGTAAGAGCACCCATTGATTGGAGACAACGTTCTTTTGACTAGTTGTTCGTGCGGGCTGGTACCTAACGCGCGCTAAAAACCCTAAGATTAAGAACTCACGGAGCGGTTTTTGCCCGCGGCCGCGGTGGTTGCGGGCACGCAGGTTTTGGAAAATGTAGATATACTTATATCCAAAAAGTACGAGCACATCTTACGACCCGTTTTACAACCGCGGCGCGCACGGTTTTTTGCGGTTCCCGCGGCAACGGTCGGCCGCTTGTAAAAAACGTATAAGTTTGCGAGCGATGATTTCAACCGCGACGGCTATATAATTACCGGTCTCGCGAGTTTTGAAATAAAAACGCCGTGCCGCGAACGCGAGCAAAATCCGCTCCGTGAGTTCTTAGGCTAAATGAGACTGATTAAGAGTGAGTTGCACCATCTTACTTTAACCATAACAATTTGAAAAAATTGGTTAAATTTCCGTTTAAGGGAAAAAAGAGTTGAACCATTTAACATTAGTTAAAATGACGTCACGATTTGACGTTAATCATAACCGTTCAATTTCGGCCGGTTACTGGTTAAAGTTATTTATAAGCAATCAAATGTCAAACGCAACAGTGCTTTAATTTTAATCTTGATGGTTCAAATTATTCGTCACCTTTACAAACCATAGACGTTAATGGTATATTGTCAAGCTGAAGCTAGGATCTATATTCTATTGCGTAAATAAGTTTACTTTTCTTTCCAAACAGAACGCAATGAGCATCGATGATTTGGTGTAGGTACAAGGTTGTTAGCAATCGGGGCAGCGGTTACAGGACTGGACTTACCACTTGTGATATTCGATCCAAAAACAATGGCGTGGTTGTGAATCATTGGATTTCTACAAAAATATGTAAAATCTTTTGCTGTTCGTTAGTCTCGCTAAAACTCGAGAACAGGTGGAACAAAGTTTACCAGGACAACTAGTACATATATAAATATCCCTAGTCAAATTTAAAATAAGAAAATTATATGCTTGTTACATGGGTGTTAGTCAACGTTACTAATACATAGAAATACTTACATAATATATACCGGATTAAAATTAATACCTGGGTGAATCTTGAGAAGCTAAATTTTTACTGTCTGGAAGAAAAAACTACCCGTTATGGTAAAATTGTGGCACAAGGTATTTTTTTTTCTGTTATGTGAATGTTCTAGCTACTGGGGGCACGATATTGATTGTGTCTAATTTGTCTAATGGTAATAGAAAAAAAACCTAAAGCTCTGAAAGTTGATACACCTGGGCTGTCCCTTCGACATTTTTGGAACAAACCTTTAGATTTATATAATCTTATGAACGAAAATTTAGGGATTAGTGTGACTTAAAGAATAAGGCAAGAATTGACAATTCAATTAATACATACGTGGTGTCTGTATGTTATGTAGTTTTCTTTATAATAATTAAAGTTTAAGTTTTGTCGGAGGCCAAGCATTGATACCCTTGGCGCATCATTAAACTTGATGCACATTGCTATACGAATGTCGTTGGAATGTGCACTTGCACTGGCGGGCAAGCTTTAAGGCCTTCACACACGGCAGCTATAATGTACATTACATCCCGGGATGTACAGCTTTACATCCTATTAATATTATAAATGCGAAAGTTTGTATGTATGGATGTTTGTTACTCTTTCACGCAAAAACTACAAAGCCGATTACGATGAAATTTGGTATGTATGTAGCTGAAGACCCAGAATAACATATAGGCTACTTTTTATCCCGGAGTTCCCGCGGGATTGGGACTTACGCGGGTGAAACCGCGGGGCGCAGTTAGTTACATTAATATATCACACACACAGCAGGTATTGTAATGTATCTTTTCCTACATTTCATTAGCGTACATCCCGATTGACGCACATTTTAGATGTTGATCTGTTATACCTACAGGCTGTTCTTATTTTTGTATTATATTATTATGGACAACTATCTAGTAAGTAAATAACTTACTATAAGATTTTCTAGATAGTTCATCAAAACATGACAAACATGAAAAATGGAAGGGAACATACAGACTATGGACACACTGTTTGAATTGGACACAGTACACCATCCAACAAACGTCAGGAAATGGGTTCTATCCCACTCTCTTTTCCAGACTATCTGCCTTTCTTGCCAGGCAGCTCGTAAAAGGCGAGCATAGGCTTATCACCACTAACACCGTGACATCTGACTATTTGGTAGAGTTTCGCAGCGACTCGCCCGGATTGGTACCACCGCCTTACCTATTCCTGCCGCCATAAGGGTAAGGTAGCCGGTAAACTTTCTTTTGCTCGAGGCCTAACATCCTGACCTCAGGTTAGCAACGCACCATTACCATCTTTGGTGTGTCTAGGCGGCGTGAATTTCTTACCATCAGGAAATCCGTCTGCTTGTTTGCCTTACAACCCTAATGAAACCCATTATGTGGTCTTTGTCTGTTACAGCAAATTGTTGAACATCCTGTTGGAAAGGAAATATATTGAGATGTATTGAAATATAAATGTATATTTTGGTATCTTTCTGCAACTTAAGATACTAAGATGTAGAAATGTATATTATAGCTATCGTGTGTGGTCTCCTGACAATTTCTATAGAAAGATGTAATGAGATGTATCGTGCTGTAATGTATATTTTTACATTATAGCTGCCGTGTGTGAAATGTTTTAGTCGCGCTTCAAACATCGTGAAGGAAGCTGCAGTCTTATTGCTCCGAACTCAGGTTACGAAGGTAAGAATTTGAATCCCCTGGCTTTGTTACACTGGGTCATTGATTATCCTGGCTACACGTTTAATTGTTTTCTAATAATTCAGGATTTCTTAATTATGGTAAACTGTACGGGGTAAAGGGCTATTAACTATATATTTTATCAGTGTTGGCATCATACAAAGATTTTAGCCAAATCAACAAAAAAACTTCCATTTGTTGATTAAATTGGTATTGATTCCCTAGGCGTAAGTGCTTGAATTTAAATAAATATCCATTCGTGAAGCATGCATGATTCCGTAATTATAATTATAAACAATATTTACAAGAACCTAAAAGTTATTGTCAACTTTGTTATGGATTGTTTCAGAATGTTAAGCAGTGCCTACAAAGAAAAGAAAAGCATAAGAAAAGGCAACTAGCTGAGCAGCGAAGATTAGAAAAAAAATGTGTGTATTTATGTACACGCGTTAGAAGTTATACTTCTTCGGCGTAATAAGAAAAAAATCTTTTTAAAAATTTTATCTTTTGCCTTATTTTACATTTGTAGACAAAATGACACAAACCATAGAAAAAGGGTATTTAATACATTAAAAGTTTTATTATAATGCATTATTTAGTTAAATAAAGTTTATTTAATATTTAATAAAAACTAAAATGTTATCTAAGTAAGGTCAGAGAGGGAAAGTCCGTCTGCGGGGCAAGTTCATCTGCTTTAAATAAAAACGGTTCCCTATGTAATAAATTGGTTATTTCTCGAATCAGTGGATAAAACAGTATTACTTAACGTTTCTAACTCTCTAGTATAGATGTCACTAAGTGGATTGCAAATGCGACAGAGCCATTTTGAAAATACAGTCAACATTTTACTTTCGAAGTGAGTTCCACGAGTCGACAAAAAATTAAAATTTCTCAGGAAATAAAAGTGTCTCACTATAAAGTAAAGGTAAGTTTAAAAAGCAGTTACATCTGGACACGTGTCGTTTAATTTAATTTTAGTTAAGCTTCTTAATTAGCGAGATATTAGATCATTAAATTTTATAAACTCAAAATATGAAATTGGGTAAGTCCGTCCAGTCTACCATGAGGCAACTCCGTCATATGCCGATCTTGCCTCAGATCAGAAGCCGAAAACATTTTTCACAGTACCTATATTTTCTTTTTTATTTGTTGAAATTAAATTTATTTGCGGAATATGTGGGTTACAAAGATATTATGTTTGATCGAGTGACTAACATAGATATTTCCGATTCGGTGGTAGTTTTTACATCCATATCGACGAGCATAAGTTTCACTTGTTCATATGAATACAATTTTTCTGATCCATATTCTAATGTTTATTTAAGAATGATGTAAGCCTGTTCACACATATTATGTCGTCCGCATTCCTTTTAGCAAAACTTCAATAATGGTGTATTTTTTTAGGTTGATTTATTTTACATAATGGTTAGAAACTATAAAAGAAAAACAAATAAATCATCCTATACAAAAGAAAAATTACAAGAAGCTATACAAGCTGTCCGTTCAGGAACATTAAGTGGATATGCAGTTGCAAAAACATACAGTATCCCTCGTATGACTATACTAGATTATGTCAATAACAAAAGATGCAAATCTGACACCCTAAGAAGGAGTACTGCTCTCTCGGTAGAAGTAGAACAAAAGATTGCAACATGCTTGCATTTAATGTAGAAATGTGGTTTTGGCCTCTGTCGAAAAGAAGTTTTAGAATTGGTTGGGGATTTTGTTGAACGCAATGGGATCGTAACGAAGTTTAAAAATAACATTCCTGGAGAAGATTTTAGTCTTCAAATATTCGTGGAGGTTTCCTTATCTTTTAAACCTTAAAAAAGGGGAAAAATGCGAGGAAACAGGACGGGTGGAACGAAGTTTGCCGGGACAACTAGTGTCATATATTTCTTCGAAAAAATGTTTACAGGCCCTGAATTACAAACTATGCCGGCCTTGCCCCTGAATGTATATTTATGGCTATAATTTTTAAATTTAACCTTATTGAAAACAAGTTAACGCATAAATCAAATTTGTCTGCTTTTGTAGACATTTTCAAATTAGTGATATATAGATAACTATTTTCTAGCTGGTAATATTGCGACTAGACGGACTTACCCCAAGCGGCTGGGTAAGACCGTCTACTTTTCATGTTTTGAAAAAATGTTTGTTTTGTGTAACAATTTCGTAGCGTTATCGATTTGACAAACTGATTTTCGTAGATTATAAACTGCTCTATATATCTCTATATTTAAATTTACTACAGTTCTGTTAGATTATAAAATAATTTAAAGGTATTTCAATTTTACGAAATATATGCCGGTCTTCCCCGCTCTGACCTTATAGTTAACTTCATCATGTCGGTTTTTCGTGACGGTGTGCGCGCGCATCGTAAAAATTTACCCTCGTCATTTTTTCCTAACGCGCCAAAAAAGTATAACTTCAAAAATAAAAATGATTCCACATTACACGCACAATTCAAAGAAAAAGAAAGACGAAAGTATTTAAATAAAAAAATGACAGGATAAATTATAAACATTGGTGAAATATCTCCAAGGCAGCAAAAAATACTAAGAAAAAAGGAGAGAAATTTGAAGAACTTGAAGAACTTACATGTAATTATTGAGGAGAAGGATAAAAAATCTGAAATGCTGGCCAAGAGACGTCTTAGCTGTGAATTAGAGAAGTGCTGAAGAATCGATCAAATGTCCTCATGGTCAACATGCTGGATTCTATAATAATTTAATACAACTTTGATCAACGACAATGCATCTAAAACTATCACAGAAAATCAGATTGATACAACCACTCACTTGTACCAAATCAATGAGCTGTCAGAAACTTAAGGCCAAAATAAACAATCTGATATTCATGATAGCACATGCATATCAGATTGTTTAGTTACTGGACAGACGGTAATTTTTGGACTGACTTCCACTCAATTAATGAAAATTTTATGTCATTTTCTATGACTAACGCCGTATTATCAGCACTCTATAGGGTTGAAGATTCTGATTCCTCTGAATAAAATATTTTTGAAGTTATACTTCTTTTGGCGCGTTAGGAAAAAAATGACGAGGGTAAATTTTTACGATGCGCGCGCACACCGTCACGAAAAACCGACATGATGAAGTTAGGTATAGATAACATTTTAGTTTTTTGTGATATTTTTATTAAATATTAAATAAACTTTATTTAACTAAATAATGCATTATAATAAAACTTTTAATGTATTAAATACCTTTTTTCGATTGTTAGTGTCATTTTGTCTACAAATGTAAAATAAGGCAAAAGATAAAAAGTTTTAAAAAGATTTCTATCTTATCAAGTACGCCGAAGAAGTATAACTTCTAACGCTACACGCGTACATAAGTACACACACATTTTTTTAAATTGAATATTTGTGTCATCAAGGTATAATAGTTAAGAACCATGTAATATTTTTTATTTAGAAGAAAATTAATGTTGATTTTATTCTCCATTTTTGCATTTTGAGTTATTACTTATGTAAGTAGTATTTTGAAATTGTTTAAAGTTTATTTTTAAATTTTAACTGATACCAATTAAGAATAAAGTGTCAATATTGAAAGCAGAAGACTAATTATAGCTCAAATAAACTGATCTCATACAAAATTGTCTTAATATTGATTGCCCTGTCAATTTTTATTGATTCCTCTGCCACTAAACTTTTAAAATGATATATCTTCAGAACTAGACGGACTACAGTGATGCCTATGTGATATATGTGATTATAATTACATTATATTTCATATTGAGTGAGTGCTAACGAAAAATATTGAAAAATAAAATTTGCCAGGGGAATCAATCAAATACGCCTGTTTACAAGATTCACCCACCTATACACCCAGACCTGGAAATGCAGACATCTAAATGTTCATCATCACACCAAATGTCTGCCACCGTCGGGAATCGAACCCGAGCCTCGCGGTTGGTCAGTAGAGTTAGACGTTTACGCTTAGCCCTCGACCAACTAGGCGGTTTGGTAATTCGGTAATGTATAATGCCCCGAGTAACTGCAAAAAAAACCCACTTCGATAATTATGTTTTTATTTGTGAAAGTTTAACGAAAAAGTACACGGGTCTCTTGAAGGTAAGAGAAAACCGTGACCTTCAGCCACCATAGATGTTATAAGCGCGTCAATTTCCTGCGGCCGGGATGTTAGGTCAATTGTATGGCTAACCTACTCTACGGACCTGAACATGACTGAGTCATTATGGTGGCAGGAAAAGATAAGGCGACGGATTCCCACCTGAACAAGTTACTGCACAGTACTCTTC
>NJDD01001537.1:269361-288870 GCA_002245505.1 Calephelis nemesis | reverse complement strand
TAATTTCCTGCGGCCGGGATGTTAGGTCAATTGTATGGCTAACCTACTCTACGGACCTGAACATGAGTGAGTCATTATGGTGGCAGGAAAAGATAAGGCGACGGATTCCCACCTGAACAAGTTACTGCACAGTACTCTTCCTCCAGTGGTTGTGATGGTGATGACCATTTTATCCTACGCTTGCCTTTTTTGAGATGCCTGGCACGTCTTTTCTACTCAGTGGTCCTGGACCAACACGGGAAATGTTAGTTCACAA
The DNA here is from genome assembly GCA_002245505.1 of Calephelis nemesis. Taxonomy (NCBI): domain Eukaryota; kingdom Metazoa; phylum Arthropoda; class Insecta; order Lepidoptera; family Riodinidae; genus Calephelis; species Calephelis nemesis. Next base: position 288,614 of record NJDD01001537.1, on the reverse strand, counting down.
AAAAATTGTGTTTTCCTCGATGTTCGATTCCAACATCAATAGGGTTACTCTTGAAGCTTGATTTCATCTAAATAGGAACCGGATACGTTATTTTAGTATCTTTTGAACATAATACTCGTCAATTATTAACATTTAGTTAATAATCGTTAGGTAGGGGAAGGTGGGGTAAGACGGGGACCTTAAGGAAATATGTGGAATAAAAGGTGTAGTTTTGATTTAAGAAATTAGAAACTTTAATAACAAAATAATCAGTCTTTCTTCTTTTAAATCATAATCAACCGAAACAAAAATAACAAAAACAAGAAAAAAGTACCTAATCTCCATCATACCCCACCCATAGGGAAAGATAGGGTACCCTCCTGGGTAAGATGGGGTACAGGTAATTAGTCATCATCAGTTTCATCACTTTCACAAACTGGGCAGATATGGACACCTAAGTCATCGTTATCTTCAACTTAGATTCAACTTCGATTTTTATTTTAGCCCTTTTCTCTGTATTTTTGGTTGTCACCTTTTTGTTTTTAACCTGAGTTGTTTTCTTTTTCTTGTTATTATCTTGTATATTTTGCTCTTCTATTTTTCTTCTAACTCTAATTTATACGGAGACGCGGTAATTATGGCCGTCTTTCCGAAAATTTCGGCTGTTATCCACCCCGAATCTAAGCATTCTGCTCGAGAACCTGGTAGAGCTCCATTCATCAGTTCAAACTTCATACAATGATGAAAATTTCAATAGTTATTTATAGTCGTCCGTCTCTCAGCGGAGGTTAAGGCCTCTGTTGTTTTTTCCAGTCGGAGCAACCACCTTGGATCGTATTTTGGAAACAACTGATACACCGGTCTCACCACAGTTGTATATCCTGTCTGGGGTGAAGGGATGCTCATCTAACGATTTTCCTAGCAGTTCAAAAAACTTTCTCTCTGCAACTTTATTAAAATCCACACAGCCAATCTTTTCTAGCTTGCCTCTGCTCTGTATTATTATTTCGAACTGCTATTTCGTATACCAATTTTCGAAGATCAGTAGTTGTTAATCCAAACATCTTTAGTAGAAACAGTTTCAATCAGGCCCAAACATACCTTGAGATCATGTACAAGGTTGTCGTGTTTTCTGACTTTATTACCTTTCCGTTCGAGAGTAGTTTGAGGGACACCGTAAGTTTCACTGGCTAATTTATAACCTTTTTCCCCATAAAACACATCTCTGATTGCCTGTCCCATAATTTCTTCCCCTCCAAAATCCTCTCTTTGTCTTTCTTTTATAGTCACTATCCATGATCTTGAACAATATTATCAATAAAAAACTGAACAATGTAAAATATAACTAGCGGGCAAGATGGGGTACTGCATTGTGCCTCATACCCTATTATGCCCCAAAGGGACTTTTTCGAAAATAATAAAAAAATTAGGTTATAAAACGCGCTCAACGAAACTAAATTGTAGTGAATTTAATACTATAATTAATACTATAATAGACATGTATCAAGAAAAAAAATACGTGTATGACCTACATGTAGCACGTTCTGAATAGTCAGGGCTATTGTGTGCCTCAAAAATTAGATACAACAAGTAAAAAGTACATAATTACTCACAAAAGTACAAAACGTCCTCCAAACGCTATAAATCTTTTGGGACTAAAAAGATACCCAACTAATATACTAGATGGTACTAGTAGTCGCACAGTAGCAAATTTCAATCTTTAAAATCCATTGGGTCCCCGTCTTACCCCACCTTCCCTACATACATAGTATGAAAAGTCGCTTTCCCTATGAGTGTGTCTATATGAGTGCTTAGAACTTTAAAACTTCGCAAGGGATTTGGTGTGGTTTTCCTTTGTATATAGTAGTGATTTAAGCGATAGATTTATATGTATAATAACATGGAAGTTCGGGGATATGGGCGTGAAGATTCTACTGTGTGTGTAAAATGACTGAAAATATCCGATTCCAATTTGCATGAAATCGAAATTCAAGAGTAACCCGACATATCCATACTTCGTGGCAATGGTCCCAATGCCATTGATAGTACTCCCATCCTAACTTCATAGATAAGTTATGATCTTTTTAAGTAGGTAATTAACAGGTATTTCCAATGTCACATTTAAAAAAAATAGTCAATGTTCCTAATCGGAAATTGAACCAGTAAACTTCGTCTCACATCGACGATTTGATAAAAAAAAAACATAATACAAGTCTCATTTACGATGATTTTTTTCTAACCTTATTAAAAATCTAAAGAAAAATAAAACACATTTTTCTTTTGTGTACTTGTTTACATAAACAAAAAATTCTTACAATAATATTTATGTGCAAAACTATTACAACTAAGTAATAAATTAAAAATTATATTGTACATTTATCCTCGGATATTGGTGGCACTCTATTAACATTCCACTAATATATTTTATTTATTTTCTAACGATTATAGCATAAGCGAACACCTGAGATTCATTCTTTCCAAAACATGCTGATCTCAAAATTCTTGATAGGAACCGAATACTTGTCATTAGGCTAATACGTTAACCCATCGATTAACAACAACAAAAGGCAGTGACATTTTGAGATTCATATACAATCTATATATTAGTACGTGATGCCAAATTTTTGGAACCATTTCTACGAAAATTGCGCGGACGCAGGAGCATAAAATTTGGCACACTTATAGTTTATGTGTAGAAGAGGTGTAGAACGCTAATATTTTTCAATAATAATGCTTATAAAGTACATTAAATCAATAAATAAAACATTACCTATACATTTGACACACACAAACAAATATTTAATGATAACGATAAAAGATCACAGATGGCGCACTCTACAGTTTGGAAACAAAGTAGTTGGTCTTAGAAATGAAGATGGCGTTCTTATCAACAAGATATTAAAATTTACTAAAGTCGAATTTCGATCAACGGGCGACCACTAGTAACATTAAAATAAAAATACTAAGGGCCGCTTGCCCGTTCCTGAGTAAAACTTCATCCGTCTTTAATAAACATGGACTAACAAAGATGTAAAATGAAGTTGATGTTATAGTCTGTATCACATTGTAATTAAGTTTATAACACCAGGTTGAACCTTGGCATACTTTACGCCGTGTTTATCAATAAGACGGAATAAGTTAAACTGACAAATATAAAGTGATTTAACTCTAGTTGGATGCTAACTCAGGTTATAAATACTTAACCAAAAAAGGAACGTCCGAATGGGCCTAAATATATTTTGAAACTAACCTTAATTAAACCAACTTATAAATTAATCACACTTAAAAAAGGAGTATAAAATTTCGGGGTTGATTATACTCTTACAAGTATGTCACCGTAACATTATGGTAACTGTACCAAATTATTTACGATTACACGTATTATTTCTCAGTTTATAACATTGACCTCTAAGTATATGGACATGAAATACCTACGAAAAAAAGCTTGCCATTGGCTACAAAATATGGCTGTCATTCTAACATTAAAAGGCTGTCCAGAAAAAGTAGAGTACCGGTATCAATACAGGATCTATTAGTGGCGATTAATAGTTAAGTTTAGGTGAAATAATAAGAATTGTTTATAATTGCCATGACAAACAGTCAAATTGTCTATATAACTACCGAGTTTACAGTTTCATTCTGGTTAGATGCCGTAAAATGTTAAACCGTCCCTGATTGGACATTATTCCTATCGCTATTCGTCCAATGAAGTTATTTATAACCAAAAATCGGCTAATAGTGTTAGACCAATCAGCGCTCTAGGTTCGTTTTGTCTCCTAAATATTTGATAATAAGTATCTTCATGCCCCGAAGAGGTAAGCAGAGGCACAATCCACCCACGACTAGCCGAAGACACTAAGTCCCACAATGTGATAGGTGGCAAGTTTATCGCCAACCGGGCACATATCCAATCCCGAGCAACATTTTTTTATTAGAAAATTGGAAAAACCAAATTTTATTTATGTTGCCCAACCCGGGAAATGCACCCAGGACCTCATGCAGTCAAGTTCAACACCTGGGCCGCGGACCACAGAGGCGATGTTTGATGACAGTTTACATTTTTACGATTTGCTTGACATATTATAAGCTATCGCAAGATTATACGTTAAATTGTAAATCTTTTATACAGTCCACCATTTAACATAGTTTTTTATCTCGCGATATAAATTATAAAGTAACAGAGTTCTTATAATCTTACAAATTTTGAATGATTGAAACAATATTTACTTTCTTGCTGAAGATAGTTTCACATTATTGGAGAAAAAACGAAACTATTAGAGTAAAAATAAAACATCAGATACTTAATACTACTGGCATTGGTTTTAGCTTTTACAGATTAGTAAAAGATCGGAACCTACATCGACCTACTCCACGCAGTTAATAGCATGAAACATATTTTTTAAAAAAAGAATTGTTTATGAATGTGATTAATAATAATTGCATATAAAAATCTCTGGCTTTAAAAATGATTGTTCATTATTCAGATTTTTATACAGACAATCCTATATCAACGTGTATGCAATAAAACAGAGCATATTGGTATATTTTTTTTTGTTATCTATCCAAGTAAAGTAACCGGCTACAACATACATACTTATCTTGGCAACCCAGTTAAGTAACAGGCAACCCAACTTCTGCAAATTCAATACGTCCTATACTTATACAGGTTATTTTATATTATTAAATCTCATTTTTATATATATTATTCTCTTAATATTGCAACATTCAATAAAATAAAAAAAATATGTACAGGATTTTTTTAGGAAATATATTCATCTTGAATATCTCATTTTCAAATATACAAAACTTATTAAAAATAGCTGTTCCGGTGAACTTCATTCTATCCGTTGAGTTAGTCTGGGAAAAATACATACATTTTTTCGTTTCCTCGAAATTACACGGGATAAAAAGTATCTAATGTTCAAAGGCCTTTGCGCAGGTAGCTTCGAATCGAAGCAATTTTCAGTTATATATAGTGTAATAAACACGACTTGCTTTTATACATCTAGATATATACTAAATTTATAACAAAATATTTTTCATCCTTTTATCAGCTTGTAAAAGGTCGACTTAGGTTCTGACCATCTCTGAAATTGGTTTCCGTGTTAGGCACGAAGCAAGCAAATCATAATGCTTTTTTTATGAAGGCAAACAAGCAGACGAATTTCCTGATGGTAAGAATTTCACGCCGCCTAGAGACACCAAAGGTAATGGTGCGTTGCCAACCTGAGGTCGGTTTTAGCCTTAAAGGACTAGTCAGTTTTTTTGTTAGCCTTCGCAGAGGCTAGCTTTTCCTTACACTTCTGATGAATGCCGTCCAAATCAAACGCTGCTTTCATGTTGTCTTTTGAGAACAAAAATCTGTAACGAAAATCATACTTTGAAATACATGAATTTGTGTTTTTTTAGAAGACTAAAAAGCAGACAGATTTTCCGATGCAAGAAACACATGTGACGGTAATGACGGTAATACAGTATTCTATCTTCATACAAACGGGCGAAAACGGGTTTATACCTTCAACGTAGAGTTCGGTATGCACTCGGTGTGCCAAAAGTCATGGTCGATGTAATGTTTTCTGTTCTTTTGTATCCAATAGGTAAACGTTTGATTTGTGATTAGTTGTTTGATAAAACAATATTTACGATCACAAAATTAGAAACAAATTAAAATAGGCAGATTTAGTTATAACACTAAATGCGCGGGGTCATTCCCGCATGTCACCCCCTAGTTTGTCCCCGTCGGTGACATGTGGGAATTCTTTTAAAAAAAAATCCCGCATGTTACCGGGGGGGACAAACCGGTGACAATCGGGAATTGATTCATGAACATTTTTTATATAAGGGTTATATCTTTCAGGGTTCTTTTTCAATAAATTGAATTTACATAAGGTTTGAAATTAGATATTTTATAAAGTTTTTTATAAGTAACTTAAACAATTTGCCTTACCTTTCCATCATAAAATTAACAATTTATTACACATTATTAATATAAATTTATTACCGAATATTAAGTTGAAACAATAAAGGACGAGTATTGTCCTTTATTGTTACAACTGCTTAAAATATAGAATATAGTAGGTTTCTTTGTTCTATTTGGATAAAATCATCAAGAAGGACCTCATCAATAGGACAATCTACTATTTAGCAGAATTTATAAATATTATTAATAAATTAAGTTAAGTATTCTGTGATTATGAGCTAGCGAATTAAAATTAAACTTCGAAAAGACATCTTTGGTTTTACAAATAATAGTTATGATTAGTACATACATAGGCTCACCGTCACTAACACCGTGACATCTGACTAGGTGGTAGAGTTTAGCAGCGACTCGCCCGGGTTGGTACCACCGCCTTCCCTATTTCTGAGGTCATAACGTCATGACGTGTTCCGATTCGGAGGGTAAGGTAGCCGGTAAACTTACTTTTGCTCGAGGCCTAACATCCCGGCCTCAGGTTGGCAACGCACCATTACCACCTTTGGTGAATTTCTTAACATCCGTCTTCTTGTTTGCCTTCCAATGTCATAAGTAATATGTTTAAAATCTGTTGCTTTTGAAAATATAAAAACTTAAAATTGATTGTTGATGCATTTTTTGCCAAAAAAATTTAACTTTCGTAAATATGTAACTCCAAATAGTTTTTTTCTATCTATAGTTCAAAAACAAATATTCATTTCCATGCATGTAAAGATATTAGTTTTCATGTTAATTTTTAATAGTTAGTTTCATGTTAGACCAGGGGGGTGACATACGGGAATTTTGTTTTCTGAATTCCCGTTTGTCCCCCACCGGGGGGGGGACAAACTAGGGGGTGACATGCGGGAATGACCGAATGGTATATTTAAATAATGGTAATAGGTATTTAATTCGAAAACAGAGCCAAGTATATTATAGACGACTACAGTATAATACGTTGTCGTCTACAGCCACAAAAAAATGTTTATTGTCGCGAAATTTTTCTCTATGGTGTCTCAGGTCGCTTGTGTAGAATTGACCATCCGCCTTCCTGTTAGGCAGCTCGTAAAAAGATTAAATAGATCATAATACTAACAAGACCACTGGTGATAGAGTGCCGTAGTGAAACTTGTCCGGGTAGGGTTCTACCGTTTTACCTATACCTGCCGACATAATGACACTATCATTTTCCGATCCGGAGAGTATGGTAGCCGGTCGACGTACACAATTAATTCACAACTCGTAGTCAAAAGTACTACACAAAAAAAAAGAAGAGAATAAAAAGAATCTTACTTCTGCAGTTTCCCAGTACTGTCCGCCTGCGGTCGTCGCGCCTTTTCTTGGCCGTCCGAGAGTAGGAGTACGGTGGGTAACTGACGACTTGTAGGACCATCTTGGATTCTATATTTAGCTGCTGCTTCTGGATATCTATACAAAACAATAAGAAACTACTAGCTAGAATCTATACTTGCTATCGTCGGCACTTGGTGGAATACCATTGTATAAACACTTTTTTGAAGTAAACACTTGTACTTATCCACTATATACCAAAGTTGTGGCTATCAACCTGCGACGTCAGCATATACATATATATTTTCATACATAGTAGACTATGTTTGAACTCTTTTGCCTCATAGGACCATATAGGACGTATCAAATCCACCCCTGGTCAAATGACGTGTTTTGTCTCCATTTGCTATCTCTATAGCATTTCTGTTGGTCACAGGAGATAGCAAATACAAAATACGTCATTTGACAGGTATTTGATGTACACTTTACTCAGTGATCATCACTTAAAAGATAGTGAATAGCCCCGTAGGTCCTTTGTGTAAAACAGACTGTCTGCCGCCCTGCCAAGAATTCATTACCAACAAGACCATTGCTAAAAGAGTGCATTACAGTAATTTGCTCGGGTAGGGATCAATTGCGTTACTTATTCTTGACAACAACCATAATGCCATGTTATGGACCCGTAGCATAGCTGGTAACATTGTACAATATGCCTAACAGCGACGTATCTACAGTATCTATGGTGTCTATAAGACAGTTGTCTCTTACCAACAGAGGGCCAAGTGTTTGCTGTTTTATCACATACAATAAAGAAAAAATCCTCAGGTCTTTAAATATACACGTCAATTTTTATTAAAATCGGTGCAGCGATGTAGCCGCGTAAGCGTAACAGACTCTGGAAAGAATCTTATAACAAATGTTTAAAAAATAACTGAACAAACAAATAAAGGAAATAAAGGAAAGGAAGGAAGGCGCAGCGTATCAATCGCAATCGTAACACGAGCCGGACCCCAGCGTTGTCTTCTCGAATACGTGAATATCTTTCGATGTATTTGCAAGTATGGTCGCCTCTTTGGTCTAGCGGTCCAGGTGTTGGACTAGACTTCACCAGGTCCCTGATTCGAATCCCAGGTCGAGCAACAAAAATAAAAAATTGGTTTTCCAATTTTCTAAAAAAAACATTTTGATAGGGATTGGATATGCGGCCCTGGCCCTACCATGAACGCTTAAAGCAGTATTATTTCCATCTTGCCAAATGTCTGCCTTTATAAGCAACTTTATGGTATACGTCATAAGGTTGTCTTTCTCGACTGACAATTAGTATTGTTGAAATAGTACTGTTTTAAGAGCTTATGGTCACCCCCCTGTTCACGATAGGCTTGCCACCTATCGAATTGAGGGAATTTGTGTCATCCGCTAGTCGTGGGCGCCCTGGTTGTGCCTCTTACTACGTCTTCGGGGATATGGGCCTGAAGAAACTTACTTGGCAAGTACGGACAGCTCCAATAAGGAACTTTCTTTCTTGCTACTAATTGAAGAATAGGCCAATCAAACGAAAACTTAAAAAAAAGGTAAACGTAAAAGGCGTAGAAACCAAAGGCCGCAATGGGGACTCTGCGCCGGGTGCAGCGCAAAAAAATCGCGGAAATTAAATTGTTTTCATGTTAATTAATCAATCAAAAACAATTAAAGACTAAAATAAAATGCATTTTACTTAGTTTTTTATAATTATTATAAAATTAAACTTACCTCCCAACATCAAGCTTCCCAAATTTAAAATTATCAAGTCTATAAGTCGAGGATAGCTCTGAGAATACCGGTGCAAAGTTTACACAAGCTGGATGCCAGGCAGCATACAAACAGACCATCCACTGTGTGCCCTTGTGGTGCTTCATCTCCTCTTCCAGTGTTTGTGGACCTCGAAAATAAGTTATATACTCTGGTCCTGAATATGATGGCTCTGGTAGTAATAATGCTGTTAATATGATAAGAGCTCCATATGGAAGTCCATATCTGAAAAGAGTTACAATCACTTCTAAATAAGGTGACAGATTTTATCATTTATATATTTACATGTGATGCCAAAACTTTGGAAGGAGCATAAAATTTGGCACACTTGTCCTACACATAAATTATAAGTTTATGTGTAGAAGTGAAAGAAGTGCAGAATGCTAATATTGAAGTGAAAACTACTTTAGGCGCGTTAAGCATTTTGGTAGAGGGTAAAATCCTCGGTTCGCGTCACCGACATGCTAATGATAATAGTATATCTATAGCTATGGAGAGCCAGACTAGCGCACACGCAGTAGCCTGTGTACACGTATACACTAATACATCGACTATTTCTGACTGACAAGATAATTGTATATTAATTATTTTTTCAACCACTTTGTATTTATATTTTGTTCATGACTTGTTTAACCCATCGTATCATATAATAAATAAAACAAAAAAAATTTGATATAATTTTTGCATATAGTTTTAATTACTCTCAACTTAATAGTTCCTTTTTCACTTCTAATGGCAGTCCCACGACTGCTACTGTTTTTTTTTAATAACAATGCTTATAAAGTACATTAAATCAATTAATAAAACATTACCCACAGTATTGCATTTGACACACAAACAAATATATAAATGATATCGAGATGAGATCACAGATGGGGCAATAACTATTCATAAAGTTTAGTAGTTGGTCTTGAGAAATGAAGATGGTGTTCTTATCAACAAGATATTAAAAATTATTATGGTCAAATTTCAACTAATGGGCGACCATTAGTGGTAAGAAATATGCATGTATAGACTATTGACAATGCATTAGCATTTTAAGATTTGAATTCCTTCAACCCTGTCGATGTTATGGAAAGAAGACTGCAGGATTGGGAGAAAACTTAACAGACCCAATAATTCTAAAACCAACCTGCAGTCAGTGCTCCACACAAGATTCCAAAGCAAATACTAACATATTCTCCAAGGTTAAGTCATGTGGGCTACAAAACACCACAACGGGTAGTTAGTTTAGTTATGATTAATTAACACTTAATACTATACTAGCTGCACTATTACAAAGACAAGAGCTGCTAATCATTTTCCTAATAAGGTTGTGACTTAGGACAAACTATTTGTTTTAATATATCACCACACTAATGAGAGAGTGAATTATATTTTTGTAAATTTTATTTTCATTAAAATTAACCAGAGCACCAATTACATAAGAAATTTACATTTGACATGAAATAACTATGGAATTTCATTTCTATCTATATTAAAAAGCAATTTCTATTTTTTTTCAGGCTTTATCTTCTAGAGACAGCATTATACACATGAAAATATTTTTTTTAAAAACATTTACAGTGTGTAGCATGAACTATGATTAATTTTCACACTGTTTTAATATTCACAGGTAGAAATTAGTAGATGTAAGTGTACTACTAAACTAATGAAAAAAAACTTGAAAAAACATGACCTAAACGAAACCGGTGTGTTTGTATGAAAAGGGTAATTAATGACTGTGAAGGAAGCCAGACAGGTTTATCAGGATTGTTAAGTCTGGCACTCGATACTCTCTGCCTACCCTGTAAGGGACTTGGCATGAAGATACGTATAAGTATGTACCTAAACATCTGAATAACATTACCATTAACTCAACCCTATCATTTACTTTTTTGGATGACGTAAGGATGTTTTACCTTATTAATTTTCAATACTAATAGTGTGACATATCTTGTAATATATGAAATTCTATTTACAGGTGATTTAATTGAGGTGAGGAACTATTTATTATTTGCACATTTATCATTAATTAGGTTGTACATAACTGCCTGAGGTTTGAATTTTTTCTTGTATAATTTTTCTTCAAAAGGAAATTCTCTGTTTACTTAACATAATAATAATAATAACTCTTTATTTGTGCACAAATAGGGTACATGGAGGTGTTATAATAATCATTTATGCTTCGCCTATTCCACCAGACCTAACTGGTATACAAATTTTATTTAAGGCTAAATTAACATTATTGTCTCTTAATGCTATATTTTATCAAAAAACATTGTTTAAAATATTCAATTATTACATTTTCATTTGTTCATTTTGAATTTATTTATATTTTAATTAAATCAAATAATTTATGATGTCTGTGTAATCTTTATTAAATTTAAATTACAATTAATAATTCCATTAAAATAAATAATTTAACTAAGTCAATCCCAATAAAAATGTCAATTTCAATAAATATGTCAATTCTAATAAATATGTCAATTCCAATAAGTATGTCAATTCCAAAAAAAATATACAATAAACCATTTGCAAATAAATTTTCTTTATATTATAATTATAAGACATATATGACTATGTTCTATGAGCAAGTAATTCTTTTACATCATAAAAGCATTTTTTTATAAGCCATTTTGATAACTTTTTTTTAAATATCTTAACTTCCTTTAATTTGTAGTTAATATCGCACTGGTACCAGAAAACTTATTAAATGAATATCACAGGCCAAGTTACATTAATTCAATCTAACCCCAAAGTAAGTAAAATTATATACATGTGTTTTAGCCTATGGGTTAGCCGTTAGTCAATGACTCTTACTCATAGAAATACTTAAAAGATACCAGTATAAATTTAATAAACACCCTGATGCGGATACGAAGACATCTAAGCGCTCATCATACAAATGCCTGTCCCCGTCGGAAATCGAACCCGAGCCTCACGGTTGGTCGGTGGAATTAGGCGTGTACGCTAAACTCTCGACCAACGAGGTCATTAATTAGGCAACCAGTTGATTCCATAAATAATACTGACCTGATATCGGCGTATAGCCATAAAATTAAATTGGCGATTTTGGTATACACGAAAGATGACGAGAGATAGTTAACCATGGTCACACTACCGGTTTTCCTCGTTCTTAACATCACAACAATAATCAAGAAGAACAATATTTCCGTTTCACGACTGTCTAACTCACATTCCGACTCAGGAAATAAGAAATTACAAATTATATTCGTACGCTTGGACAGGACGTAGGAAACACTTAATAAAATATTAACCCAATAATAGGGTTTTAATAATTGTTTTAAGTCACTATGAAAAGACATTTTAATTTCAATTCAGGTATAATAAATAATATTTTTAATTATTATTGCATTAGTAATAAAATCACAACAAAATGCAACACTTTTTGCAACACCCCACGAAAATTGACAATTTCATTACATATTTGACAGATAACAGATGTCAAAATAAAGGATTTTTTTTTCCCTTTTGTTTCTGAGTAAAGCTAAGATCTTTAGACCATGTTGCCACGACTTCCTATTGGTCGTGTACTAGTAAATTCTGTTTCTTGTTACTTATTTTCAAATATACCTTCAGTTTCTTCTATTATACACAGTCTTAAGTCATTAATTATAACGTCATAACATGGTCTTAACTCTTGAGTAAAGCGGAGGCCTCATTAAGTGAGATTTGGCAAGAACGAGGACATGATACATAAATTTCTTCATCAATAAATATTGATGAAGAAATTTATGAAATCAGTTGGACACTTTAACTAAACAAAATTCCACCTAAATAGAATATTTTTACTTATATACACGAAATTCAATAATTACGAAAAAACTGCGAACATGTTTCTTTCACGATGGCGCCGTAATTGCCCTATTTTTTTATAATGTTAGGTGTTGGTAGTTTCATACACGGTTTTACCTGACTTTGTTTATCTAGTACATCCTAAATGTATGTTCTATACTACATCATACATACGTCTTCAGTTTAATTAGATAGTTTTGTGTCGTCTAAGCCCATCTAAGCTATAGGCATAGAAGTCATCCTCTTATGTATGTTCTTCATATTTGACAAATACGTCTGCCTATATCTACCTACACCATGAAGCGATATTACTTTAGTTTTTTACATCTCCGATGGTCCTCGAGACAAGAGACATCCTTGGCCTATAAATACCATAGATGTTACAGGGGTGTCGCTGCCCTGAGGCCAGGATAGAGGGCATTTTGTGGAAGTCTAACTAACTAACTAACCTACCCTCCAAACCGAAGTTGCGAAAGAACATGCGAGTTATTATGGCTGCAGGAATAGGTTGGGTGGTGGTCTTTTCCAAATATTGCTGACTCTATAATTTACTGACCTTTCTTTCATTTTGAATTTGTAATAGCCTTGAAAAACAAAAAAAGAAAGGTACTTATTATAGAGATTCAAAAATATTTGAAAATAATTTATTTGTTGGGAGTGTAACCTCCAGTAGAAATATAGCTTTATGAGCTGCACTCTGCGGTTGCGCTAAGGTTATCCGCAGTTATCACCCACACATCTAAAAAAACTACAACTTTAAAATAAAACAATGATTTTTAGCAGGGATGGAAGGTACGTCGTGTATGTAGAAGATTGTGTGTACGGAACAGTGTGAATGGAGCGCTGGGTAATTTATTTTAAAGCAAGGTTTTGAGTCAAGGTGCTAGACTCGCTTTGAATAAAGTGGGCTTGTCCCAACGTTGCTGTATGAAATTGAGTATTGAAATGAGAGCGCTACGGAAAATCAGTCATGTAACGCTTGTTAAATGCATTACTAGCAGAGGATCCGAGAGGGATTGAAAAAAGTGTTGGTGTTAAAATGAGAAAGGGCATGCTCCACTGGTTCAGCAGGTAATAAAGAAAGAATGACAGATGAAAGATTAAGAAAGAAGATAATATAGACGTAGGTTCAATGCGAATGTGGATGTACTTGGGAAATCTAAGTTGTCATTCAACGATCAAATCGCTTGGATATCATCCGAAATTGGTGTCAAGTCTTTGAAACAGGCGTGTTTGTATGAAAAGGGTAATGAATATGGAGAAAGTCAGGCAGGTCTGCAAGGATCGTGAGATTTGGCACTCGACCTCTGCCTATCACGTGAGGGACTTGACTTGATACAATGTTACATGTCAGTACATGACATAACATGTAAATGTAAAACGATATAAGTTTCGTCTAGGTATTTAGTATTTATAGTACACAAATAAATGGATAAATAAACTCATCAGAGCTTTTCAAAATTATAAATTAATACAAATGACTGGTATGTGTCTTGTAAGCAGATTTAGAAGGCATAAAATAAGTTTTTGGTTGCCATGGTACATATATGAATTAATTTAATCGATAGGTAATAATTAACCCGTAAGTTTAGTTCTAATTAGGTATGTCATATTATTTTAATTTGGCTAAAATCACAGTTACTCAAATCAAACCAATATAGAAAGAAGATCATCATTGACACCATATTCGATGTAGGTATACTTACATGCATGAATCCAATTGCGTTCATTTTAGATACTCGACAGCCGACTAACGTATGGTGCGGAACGAGGACAACGTAGACCAGTGGTGGGCAAATTACGGCCCGCAGGCCGGATCCGGCCCTTGAGAGGTTTTATTCCGGCCTGCCGATGATTTTTATTAGAAAAAATATGAACCTCCTTATAAAAATTAATTGTCGAAATGTTAAGACTATTGAAATTTGAACAATTGAGATACTGAATCGATACTTCAAACATATACATTGCGTATTTCATATGTTAAGACTTCATAAATAGATTTTATTTTAATAAACGATTGTAAAATAAAAAAAATCGCTTTATGTTATCTTTATATAACGTATTATAATCGTAATATTTATTGCTATTTTTAGCTGTTTTAATAAACCGGCCCGCCTCAAGATTAATTATAATTTACTGGCCCGCCACTAGATTTTTTTAACTTACCGGCCCGCGGTCAAAAGAATTTGCCCACCCCTGAAGTAGACAGTAGACACAGATGTAGGCCGCATTAGGGATTGCGCAGGGGGTGCCGCGCAATAATCCGCCGCGATGCGTCTCGGCATAGTGTGCGTAACTCGAAAATGAATAAAAACAATGTACCTATATAGGTGAATTATTGCGCTACCGATAAGCCCCGCCCAAGCTATCCATATTGTATAGTTCACACTTTTGAAGGCGCGGAGCGTGTCGGGTCGGGGCGCATCTCACTGCAAAACATACTGTTTATCGATTGAAGATAAGATCACATAAAAACTGTATAAAAAAGTAAATGTACATCCCATTCATTTAAATAAAATGTTTTCGGTGAATATTAACACATTTTTTCTGATCTCATGCTCATGTCATCAATAAAATGACTTTCTACAGATGCTTTATCCAGTCGGTCAATTATTTTATCCATCTTTAGCACTTATTGTATTCCACGTCTCACTTTGAAATTTGAAAAAAATAAAAACATTTGAAGCAAGACACTCAGTGTTTCTTACTGAACATTGGGCTACAAGGTTTCATTTCATATCTAACCAATTCTAGCAATAATATTATTAAATAAGTACATCTTTGTATGTGACTGATGCAGCGGGAAACAAAGTTTAGTGGTTAAATATCGGAGAGAGGTATTTTTTCTTCTTAAAATCATTCACCTTCCTCAGACGTCATTCAGAGCAGTTGTGTACAACTATTTTATCAACAAATCTCTCAAAATTACAAACAGTTTTCACCTTAACTTGTAAAGTCATAAGTGCTATTTCCGCGTGCGTCGAAGTTTAGTTAAAAACAATAATCTTATTGCTAATGCAACTGCTATCTCTGTCGCGCATCGTATTCACTGATCGTGACTTGTGACTGTGACGCGTTGTTATTCACCTAAACCCCTTTGTGGTTCGCAAGTGAAGACGAATTAATACGTACAAATAAGTACGATACGAATATTAAAAAACTCAAGCTCTTAACATCATGGCCTTGGATCGTACTCCACCAAATCGATACTCTTCTAATCCAGACGTGTCTAATATACTAATCGGCACTGGCAAGGATAACTTCATCCTTACTCGTAAAAGAAGTAGATCGGAGCTGGAAGACATTTATATGTGGACCTGGAGGAAAGACTGCATCAAAAATTGAAGGAGACTATGACAGAAATGATAACCACTGTGATCAATTCCACCATAACAACAGAATTATCAAAAATTGCAAATTCTTTAACAAATATTAATGAAAAAATTGAAAATTTAAGCCTCGATAATATTAAAATACACACGTCTCTGTCGGATATGGAAAAATCCCTTCACTTTTCCCTGGAACAGCAAAAAATTTTTGATGAACGATTAAAGGTCGTAGAAGAAACCGTCACACATACTGATGCTTTCAGACAGGAAGTGGAAACTATGAAAAATAAGATTAAATCCATGGAGCAACAAGCCAGGCAATGTAATATTGAAATAGCTAACCTACCGGAGCGGCGTGGCGAAAACCTTTTTCAAATATTGGAGCGTATTGGTGATGAAATAAGGCATCCTATCAGGCCAACTGACGTTATATCTGTGCATAGGGTACCTCATGGCGGTCAAAACAATCCTCGACCTAAAAATGTGATTGTAAAATTTACCACCAGAATTATGCGGGACAACTTCATATCCGTCTACCGTGCAGCAAAGGGACTGGACTCGAGCAAGCTATCCCTATCTGGGTCTCCGCACGTTATCTACATTAACGAACATTTAACTCTTGAAAACAAACATTTATTTCGGCAGTGTCGTGAGGTTACAAAAATAAAGGTTATAAATTTGCGTGGATTAAGCACGGAGTCATCTTGGTGCGTAAAACGGATACCTCTTCAATCTTGGCAATACGCTCGTCACAGGATCTTATTAAAATTAAATAGGTATGATAGTAATTTTGTTTCTTATTCTAGCTGGGCTATTAAGCCATTGTTATTTGACTTAGGGCAACAGTATGTAAATCATGTCGCACCCTCAGTAATATAAGGGCACTATCCAAAAAAATACTTTTTGGGAAATCGTGTTTTAAGATACAGTATTTTTTCCGATAATATCATGTGTTAAAATAAATATAATTACCGAGTTATTCTTATATTTATTCTCTTTCTGCTAGCACTAACCAGTAGCGAATATCATTTGCCTTCATCATTCAAAATCCCAGTCGTGTATGGGATTTTGAAATGTGAAAATTTTGACTTGGGCCCTTATATTACTGAAGGTGCGATGTGTACTTGTTTGTTTTCTGTAAAACAAATGTATTTGTTTTGCAACAAAACATAATATATCCCAATTACATTAATTTACTCTTCATTTTAAGCTATATTGATTATGTTACGTTTTTTTATATTAACACTAACTTCTTTACAAAACTTTGTTCGTACCTTTATTTTTTAGTTAACAGTATTGAGTACTATAATTTCATATACCCTTTTTTAAAAGTTATATCATATAAAATAAAAGGTAAACAGCATTTAGTGTATTTAGTAGTGAGTATGTTTATAATCACGACAGTAAGCTGTTACCTCAAGCAATACAAATATGTAATAAATTGTGTTCCTCATGTTCTTAATCTTTATAAGAAAATTATACCACTACGGGTCCAGCATAAATATAGGTCTCGAACTATATACTTACGCCATGTTTATTTTGATCTCAAATCTTATTTTTATACTATATATTCCAAAACACTAATTATTTTAAAATTCTCAAACACAGACTTTTTAACAGGTAAATATAATAATTATGGATAGACACAACTTAACAATTTATTATCAAAATTGTAGAGGACTTAGGACAAAACTGCATACTCTTTATATGAATATATTATCACATAATTATGATATAATAATATTGACCGAAACATGGTTGTGCGATAGCATCTCCGATAATGAATACATAGATATTAGATATCGTGTATTCCGATGTGATCGGGACAGAGTAGCTAGCGGACGGCGTGACGGTGGCGGTGTGTTAGTAGCTGTGCGTCGCGAGCTCCCGGCAACGCTTCGCTGTGCGTATGCGGCCGGGACCCGCGCCTCACGTGCTGGGCCCCCGCGTCCGTCTGCACCTTCCCCTCTTATAGATCACGTTCTCATTGAGCTGCGTGAACACAACTATGCTTGTCTAATTAGTGCGGCCTATATACCACCCAACTTAAAACCAGAATTATACACCGATTATTTGGAATATGTAAGTTATAACATACAATCAAAGAATGTTAACGATTACATTTTTGTTGGAGACTACAATTTACCTAGTATAGACTGGCGTGAACATGAAGGATATATGAAACCAATTATGCATAGCAACTATCCATCGGCAAACAAACAACTCCTTGATTTTATGTCTATTTTAAACTGCTCACAATATAACCGATTTAAAAATAAAAATGGTAGGATATTGGACCATTTTCTTTCCAACAATACCAACTGTGTATCAATGTACACCCCGATCTCGCTTATCCCAATAGATGAACATCATCCACCATTTTATGTCATATTACCTATTTCGAAAATGGTTAAACCTTCACGACTAAAACCTCGAACCCAATATTGCTTTAATAATGCAAACTATTTTTTGATTAATTCCGAACTAATGCAGGTAAACTGGAATGAAGTTCTGGAACTACAATCTACTGAATTGGCAGTGTCCGCATTCTGTGAAACAATATATTCAATTTTAAAAAAACACATTGCTAAAAAGGTTGTAAGATGTTCTCATTACCCTCCCTGGTTTTCAACTGCATTGATACATATTTATAAAAACAAAACTAAAAGCTGGATTAAGTGGAAAAAATATAACAAAATCTCGGACTATGAGCAATTTAGTATGTTTAGAAAGAGATTTAAATTTGAATCACAAAAATGTTATAAAAAGTACATGCTTAATGTCGAAAATAGTATAAGTAAAAATATCAATTTCTTCTGGAAATATGTCAATAATTTAAAAATAAAAACCGATGAACCAAATTTTATTCATTATAAGAATAAAAGTTCTAACGATCCTGTTGAGATATGTAATTTATTCTCAACATTCTTCTACTCCGTTTTTGAACCATCTAGTTTAGACAACAGTTTTGATGTTGATAGTATACAAGATACCAGTATAAACAGTAGTTCAATTATTAGTAATTTGAATATTTCCCAACAGTCTATTATTAAAGAACTGCAATCTCTCGATATTTCTAAAAGTCAAGGATTGGATAATATTCCCCCGTTGTTTTT